>JASXSY010000572.1:0-112232 GCA_034509805.1 Sipha maydis
TTTGGAATATACAGTAAAATCTCTCTATAACTGACCCTTTATTAAACGTAATCTTCCTTATAACGGAAAAAACAAAAACGGAAACGGACAATTTCCATAATTCGATTAGTAAAAAATACACTCTGTTAAACGAAAAATAAAATTATTTAAAAAAAAATTACAATTATATAGGTACTACATATTATATATAAGCCCTTTATAGTAGCGTTCATTCAATCTTGCTCTAGGGGGGTTTAACAAAAATAACTAACACAAAAAACCTTCCTTTTAAAACTACCCATTTTCCTTACAAACTAACTGATATAAATATGAATAGGTAAAATAATAAAAAAAAATACAAAGGTTTACTTAACTCTTTACATAACTCATAAATTAGTAGCTAGTATTAGTAGGAATATAAAAAACAACATAGTTAACAAAAACTTTCCTAACACCTATCAATATAATTATTTAATTATTATAATATTTGTACAGTTGTATATTTTAAGTTCAAAACATAACAATGAAACTATGAATATATTACACATCATCAATAATATCACAATTTTTTTTTTTTTTTTAACCTAACCTGGAGGGATTGAATCCGACCCCCTCCTCACCCCTATGTACGCCACTGAGCCCGATAATATGCTGAACGAGCTGCTTTTAATCACAAAAAAACAATCAAATATTAAAAAACTATTTTTCTGAATTATATAAAAGGTACAAATATTATACTATTTAAAATGTTTTTTTTTTTTTTTTTTGTTCTTAGTTTTAGTTTTTTTAGTATTATACACAATCATATTTAAATATTAAGTTATACATTAAATTTTACTCAATAAATAAATAAATTTACATTATATATATATATATATATATATATATATATATATATATATATATATATATATCTCCTTGAAACTTTAATTTTTTCAACCTCTTTATTACGAAAAAATGTTTTGGTCCCAAAAAAATTCCTTTATAGAGAAGTTTTTACTGTACTAATAATAAATTCAAATCAAAATTTTTAAATTTTAAATAAATTACTACTATATTAATTTTTTTTTAAATATTTTTAAAAAAAAAATGGTAAAAAATTATAAAAAATATTGTTAGTATAAAATATTTATACTAATAAAATTATATTATTGAAGCTAAATACGTAATTCATAATAAAGTGAATGAATAATAATAATTTTAATAAAGTAGAAAATTAATTTTTAAAACGTAAGAGACATTAAATAAACAAAATGCATATTAGAGGTATTAACAATAATAAATATAGTAATGCATTGTGAAAAATCAAATATTTATGTCACGTAAGAATACTTGTTCCAATTCGACGGCATGACGTTCCAACAATGAAAAAGATTGAACAAACGTGGTTTTTTTGGTTACCTACTGTATCGAAAATGATACACAGATTTAAAATTGTTTGAATATTAAATTACGACAGTATTTTGAGGAAAAAACTATCAAGTACGTGACTGAGTGCATGCGTGACCTACATAATTAGTTATGTAAATCCAGCAAGCACGCTTTGTATCGCATATCACGCGTTTTTCGTATTATTATTTTTACAAAATTTAAAGTTTAAATCAATAAATAGTACATAATATCATGTATGTATATTATTATAACCACTATTAATCTGCGACAATGGTAAATTAACATCGATTATCGTCGATATTATTACTAATAAAAAAGAAAAAAATAATTAACCGCACAAGCAATATTTTTGAAACGGTGAGATATCTGAACAATTCAATAATAACTGGCAAGTGATGCATTGACAAAAAATTTGGTCACAAGTTACATTCACAAACAAAATATGATCGGCATATCTAAAAGCGAATAATGAAAAAACTTACAACACACCTTATATATTTAGTTTTCAGAATTCGCCGAAACCAAAAGAATAACTCGATTTACTTTGAACCCTTAATCCGATCTGGTAATCCGTGAGCACGTGCGTGACAAATTCCTTACACACCAAATTCGGTATTACAATTATTACAATATCGGTGCATAATTTATATAAATAATGAAAAAACACAACTGGCGCCAAAAAACCGGTTCAGTCAAAATGTTCAATAATATTTCCAAAGCTATTTAAACGGGGCACGCGATATTTAAAAAATCCCTTATTGTAATTTAGAATAATATATAAATACAAGCACCTGGTAAAACAGAGTACGCCCAAATCTAACATACGACATTGCAATATCGATATAGGGTTCTTTTCATTCTCAGAGATCGTCAGTTTCCTTGTTTTTGTGCACCAGGAAACTGAGGAACCCGAGTACTTTACGAACAAAACATAACGATTATTATTTTCTTTATAAACCAATACATACGATAATAAAAACTTCCAGTGCCGGTATATTGTGTTACCGAAACCACGCCTACAGATGAGTATATCGAGAAATTGTTTACTACTAAAACGTGAAAGACACGTAGTTTATTTGACATAAATACCGTAGCTCACAGAATCGAAACAAAGTACGTGACCTTACATAAAATGTGCAATATTACAAATTTCTGATGCATAATATTTTTTTCATCACATATTTTAGTTTCAATTGAATAGTGAGTTTGACTCAAAATAACAGAAATCATAACGTTGTGGGAAGTTTTCGTTTACAACAGATTTTAAAAAACATAAAAAATTAATACAGTCTTATAAATCATAAGATAATATTAATAAATTATGATACCATGATAATAAAATAATAAGATGTAATAAAAGATAACAATAAAAGTACTTCATAAGTCATAACTAATTAAAATAGCTAAAACACCAATTACTTTTAATTTCTAATAAAAATTAAAAGAAGAATATGATTTACGGAACGAAATGATTAACAAGCTACTCTATATAGTGTATCAAATATATTAAAAGGGTGTATTAACATCAGTTACTTCGAGTAAAAGTTGACATTTACATAAAAATATATTTTAAAAATTGAAATTATTTTATTTTAGATAAAAATGTATTTATTAAACCATAGTTTTCATTTTTAAAAGAAATTTAATTTAATATTACTTATTTTGTACTTCAAAAAAGATTGCTTGACAACATTACCCTTAATATATGCTAATGAACCCTTCATTCAGTTTTGATGATTTAATTATCTACAAGTAACTAGTATATATTTCACATTATGTGAGTGAATAAATAATTTTCAAGAAATATAAACTGAATGAAAAAAAATGTCTATTACATTTTTTTAAGAAAATAATCAATTTATAAATTTAGTATGGCGAGTTTATAAATACTAATTTTGATTACATATAACGCTTCATATTAAATTTGTTATAATTTTGATCACCTTTTGTTAAATATAATCAAAATTTTTAAAATAAAATATAAATTAGTAACCTACCTATATTATAACATTTATCACATATTACCTAAATCACGCTATTGGATCATTTATTAACCTCGGTTTTTGAGCGTATCTTATATAATATATTTAATTAGTAAATGTGATCAATAATTATTTTTATATAAGTATTAACAATTTTTGAATAAATTATAATGAATCGCAAATATAGGCATTTAAAATATATTTTTACTATATTTTAAAAATCATACGATATTAGTAACAAAATAATGACATAATAATTAATTACAAAAACAATTGATCTCTCTAATAATCTATAAAATTAAAATAAAAATATTTAAAACTAATGAAAAAAAATGCGATATCTGGTACTGTATATATTAAGCACACCTAATGGAATTTTAATATTTATATTATAAAATGTTTTGCTTAAATTACGTGCTATATTTGTTTTTATAATGTGTATATACATATAATGTAAATGAGACTTTCAATGATTAAATAACGTGACTGATTTTGTTTTATAGAATTAAAATTATTTAAAAATTTTAATAAATTCTTATACTAGTAAATTAGGAATTAAAACGTATTTATACGTAAATATTATACCTATAAGCCACAGTATTTAATATATTATACTCGTTTGTATTTTATAAAATTGTCATTAAACAAAAAAAAATACATATATATAAAATACAATTTAAATTAATATTTTCATAATATTATTTAACAGAATATATTGTTATAAGCTGTACATTTTGATATATGAGATATGACATGTAATAATTTTACCGATTAAGTTAATATTCATTTTTTTATACTATAAGATATTAAATATCCAAATACATTATTATATTAACCTTCACTTATAATTATTACATGAATGATTTATCATCACTCTCAAACTTATACAAATAACAAACGACATGACACACAAAAGATGTACATTCGAAACCGGTATCTAACCAGCATTTTGTGCTTATAATTATATTCAGTTAATTAAACAGTATATTATATAAATATGATTTTAAATTAAATTGATGACTATTCGCAAACAGAAATTCAGTTAATTTATGAATAATAATTATATGATATCGAGAACTCAACTGTTATTGTACTATAGAATTATTATACCATAATAAGTAATAAGCAGTATGTTAAATTTGTAAATTTTCAAAATTAAAAAAAAAATATAAATGAAACTTAAATAGAAAATAATTAATTTTTTCAGTAATTATCAGAATATTATAGATAAATAAATTGGAAATCAATAACAGTTAAAAATTTGATAACCATCAAAATATTGAAAAATAATGAATAAAAGCTCGTAGACTGAAAAAATAAACCGGCATTTTCTATATGATGTGTTTAAAATAATATTTAGACCTAATTAAATACCTAAATTAACTATAAAAAACCTTTTCGGAAAACAGATTATTTTAAACAAACTACAACTACATAAAAATAATGAATTTCATATTTCATTAAATTTAAATATAACGAAAATCATATTTTAACTAAGTCTATTTTAAAATGTATTATGTAGGTATACAAATTTACCTAAGATTGTTTTTAACTATAGAAAATTTATAAATATGAAGCACGTAGAGTTTTTATTTAACGGGTCAATAGTTCGTGACAACAGTTGAACGCTAGATTTAAAACGTACTTTTGACCCACTTTTTATTAAGTGAGCAAAATGTATTAACGCCGGAAATTAAAATATCCATTAAGTTATTAAAATTGAGTCTTGGCATACGTATTTTATACGTATATGTATATTATACGTACGTATTTTAAATTGAATAATTGATAAACCCAAATGTGATTCATATTCTTTGAATACAGTAAGATGTATATAGCAATATTGTTGTTGACTACGTGTAAAATAAAATTATTTAAAAAAATTATCAATAACATGAAATTACTTGTGGGTTCAAATATTAAATCATAAATAAGATGATATTTAATTTCATCTTATTTGAAGGCAATATATTTTAATATGATAAAGACAAATACAATTATGTTAACTTAAATTAAGAGTATTATGAAAAGTAATATGAACATTTTTTAAACATTTCTAAAAATACATTAAAAGCACTTTAAATAATTAAAAATTAATCATAGTTTTAAATTGATAATAATTTCCAGCTTTTAATAAATGTTCGCTTTTATTATAAATTATAAAAATTATATTATTTAATTATATGATGACTTTACCATAAATTGGGAATATATCATTATTATATAATAATACTGATAAACACATATAGGATATACCATTTGGTTACCTATACTTAACGTGTTCCATAAATTAAAATGTAGTCACTTGAATGGATCACCTTGTATAAAGAATAAATGTATATTTACACTTTTAAATTCCCATTACAATTTATATTCCATTGTGCGATAATATACTTCTTCGGACGTTAAAATTAGTTTAAATTATAAACCACTACATAATTAATTATTATTATTCAAACCTAACCTTTTAATTTTAATCACTTAAGAACATTATACATACAACCCACAATTATATTTTCATAAACTAAAATGAAGATTGTATTTATTTCATTTGAAATTAATACTATTTTTCATTAATCGTGATAAACACGGTAAAATATTATTCAGTTTTATGTTATCTTAATGACTTGACCATTTAAAACGGTCATGCTCCTAGAAAGTTCAAGTTACCAATGAAACGGTTTACGTATGGATACCTATACTTATAAGTGTGTACTGGCCTGTATTATTATGTAACGGACGAATAGATCCAGAGGTTTTACGGGTGAGTTACTGGAGAAGTGAGAATGCGCCGTGCTCTCAGTGGAAAAAACAGAAGCCAGGTGGTATGGACAGCGCCAGTACTGCTCTGCACCTGGCAAGACATTTCAAATATATACACCGAGCGTCATGTATAACTTATTATAAACGGGGAAATGACGCGCTTCCTCTCGCCCTATCACTCCTCCCTCGCCCTCCCAAGGTCTTTGATACTTCCAGGCTCCAATGATTTTGGACACTTCACGCACTACTACCAAGGTCACCAAACTCGGTTTCAAGTTTCAAAGAAGAGATCAGTTACAATTGTAAAAACAAAAAAAATAAAATTATATACACACATTACTACCCATAGCAGTAAGCGTAGATAGAGCATAAATTAGCACTTTTAGCATAAATAGTTCAAAATATTAGATAAAATTATCAGTTAAGATTACAAATTACAAAACACATTTTATGTATATAATCTTTAATAGATATATATTATTTTAACTAAATAAATCTCGATTACATTTTTTCTTAATAGTTTTGAAATATGAATTTTAATTATTTAAAGATATTTTATTAATTTAAACAAAATTACTACAATAACTTTTAATAAATTTAGCTAAAATTAAGTTTAATAATAAATGTAAACACGAATACATAAGTACTATTGTATTATTATATGAAATTAAAATTAAAAAAAAAAATAAACACTGTTCTTAAGTAAAAAGTTTATATAAATAAAACGGTTCATTTCTAAGTCACGTTCGATAAAGTTATACGAATTAGAAAATAAATTAAAATAATTTATAAATCGCAGAAAATGTTACTTGTATCGTAAAAGAAGAAACCATGCATAAAATATTATAAGTAACAAATTGATAATATAATTTTAATAGACAGCGAGTTACCTTGAATTTTTTTATCCTGTAAACACTAACGAACCAATTCTATATGGACTATGGTAATCTTTTCTGCGTTGTATTGCCAAAATATAAAGAATATTGGTTAAGGTCTTGGATGTCTCAAATTAATTATATTCATTGTATAATAACAACGATAGCAATCAATCCCGTACGTCCCACTGAGAAATGACATTATTTTATTATTGAACATATCATTTACGTAAAGCTTTTTAAGGGCAATGACATTTGAAGATATTTACAAATTTTAGAAATAAATTAAAATCTATAACATTGAGTCATATTCCCAGTGGCGTCATTTCAGTTTCTAGGATGGGACAGTCAGCATGCTCTTATTAAATTGTCGGCTCTGCGATTCATTTTACCAAAATGCCGATTAACTTAGTGAGAGGGGGACATCTTACCAGTCCAAAAACATAATGATTTGTACTTTGTACATAAGTAATCGTATAATACACGTATCGAAAACATGATATATTACATGTCTATGGCAATATAAAAAAAATATTAACATTTTTATGATGTATTGACTTTGGATTAGATGTGGCAAATACATAAGTTGCTCCCCCCCCCAAATACCACCATTACTTATTCCTTAATAAATAGTTTGTATGTTAAAATAAAATGTATAGATTTAAAAAATTCAGTAATTAAAATTTATACTTGACGAACATTTACATTTTTTAATAAAAATCTTTAAACAATTTTAAAACATTCTTACTGTTCATTTTTAAACAGAATTATAACTATGGGATAAATATAATTTTTTTTTTTAAACGCAATTCCATATTATTATCTAAGTTCATTATTTTCAGTTTCCTTCAAATATCTAGAAAATTACTAGTGTAAAAAACATCGACATTTAAGTTTCAATGCAATAAGGATATAGGTTAAAATGTTGATGCATATTTGCAATCGTAAAGTATAATTTTAACAAAGAATTGACGATTTCCAAGAAACTATCGATTAAGCCACTTTATTATTTATTATAATGCTAAATTTTACCATAAAAATAAATAAATCACGCGACAGG
The DNA here is from genome assembly GCA_034509805.1 of Sipha maydis. NCBI lineage: Eukaryota > Metazoa > Arthropoda > Insecta > Hemiptera > Aphididae > Sipha > Sipha maydis. The sequence continues at coordinate 8,052 of JASXSY010000572.1, forward strand.
ATTTTTAAATTTCACCCACATACTTTAAGTTTTACACAACTACAATTAACGTGAAAAAGTTATATTGCAGTCCACAGTAAATTTTAATTATTTTATTTCAATTTATAAATAAAAAATTAAATAATAAATAAGTAAATCAAGAATTTAAACACAAATCTGAATTATTTTCCCGGTGTTATACTTCTTACTTATTTAAATGTTTCAAATATTTACTTACCTTTGCATTCTAGGATAGTCTGTAAAAAAGCATTTTTCTCAATTTTTGTCTTCGGAAATTGTGTCCATATTAATAATGAATACACCAAAATTGCAAGATTTTGACATGGCGGGATAATTTTAATACGCGCTGGGTTTGCATTAGGTAGAATAGACATACGGCGTAAATAAAAATGCAAAAAACATCGTTTAGTAATAATGAATTAGTATTTTGTGGAAATTTGTAAAAAAAAGTATAAATTTTAATAATTTTTCAATTTAAAATGTATGAATAACAATTTGTGTATATTTAAAATGATAAGAAATTAGTAATGATAAGAACTTTGTTTAATAATGGTAACTGGTAACTACTAGCAAAAAGATAAGAGAATATTATATTCATCAAACAATAAAATCAACGTCTTTGACAACAGTTGTATCAAAACAGCCAAAAATGAAAAAAAACTATCTTCAAGACCACAGGTACAATGTTGCATTTCACGTTTAACATGAATTATTTACTTAACTTTTAATAACTACAGAAATGACAAATTAATAATGAGAGTAGTAAATATAAAATTACAATTTACGTAAACATAATAATTGTATTAAATAGAGATATTATTGAAAAGTATATGGTATGTAACCAGTCATCACTCAGTAATTCTGAATATTAAAATTATCAGATTTATTCATCTGCAAAATGAATTGCTCAGCAAACTTTCCAAAACATTAGTTTTTTATTTTAAGCGTATTGTTAAAATATTATAGTATTACATATTAATTCAAATTATTAAAATAAAAAAGTTGTAGCAACTTTTGATGATATTTTTTTTCCGTAATTTAAATTACCATCGGTGTGCGGATTATCGTGGAAGGGCGTCACACCGATCTATAAATATAACTATTTGTACTTTGTACATAAATGCCCTTATAGTGAACGTCTCATTTTTCTTATTTACAAAGTATCAATGACCAAGGCTGACGATAGGGTGGGACAGTGAGGGTTAGAGCCCCAGTAACCGCCGTCTCAGCTTTTTATTCAAATTTATTTTATAATCTCATTCGCCGGAGCATAAGCATAAGCTAATTTTAATATTTTTATTGTACTTAAGTATGTACAAGTAATATGTATATCTTAACCAAACAAGTGTAAGGAGGCCTGGAACCGATCAGCCCCGGGGCCCTCAAAAGCTCTCGACGGCCCTGTCAATGACTCTATAGAAGACGTATATATGTTTTCATAATATGCTGACTTTGGAATAGTTAAACTCCAGGTTTTGGCAAATACATGAGTGGTCTTCCCTGAATGAAGCCATTATTTATGGTTTGTGTGTATAGAAAAAAAAATGTTCAAAGTCTAAGGATAATTTACTGTGGTCAGAGATTAAGCATTTTGATCAGAAGCGGCAACTATAAAATTCTGATACTTGTTTATATCTTCTTTGGAATAATTTTTACTTACAACATGGTTAGCAATAATCTTTATTTTTTTTATAATGTTGGTAAACACAGTTTATCAAATACATCTTATCAAATTTTTAGTTAAATATGTTTATAACTAATATTTTTCAATATTCTGTTATTACCAGTAAACTAACAAGTATTTATATTATTGTATAACCATTTTTTAGATTATGTCTTATTAGTGCAATTTAATTTGTTTTCTTCATTATTTTATTTTTTGTGCATTGAAATTTACTTATAGTAACTGTAGTAACTGAGTATCAGAGAATTATTTCTCACATACAGAATGTATCTCTCTGTCAACCAATTGTCTACTCTCATGAGGTATGAAGAAATAAAGATAATATAATTTAGATACATTTTTAGTGTTTTCCTATTAATTTTACAGCATACTCAGTGAAGAAACTGTGGAAAATCAAACTCTTGAGTACCTTGTTTCTCAATTACATCAATATTTTAAGCGAGAAGATAATTTTAAAGGTACAATCAGCATTTTATTAAATTTTATTATTAAATTATGACTGAATAAAAATATTATTTCATTATTATTTTAAGTACAATCTTCACCATATAAAAAAATTAGATTAATATTTTTTTATAAATATGTTTACAATTTAAAGGATATCATAAATTGATTTGACTATATTAGTCTTATAATGTTTTTTCTTTTAATTTTATTTTATGATTTGGGTATGTGATAAAACAAGAGAAAACAAAAGCACTAGAAGTGGATATGTAAATAAAAAATGTTAAAAAAAAAAAGAGGAAGACCAAAAAAAGAAATGATTGGATACAATTGAGAATGATTTATGGGCTGTTGGTGTGTGTGTAGAGGATGTAGAAATTAAGACAAGTGGAACTTTAGGATAAGGGTGGCTAGCCCCAAATAATTGAGAAAAAGGCGAAGTAGAAGATTAAGTTGTATAATGTATTTTAACCGTATATCTATTATTAGAATATAATTATAATTTTTTTAATATTTTCTGTTATTTAGGATATCATATTTTATACTTGAACATACCATATATTACATATTAACCTTTTAAAAAATATTTAAATTTAATTTAAATTATAATTAATTTTCTATTATCAAATGATACGTTTATAATTCAAAACTTAACAACATAAATCAATATTTATTTTCACTTAAAAAAAACTTCTACAGAAATATTTCTATAATTTTAATTGCATTGTTTTTGTTGATTATTATAAAAAATCCTAAATTGTATAATTTATTAGTTTATAGTTGAATCACCTTTATTATTTTTATTTAATATTATGGGTATATATTATTATGACTATTTTACCAATTTGTATTTATTGAATTAAATTATTATTAATAGTATTAACAATATATAACTATATATTTAATGTTCAGTTGGATGCACTTTACTCATGTTGATTCAGCATTCTGATTTCCTGCTCAATCAAACACAAAAGTTTGCTGCAATAATATTATGTTATGAACTTTACCGTAATGAACCAATAGCATCGAATCCTTTAGCACCTGTTTTTATGCATCTCTTGGTAAGATAAATTTTTCATATAAATTGTATTATTTGCTAATAAATAAATTTGTACTTAATTTTACCTACAGCACAAAAAAGTTGGCAAAAATGAATATGTTGGTGATTTGCCAGTTTTAACTATGCCAGTTAAAATATTTCTTTCCAATTTAATAATGTCTCAAAATTCTAAAGAATTGTTACGAAAGTCTGCTAAACAAGTGCTAACAGCACGTAGTGATCCCAGCAAACCTGTAGTTAATACTGCAACAATTCTTAATACCATCAAGGAACGTCGAAAGAATCTTCCTCGAACTGCAAAAAGTTCCCTTCCAGTTATTATACCTGATCCTCAAAAAACTGAGTAAATAAAATAAATAATGATTTTCTTAAAATAACCCAACTAATAATTATATTTATATATTAAAGAACCAAAGAAGGAGCTAAACAAGTTTTAGAAATGCTTATTAGTGGGCCTAAATCTTATGTATCACACAACTTCAAGCCAGAAATGATGCGGCTAGTACCTCCATTGTATGTTAGCAAAGATGAAGTAAGTAATAGAAATAGTAATTTTTTTTTTATTATTTCACTGTATTAAAATACTTCTACAGATAGCTTGGATAAGCATGGAAAGCCGAACCAACCATATAGTCATGTATGATAAAACAATGTGTGTTTCTACTAGTGCTGCTACTGAAGCACGTGAACTTATGACTAAGGCTCTCAAAACACCATTAACATTACAGCAACAACAGCATCTATTAGCTGAACTTGTAAATGATCCAAAATTAGTTTATCATATTGGTCTCACACCCTGTAAAGTAAGATGAATATAGTATTAGTAATAAATATAATTGTAAAACCAATATCTACAACATTGTGGTTCATTATTAATATCAATCAAAATTTTTTATTTTTAAGTTACCGGATTTAGTTGAGAATAATCCTTTGATAGCTATTGAAGTATTACTAAAATTAATGCAATCCCATAGTATAACGGATTACTTTTCTGTCCTAGTCAATATGGAAATGTCTTTACATTCAATGGAAGTAGTAAATCGGTCAGTTTATTTATTTTTTTTTTTTTGTTCTTGTTATTGAACTAATGATTTAATTATGTGTATGTTGTATTAGATTAACAACAACTGTTGAACTGCCTACTGAATTTGTACATTTATACATATCCAATTGTATTGTTGCTTGTGAAACTATAAAGGATCAATATATGCAAAATCGACTTGTTCGTTTAGTATGTGTTTTTTTACAATCTCTTATTAGGAACAAAATCATCAATGTGCAGGTAATTAAAGTATTAATATGCAACTAAAATATCTAATTATGTTAATTCAATTTTTTACCTCCAATAGGAGTTATTTATTGAAGTTCAAGCTTTTTGTATTGATTTCATTCAAATACGAGAAGCGTCTGCTTTGTTCCGCCTCTTAAAACAATTAGAAACCGGAGATACCTGTAGCATTGGTAATATAGCTGCTGCTGCTGGTATTACACCTAGTACAATAGCTGCTGCTGCTAAGGATAAAGATAAGGAAAAAATAGTACCAAAAGAAAAATAATGATTTGAAGTTTTTAATAAATTCAACTTGATACTTACTTGAAATAAAAGACCCATTAAAATTACTATTAATTTTTATAATTAGAGAGACTGTTTAGTGAAATATCTTTGATATTATTTTATATTTATACAACTGTTAGATCAAAGGATGAATGGTAATTCTGTTTTTATATAACATAAATAAAGCTATAAGTTATAAATTTAAAGTCTTATTATTAAATCATGCTGTTACTTCTATTTTATATACAACATATGTATGTAATATTAATTATATACATTTTATTATTTTATTTATATTTGTACTAATAAGGTTGTGAAATTTAATTTCTTATATATATATATATAATATATATATTCCTTTTGAATTGTTCTCATTAATATTAACTACACCAATACTACTCTAAATAAATAATAGATTTTGCAGCAAAAATATCAAGCATTTATTTGGTGGGCTGTATAATTTCATATTTATTTTGATGCAAACCTGTACATTACCATCAAAATATCTATCGTTAACCATGCCATAATTTTCTCAACAACCATATCTGCAATATTCAATGTATTTGCGACGCTTTGCTTGCCCATTCATTACAGAAAGGAAACAGACTGTTTTGAAGATATCTAATAGGTACAATTGTTGAACCATCATATTGTAAACTGAACATTTAATTTCCATGACAATAATATTTTCATTTTATTTTTCTTAAATTTATTGTATTGTTACAACCATATTTTTTTATCATAAAGTAGTCAAAGTTTACAATGTCCGAGTTATTCCATGTAGATAATTATTTTAATTAAACTAGACATTGTATACAATTGCCGGCACTGAAAGTACCAAGTGAACAAAATATACATACAATACTATCTTATATAATTTTATTTTTAACAAAAATGGAGAATATTTTATTTTTATTAATTATTATTTATTTTTACAAATATTACCATTATGACATAATTATTTAGAGTTGTATAAAATTCCAAAACCTTTACATTTGCATCTCATTGTTTCACATTTTTGACCACAAGTGCAACGGTCATAACCTTAATTATTGATTATCTACTAATGATACTACTGATAAAATTTATGGAACCCACAGGAAGCAGTGCCTAAAAAAAATTATAAAATATAACGCTCTAAAATACCTTAAATATTCACATTGCCTACACCAGTTTTAGCATTTTATACAATAACTAAGCCAGCGGTTCCTTACCCTTTGATATCTGCGTACTACTTACATATTTTGGAAAATGTTCACATACCACTTGACTAAATTATCTTTTTTTTTTTTTTGCTTATCATAAAATAAAATAACATTGCTTTATGTAATTAAAGCTTTTTTATAATAACCTTTGTCAATTTAAATTACACAAATACATAAGTAAAGCGTTTAATGCATAAAAAATAACAGAAAGTAAAATATTTACAGTTATTATTAACTATAATGAATATAAATGAATAACTTAATATTACAGTTTATATTGTATTTATTAAATGAATGAGAATGTCAATACCGAGCTTCATGTTGATTACTTAAGGTCTGAAGGTGTCTTCTACATTAATTTTGTTCGTATGTCATGGGTATGTATAAAGTCATCTAATATCAAATATGTTAAATATTATTGAATGGTAATAATTATAAAAATAATACTATTTCTTTAAAAAAAAAATCCTCCACGTACCATTTGAGGTATCGTACAGCAGGCCTGGACATTGTATTACAATGACTATTCTATATAGGAATTGAATATGTATTGTTTACTTAGCCCAAATATCTTAAACATTGTATACCAGCAATTCTTAATCATAGGGTCACGACCCATTATGGGTCGCCAATAATTTTAAATTGGGTCGGTTAAAATTTAAAATATTGATATAATATTTTTATTGTTGAGTGTTATAAATAATAAATGAAACCATTTTCGTAAATTCTTCTAAGAGTAACCATTATAAGGAATTTACAATATTGATAATTGGTATAAGAAACTTTTTAAATTTATTCGTTTTCGTTAAATTTCCAACCATTTTCAACATGTAATTTGATTGGCAAAAGTTGCATATCTTTCAGATATTTTTTCGTTATTAAATCAGTTATATTTGAGTATGAAAGAGTCATTAACTAATATTTATACATGTAAAAATAAAGTTTAAGCTTTTTTGAAGAAACTTGATTTTTGGATAAAACAAATTCAGGAAAATACGTATATGTTCCCGTCATATTATTACATGACTGAAAAAAAAAAATTATCAAAATGAAATTAATGTAATGCAATGTGTAATTAAAACACATTCGTAGAAATTAAAAAAAAATAAAATATTAAATTATTTTCCACCATATCATAATATGTGGATTCTTAATCCATTTTACCCTGTGAAAAACATGAATTATCTTTATTAAATGAGAGTCAACTATTAGAATTATCGTCAGATAAATTATTATAACAATCTTTTAATACTAAAAATTTAAACCAATTTTGGATATCTTTAAGCAATGAGTATACTAATCTTTACGAATAAACATTAAAGAAATTAGTTCATTTTGCAACAACATATTTATGTGAATCCGGATTTTCGTCATTAACTACAATCAAAACTAAATCTAGAAATAAATTTGAGATTGAACCCACAACACGTATTTCACTTACTAACTCCATAGAATCTCGAATTGATTTATTGGTAAAGCAACATCAAGACCAAGGAAGTCATTACATTTTTCATTATTTAAAAAAAAAAAAAAAAAGTTATACGATACAAATATTAAGAAAAATGTTTATTTTTAAATATAATGTAATTATTATAATGATCTGTTATTAGTATAAGTAATATGGTTAAGAGTACCCAATAGTTATTTTTTATTCCTCCGTTGAACATTATTTATAAAAAGGTCACATGAAAAACTTGGTAAATATTTTGGGTCACCACTACACAAAGGTTGAGAACCGCTGTTGTATACAATGTACAGGCATTGTACTTAAATGACAAATTTGTCCACCTGGACCATAACATATATAAGATATTACCAAAATTATTCATTAAATTATATTTTTTTATTCTTCTAAGCTAAATAATTATAAAAAGTCTAGTATTAAAATTAATTGATTTAATAGTACAATATAGAATACAAAAAGGCAATGATTAAAACAATTTATTTTTATAATTTTCTAGATATGATGAATATATTAGGCTGGCTTAAATTTTGTACACATTAAAATACTTGGGGGTAGGTTATATTGTACATTTTCATACTAATATAATCTGTAAACGACTTTTACTCTTTAAGAACATATTTAATAATATCCCTGAATTTGAGGGAAGAGTTTAAACTTCTAAAACCCACTCTTGTGTATTAGCTACCGCCTGATATAGTTAATTCTTAATAACTTGAATAACATATTATTCTAGTTTCAAGTATTAACATTATTTAACAAAAATATTTGAATCAATTCATATCCAAGTCATAATTATATCTAAGTTCTGATAAAAATGAAATCAACATAACCAAACATTTATCAAATCTATATATATATATACATTTTAGTTTAAATAAATGAATGCATATTTTTAAAATAATACAATTTATAAAGCCAATATGTTAAGTGATTTATTTTACAAAAAATAATCCATGATTAAATTTGGCCATAATGAACATTGGTAAATTGTAATACTCTTTAATAAATATCTAAAAAATATCGACTATTTAGTTTAGTTCTAAACACTAAACCAAATATGAAATATTTATTGATTTTCAAAGTTGTTAAACAGAAAACAAAATAAACTTTTTTATTTTATTTAATAAGTTATTTTATATTTTACAGTTTAAAAATATAATGTTATACTAGCAGAAAATCAGAATATATGGTTAAACAAATATTTTTTTTAAATTCATTAAGTCATTTAAATTATAAATTTATTTACATCTGGCTATCCTTACAAATAATAACAATTATTTATTTTCTATCAAATTAACATCATATTTAGACTAAATATTTTCTACAAGCTCATTTTTATGTGTTTTAAGTATAATATCAAAAAGCTTATTTAAAGCAAGTGTAGATTTTACTGTAAATTGTAACTGTTATGAGTTAATATAAATGTGTATATTTTTAATTTTTATCAAAAAAGTTGATAATAAATATTATAATATAAATATGTACTTAAATTGCCTACACAAGGCGCCATCTCAAAAATACATCAATGCTAATGAAAATAATATTTATGTAATAATTTATAATACTGATATGCAGCATAATAATGTTCATCGTTGTATTATTATACATTCAATCGTTATCTGTATTTGCAATTTATGTAATTAATCATTTACAAAGAACCAGTGGTTTCTGATTAATTTAATAACGTGCTAAATATCTACTGCACATTGCTTATTAAATTTAAAAAATACTCGGAGACTTCTCTGGACGGCAAACACTGTCCAAAAGCCTCTAGCAATAGTGATTGTTTGTTGATAGCAGTTGAAAAATCTTCAAATGAAAGTTTTGCATCATTATCGCAATCCATTTTGCGTAGCACTATATCCACCAGTTCTCGAACTCCTTCATCCGGATCCTCGTCCTGCGGATGTTTCACCAAACAGTTCCTGAAACGTGAAACTCAATATGTCACATATAAACTTAATATATACGTATTCGGTTTCGCAAACCTTAACAAGCTGAATATTTCTTCTTTTGTTATGAAACCGTCATTGTTAAGATCATATATAGTAAACGTATACTTGATCCGTTCCTCTTGGGTACCTTTCAAAAACACTGATAACCCTATTACCCACTCATCTTCGTGTATGACACCATCATTACGTTGATCAAAAAAACAAAAAATGCGATCAGTTAAAATTTCTTCTGTAGCAATTCCAAATTCATTCTGCAATAATTCTCTGAACATTAACCGATCAAAACCCTAGAAACAAATTTTGAACAAGTCGTTAAAAAAAAAAAAAAAACCGTATACAATTTTATTAGTTTTAAAATGTGTAAAACCTGAGTTGGAATCGTTATCAAAACAGCTGAACTCATTGCCGCCACGGAAGATGTTGATTCTGCACCATAAGTAGCCACGAGTTTTTTAAATAATTTGCATAATCCTACAATTTCTTTTCTAAATATCAACAATTTAAATAACACCCACATATAGCTTACTAAAAGATAAGTTCATATTTATATGTAGGTACCTATTGTATAATATTTTTCAAATTATATCTTAGAAAAAAATGTATTAGTGTAAATACCTTATTTAACTATAAAATCCTATTTTTAGCTGTATAAAATATTTCTGTAACGTATTACTTGAATATTGTCATGTAATATAACCTACTTGGTAAATCTGGTTTGTTTGAATAGATTTTCAACCAAATTTGGGGATATCAAAGGCTTAATTTTTGACATTAATTTCGTCGAAATAAGTTGTTCGGATGACTGTATTCGTTTACTGGTTACGATTCTTGCTGGTGGCCATTGTTTAGACCCCTTTGAATTTTTCTTTCCCGATTTCCTATAGTAAATATATTTTTAACATAATTAACATATTAACTTACACTTAACATATATTATATTGCAGAAATATAATAGACGCAATAATAAATATAATATGTAACCCAATTACCTATGTCATACAATTTTAAAGTAAGATATTTAAGTGATTCTAAAATTTTACAATTACCCTAGACAATATTTTTCATTTACTGTGAATATTGAATAAACATACATGTAAGTTACCTTTTTCAAATTTTATTATTTAACTTATAGTATATTGATTCATAATGTATACATAATGTTTATAAATAAGCATAGAAGAAAGATAAATAAATTAGAATTTCACTCTAATACATCGTTTAATTGTGTGTTTTTAAAGATGAAAATACATTTATGATTTAAACCTAAAATTTCAAAGTTCAAATAGGTACTCAAACGATAAAATTATTATTTATATTACCTATATAGTCTATTGGGTATCAAACTATAAATAACTGTTTTGTGTAAACCTAGAGTTTAATTTTTAATAGTATTATATTAACGTATAATACGATACATTGATACAAAAATTATTAGAAAACTGTAATGGCCAATACAATTAACTACGCACTAAACAGGTGCGAATCTACAACTAAGACGTGGAGAGTTTTAATTAAGTATTGTTATCGATATATTTCTCAGGTATAAATAATACAGCTTCGAAAATAATTAATCCTATTTAAAATGTTTTTTAATGCAAAATATTAAAATTCAATAAATAAAAAAAACAACAATGTTAATTTTCAAATAAACAAATACTATCTAATCTATATATTTTTAGAATTAGTTAATTAGTTAGATCCCCTTCTTGGATCCATAACAGTACCTATTAATGATTTTTTCATTGATATTATTATAAAGTTAACACAGTTTTACTATATTAATAAATATTAATTTTTAAATTTACGTATAAATATTTTTTTAATAACAATGTAGAAATAACTGAATTATTGTAATATCGTGACAAAAAATTCTTTGTTCATAAAAATCTACTCGACTAAATCATAACTCAGTTCACAACAATATCTACTCATCACTGTACTCTAATACTCAATGTCGTACTTTTTGTTGGTTTTCATATTTTTTAAACCCGTCATCTACAATATATATTCTTCGTAATACAAATCATTCTTTGTTATATACTAAAAACACGCAATTTTTTTTGTTATTTACGTATAAACAATATACCTACAGATATATGTATAAATTACGCATCACACAACAGTAAAAAGAAAAATAATTTTATTTATTTAATAATTCTTTTTTATGCCTTTCATGTGCATACAATGACACAATGATATGTATATATATATATTTAACTAAATAAGTTGTAATACTTACAAGTATGACTTTTTTGTCATTGCTTTTTGAGTAACGACATCCATGATACGCGTGTAATAATACAAATGGGGACTCGCGTATAGTATTGATCAAACATTCTTATTTCTATAAATTACTAAAAATATTTCTTAACCTAACCCAACCCTAAATCATAATCGTGAGTCTTTATTGTAATTCAAAGTATAACATAATATGTTATATTATGTATTATATGTTCAGTAATTCTACACAATTTATCAACATTAAAAACCGATAATTTTTATGTACAATAATTTAAACATCTCAAATAAGTAAGCTTAGTAATTTGCATTCACATAGTTGTGTATGTGTATATATATATATATGTGCTTATATGACTTAATTATCTAAAATATTGTATAAACATAATCAATGGCATATTTTCAGGGTTATATTTATATTAAAATATATATTTCAATTCAAATTTTTAAATTTCTATATTTGATTAAAATATATATCATGTCATATTTTTTTGAGAAAATTAATACATTTTTTGGTAATAAATATAATTTTTTAAATTTCCTGTATTATATTAATTTCACCACAATGCAAATACGCTCGCTTTGGTTTTTATTGTTTTGTATTTATCATATATTTCATTTTTATCATAATTCATATAATGTCCAAAGTCTAACTATCTATTTCCTCAAATTCTTTAACAAAACAATAAAATTACTAATTTAATCGTTATTTGATTTAAACTGGTTTTTTAAAATATGTTTTAAAATGTTTTTTATTTAATTTAATTTAAACAGTCAGGTTTTTATGAGCCTAGAAGAATATTTCTTTATAAACATGTCCATTTTATAAAATAAAAAAATTATTATTACAATAATACGCCTTATGCAATTCTAATATAGTTTAATTTAAATATTTAATTACTATAATAATAATAAAATTGTCAACTCTTGATAAGTGTATATATAAAATATATGTATTTTTATAATATGATTTCTTGTTACCAATTATACAGCACGTCTTACGAATATACAATAAATTGTATATAAGGACAGTAACGTAAAAACTAAATATTTCGTCCGGAGCGAAATTTCAAAATACTCCCTTACGTATTTTCAACTAAAATAATATTATTTTCATATACGAGTTTTATTTTCAACAATTTATTTAAAATAATATACAAGACGTTACATGTTTGTAAATAAAATGTACACATTTACAAATGTAGCATTGACTATAATAATTTTTAACATAAAATACAATTTTTTCATTTATGCGCTTTTTCAGGAATTGCACCCGGAGTGTAGGTTTCTCTCCCTCCCTTTTGTTACAGCCTTGTATAGGCAAATAATATTTATTAAATTTACTATTGTCACTAACTATTCAAAACTTACAATAAAATCTTAATGAAGATTTACAATTCCATACTCTTATTTTACTGTGATAAAATTTAATCAATCATATAGTATTAAGGATATTGATAATTTTTAATCATTGTACATTATTATTTTCATAACATACAATTACAAATTCAAACAATTTAATAGTTGGTGGCTACTTCTAATAAATTAAGTTAATTTCAAATAATTTTAAATTGTATAAATATACGCACAATGTCTACCAGCATATTTTTTAATAAACCATCAAAAACTATTATGTTTTATTATTGTACAATAATAAAGCCATAGGGGTTTATGTACAATGTATTAATTAAATAATTGTATATGCCAGACTTGCAAATAACAGAATTCTTGTTGGTGATACTGCGGATGATACTTATATTACAGATTACAAAAAAATACATCATAAACTTTATTTCTCGACTATTCAACTTACTACTAATAATTAACTAATCTTAAGTTTTTAATTTATTGTATGAACTAAAAAATGTTTGGTAATTAAAAAATCATATAAACAAATTATATATTGTGAAGTATGATTTTAAATTTATTCCTATTGTCAATATATTACCAATTGTTTGAAACGATCATGGATCAACTACTTTATATGAATATGTTGTAGATAATGTATTATCTATATAAAATATCTTATAGCCTTCAATGCAGTATAGTTCCTCATGGCTTATTTGATGACATGCATTGAATATTTATAAAATTGTTATAGCTATGTTAACAATTTATATATATAGGTACATTGTTGATATAACATTTTATTTCAATTTAAAACTTATACTTTTCCTAATTTTTTACTTAAACATAGTACAAATTTTATAACAAATAAAAAATTGAAACAAATACCTTTCCTTATAAAATGATTTTAATATTTAAAAAGTAATTATAGTGTACAGACACAATATTTAAAGGCATTATTATAAAAAGTACATAATATTTGTTATTATCATAGATTGTACATAATAGTATTTTTAATCAATGATCTATATTGGTACATGTTGCCATATTCTAAAATTTGAACTATTTATGTCTTAGGAAGTTTAATAAACAATATTATTTTAACTTGTACCTACTAGTTTACAATAATACTTGTAATTCAGTCTATTAAATTCAATGTTTATATTTAATTAATTTATATTCTAATACATGTATGGACTCATAAAGTAGACAAAATCATCTAATACATAAAATATAACCATTTTTCTAAGTTATAATAGTCTAATTTTGTAAGATTGGACTAATAAAATACTTTTTTACGACAATAAGTCTGTAAAAAATTTCCAATTATGATTACATACATCAAACAAAGGGAGTCTTGAACATAAGGCAATAAATATATTATTATTTACATATTAATTTACGCAATGCCTATGTTTTTTTTTTTCAAATTTATTTGTAAATTTAATTTCACTTAAATATATATATATATTTTTTTTTAAACTGTAAAATTGTTTTTATATTAAATAGTTTTAATATAATATTAATAACTAATAATTTAAAAGTAATATTGATCTAAGTATAGTTTTTGCATATTTACTCGATTTAAGTAAATTCAAGATTAATTGCGGCATTTGAATTACTATACACCTATTATTGAGTCACCATGACCCATAATAACAATAAATCAAAAGTATTAACTCATCAATTATCATCAATCATGTTTACCATTTTTATGCCTACTACTAATATTATTTTTTTTATTAAATTTATATAAAAAATATGGTAATTATTTTAATTTTTAACTTTTAAACGTACAAAATAATATTAAAGTATTATAGATTTATGTCTTATTTGTATTGCATTTATAAATAAAAAAATAAATAGGAACATATCTGTAAGTCAATATTTAATATATTGATATTTAAACTTAGGTCATAATAATTATGATTCATACATGAGTTGTGGTTATTGCAACAACAGTACAATACTAAGATAACTGAGTATTTATAATATATACTATATAAAACATATGTAGGTACAATAAGTCATGCGGAAATATTAACTGTTGTTTAGAATAAAAATTACTAATTTACATGCAAAAATTGATGTAAAGTAAAAACCTTCACTTTTCTACTCGATCACAAATAATTTTCGACTAAAGCTGTGTAAGAACTGTAAAGCATATTTCACCATATACACGTATTCTATGAAGATTATACACTCATTGCGTCTTATGCTTCAGACTCCTGAGATATCGAAATAAATGTATATTTCTAGGACTATTCATTACACAATTAGTGGCTCATAGCATACATAAAATAAAGTGTTTATAAAGGTCAATTAAATTATTTGTTTATAATTTATAGCAATAGCTAGGTACACATCATTTTTAGTAAATATTTTACATATAAGTTAATAAATTTGAAAAAAAAAAAATTATGTGCATTTAAAGACACAAATCGATAATAATAATTTTTCCAAAAAAATTACTACGTAAAAATCATAGCTGAAATGAAGTAAATATTATTCTTTGTGTTGGCATTTTCGTCTCAGTCCTTTCTGAGAGGATGTTTTCAGTTGGCTATACATTGCACAGAAGATTGGAATTCCAGATATTCGATGAATTGGATAAGATATATATATATATATATAAACATATAAGTACCTCCTCCTGCAGGGCTACAGCACACAATATGAGAAGGTATCCAAAATGTGGTCCCGGTGGTGGTACACGTGGTCTCTTACAAATGGTTTCGCGTGTGATTATTTACCTACGTATTATGTATTTGTACGATCGTTTATTTACATGAGGAGTCTGTTCAGTAAAAAAAAAAAAAAACTGCAGCCACTACCTATAGGTACTTTTGTGAGTTCGAGTGCGCGCATGCGCACATATATGTTTGATCATATTGTTCGATCGAAAAATAACAAATAAATAACAATTGTAATATGCATTCGGCCAAAACGAACATATATCCGTTTTTTAAAGGGTTTAATTTTAAATCGAACGTAATATAACAAACACGATAGCAATATATTTGGCAAACGATAGTCACAAACGGCAGTCATATGTAACGACAGTCACTCGACAGTCTGTCCCTGTACTTAATGCACACACAGAATCGACACAATGTTATTTTCTATTTTATTTTATTATTATTTACTCCATCGACGACATTCAATAATATAAACATGTGAATAAAAAAATGTTTGATCGTCAAAAAACGTGTGTCGACACAATGCACGAGCAAACATTAAAAATGAATAACATGTTTTGTTCTTTAGAACATCTGGTTAAAAAAATCGAAACAATCGAGTTTTTTTATGAGCGATATTTATTCTTGCGGTAAGGCACGTTTAGTAGTTACAATCGGCTATCGGTGACCAAAGTTTTTAGAAAACAATAAAAAACGATTCTATCAAAAATATAAGATATAACAAACTGCAACGATATACTGTAATATACTAATTTAGTTAATTAATCATTCGTTATAAATTATCTAAAAAACCGTTAAGAAAAAATTGGCTAAAATCCATGTAGTTTACTTTATACTGTATACAAGGTGGTTTTCTAACAACTCAAAGTATCCAAATAATTGACTGAAATCGTAATAATATCAATATTGTGTAAAAATGTATTATTATATAAAATATTAGAATTCCAAAAAGTCAATTAATTTTTATTTTATTATAAAAACGAACTATTCAAACGTATTTTTAACAGAATCTTATTTTCGTATTCGTATTTTAATGTTGAAGAACACAGATTTAATAGAGAAACCGAGTAACCTTTCATTTATCGAACTATAATATTTATATAAATTGGAAATATTAGTCGACTAATTATTAATATGTTTTGATAACAAACATTATTATGATTAAAATGGCGGTTCATGTTTATTCAGTGGTAAGTAATTTCCTGATTAAATTGTCATACATATATATATTAATAGAATAACTTTGATTATAGTACCAAGTATAAAAAAACTTTCGATTATTTTTATTACTACCGATTAAATCAATCGGATATGTATTGCAATCCAAGTACATACTTTGAAAAGCTTTAGATTACATATTTTAAACTTAGACCTGATATCCTATTTATGTCTACGATTTAATTTTTTTTTTTTTATGCTTATTTGTAAATACTTTTCAAATTGTCTTCGCTAGAATGAATATTAAATTAATTATTATACAGCACCATTACTGCTTTATACGAGTTAGTTTTAACTTGAAGTCACCCATACGCCATGGTGACATGGCCCTGTACGCCGTGAGAAGAATAAACCTAGAAACCGAGTGCAAGATTTACATTAGGGTTGGTATAATACCATTACGACCAGTGTTGCCACACTCATCAATCTTATAACATAGTTCAAAAATGTATTAATATCGACCACCCATTAGTATAGTATCGACCACGAGTATGTTATAACATTCAATTTAAACTACCAAGTACAAATCTAATCAAGTCATTATGACTCGTTGGTATTATATGTAGTACACTTAGGGCCGGCGAGAGGGTAGGGCAGTGAGCGCTAAAGCCCCGGGGCCCGTACTCTGAAAGGGCCCGTCGTCTTAGCTTTTTATTCAAAATGATTTTATGTCATTCGCCGTAGCATAAAATGCTAATTTTAATATTTTTATTGTACTAAAGTGTGTACAAGTAGTATATATCTTGGCCAAACAAGTGTAAGGGGGCCTGGAACCGATCAAACCCGTGGCCCTCAAAAGCTCTCGACAGCCCTGGGTACACTAAGTAACCGTTTACAGCAGTTACTTCTTTCAATCAACGCAATCAAACTTAAATTCGTTTAATCGAGTACCTAATGAATTCAACAACAATATCGAGCTATGTAATGATAAGGATAGTAAAGCACTTGTGTAGACACAACGTTTGTAAGTGATACGTTCTATACGGTACACGACCGGATCGAGTGTGAAAAGAAAAGCGTAAAAATGAAAATAATCGTTCTCAAGGACACACGGCGGCGGTCGTGTGTGCGAAAAAACAGCTCTATTGCGTACACAATAATACGATGTGTTCTCAGTACGAAAACGATGATATTGTTGATGATTATTTGATGGTTATTTGATTTATTTGATGAATATTATGCTTGTCAAGACGCGTCCACATCAAGTAAATATTGTCGCATACATGTGTTGCCGACAAAGCTTGGTTAATATTTTTAATAATTTTATTTCCAACTTTGTCGCATATTCTCTTTGTTACCGACAAAATTTTGTTCCCCGACTAGTGGCGGTAAGCATCAAAATATAAACATATATGTATAATCTATTAATTGGTTATATCTTTGAAAATTCACAATCATGTCACTACATGATGCATGCGTATAAACATAAAATCGAAAACTTTGGAAGGCCATAACTTCGAAACCAGATGAGAGCGACAAATTCTGATTGCGCCATCGTTCTTAACTCGTTGAAATACAAGTTTCGATAAAATAAATTGAAAAAAATCGCTTGGCCCCTAAACTAGATTTAAGCCACCATTATATATGTTTTTTTGCCCTTTTGTACCTTTTACTTGGTCGAACCTTCGAATATTCTTTTTTTCGCTTTTTTTTTTAACACACAAAATCACGCATGCAGGATCATGTTCATCTGACGTGTTTACGAAAACTAAATGTACTTCGTTTAATTTTTGTGGTTTCCTGACTTTTGTCACAGACATTGTTGGATACGTTTGTATCCAACAACGTTCCCATGGTGTGGACGCGGCTTCGAAGGTTTTATACATGTTATTTCACTAAGTTAATAGGTCTGTAGTTTTAGATATGGGTATGTGTTGCATAGATATTAAACATTAAATATTAGTTTAATATCAATGATGTGTTGACAAAACGATATGGAATGCATTTAAATATTGCTTATCAGGTTCGAGCGAACGCGTTACGGCGTAATGGACGGAGGGGATTGGGAGAGACTCGTAGAACGGACTACGCATCGTACGCATGCGTCAGACGTTTCGAACCGCTTTGTTAAATAATAATATAAGGAAAAATACCTTACGTATAAACACAACGTAATAATACCGACCAGCGCACTAACCTCTCTCCCTCCCCGCACGATCGTTCAAATAGTGCAATTCGCCACCGTCGCCACCGTTCGATTTTATTATCAACTCCGTCGCAGTTGTGTTTGTCCCGTCTCGTTATTTCGTTGCATTCCTTGTTTGTTGCAACGCGCTTTTTTTTTTACCCTTTGTGTTTTACGCTTGCTTGACCTTTGTGCCGCCGATTGTGAACATACGTTCTGGAACGCGTACGCCCTAAATGAGAACCATGGGCATCTCTGTACGCCTTTGCTGGGCTCTTACCGTTATCGGGCTCTTAGTCACGTCGTCTTCAGGTATTATAATAATTATATTAAATATATAAATTGTCAATTATTTATTCCCCTTCCGTTATCCAGGTGCTTCGACCAGTGGCGTTGAAGATGTTATCCATCAGAAACATGTTGAAGCGTTGGGACAAAACGAATGTACATACGGTCCGGGATACTGGTGTTCATCTCTTAAGTAAGTATGCGTTTGGCGTAACATAATCGTTGGATCATATCGTAATGCGGCTTGATATGTTTGTAATTATATTTGTTATATAAAACACTAGGTTAGGATAGGATATTTCTAATCATGACTTTTTATTATCTATAGATTATAATTATTTTAAAACAGTATTTCGATGACTATAATTTTCACTATTGTTATGGGATGTCGACAACATGTATTTATTGTGATAAGATTATGTATTTTTATTACTAGCTATGTAGTTAGATTGTTGAATTATTAAATGAAAAGCTTTATAATATTGTTACAGTCGATTCCAAATAAGTTATATTATTTCACTATGTATTACTAAATTTTTCTCTGTTTACTATCAATTTTACTAGGTAGGTATATCAGGTACCTTTAGAATTTAGATAGTGAATTGTTAATAATAATAACATTTATTTTTATGTGCTTTTGAATATCATTAATTTTATTTGAACAACTGATAATTAAACAGCATAAATAAATTATATAAATGTGTTTTTATCAATCATTAATTTTACAAAATAAGAACATACATAACTTATGTATTTGAATTGTTTAAAGGTATTACATATTTTCAAACTGGTTAACCCTGAGAAACAGGAAACTTGGTTAAATCATTTATGCATAGTCATGCTATCATGCATTTTATGCAGCTGTTAAATCATGTGCAAAAAATTGATAAGACATAATTTGTTAAGTTTACTTATTCATTGTTTATTACATTACTTATTTGTTATCAACTACTTTTGTACGGCAAAAACTAATTTTCTAAAAATAAATGTTACCACAAAAAATTAAGCAAATGAAAGAAAAAAAATAGTAGCTTTTTTTAAAAATGTTCACAAAAATCATGTTATTTACCTTTGTCTTCAATAAAATTTATTTATTTTTATGAGTCTCTTAAATTATTTAAATTTAATCTAATTTTAATTAAACTGTAAGTTATTAGTAATATCTTATTGCTCAACAATAAGTAAATTGTTTATTTTCTTTTTTTAACATTGTATTTTTATTGTTGGGTATTTCATTATTTTGTCATTGAATTCTTTATACCTAATCTATTGATTAAGTTTTTAAATTGTAGACTATTTTTATTTTTAAAGCTAAAACTTGGTATAAAGCCAATTGTTTGGGTTGGAAAGATTATTAATAATTTTATTTATATAATACGAGTATTCATTTAAAAACAATTTTAACTACTTAAATTTTCAACTTAATCAATTATAGTTTTAACTTGATATATATATATATATATATATTAATTATAGTTTTAACTTGATATATATATATATATATATCAAGTTAAAACTATAATTGATTAAGTTGAAAATTTAAGTAGTTAAAATTGTTTTTAAATGAATACTCGTATTATGTAAATAAAATTATTAATAATCTTAACGAATCATAACGATTAGTTATGTGTATTCATTCAATTAATTTTATTCTAAGAAAATAATATAATAATTGTCAATCTGTAAATATATACTTTAAAATGAGCATAATTAATGTGAATATAGTGGTTGAATTTCAGTTATGATTGAAGAATCCATTTAGTGATAGAACTTCATGACAGTGGACAGTTTAAATTTTAAAATTAAATAATATTTCCATTGTTTAACAGTTTTAAAGCTTAAAATTGATGAATAGTTGTCCACTAATTGTAGTATTTTAAAAACAGTATATCAAATTTTCTATTTTTTTGTTTAAAAAAAAAAAATCTAAAATATACAATATAGTATATATTTTTTACTTTTTTATTAGGTAATTGTTTTCATATAATACATATCTAACATTTTTTAGTTATAATTAAGTTATTAATGAGTAAAATTAATTTAAAATTAATTAGTTTCCTCTGCTCTGACATCTAGTTATTTTTGGTCATCCCATTTTTTTAATCTTGTTTCTTGTTCTTCGTTAATTGTATTATTGTAATACTATTTAGACATTAATTATGTTACTCTAAAATATAACTTATATATCTAATTTTGAATATCTATGCTATTGGATATATCTAGCTATAGCTATAACTATACATTTTCAAATTTTATGTTATTGCTGTTGTATTAAATACTGACTACAAAATTGCACATTTTATGATAGACTTACTGAAGTCAAAGAGAGCACTTAGGGTCATAAAAAAAATATATATAAATAAAAAAAATAAGCGTTTGTCTATTCAATTTTCATAGTTGTCTTTTTAAGGTCATAAACATTTTTTTATTCATTTTTAAACTGTATCCATTAGTTGCATGTAACTTCATAATAATTTAAAGACAGTGTGTATATATATATATATATATATATATATATATATATATATATATATATATATATATATATATATATATATATATATATATATATATATACTAGCTGAACCCGTGCACTTTATAGCTCATTAAAAGCTACAATTTATACCTCTTATGTCTCAACCTGTTTGTTAAATTCGTTAATAATTTAATAATTTATTTTGCACTAATTATTAAAATTTCCATCGTAAATATCAAAATGTCTGTTTGAGCACATCCCAGGGTTACTATCACTTTTTAACTTAGCCTATCTTCTGCCAGTTGGTCTAATATATCACTGTTACAAATTATATATATATATTATGTTGTTGATTTCGATTCCATCGATTCTGTTCAACTCCATTCCATGCATTGTGTTGCTCGTCAGTTTGACTAGCTCTTCTATATTTTTGACTCACAGACTGCGACTTAAGTTTATACGTCTAATTGCTAGCATTTTTAAAAACAATCATACCAAAACTCTTTAGAAAACTATTACTTATCAATAAACTTACTGTACTAGTATTACTCATGTGGCAGGTGTGTGTTCAAGATTATGACTAACAATCTGGGACCGCCTGGTTGGCATAATTTTTATTGGGGCACTCATAGGTTTCTGCCATGTCCTGAGGAGGGGGGATGGCAATCTCTCTCCAAAGGTAGTTATTTCCTGTCCAAGTAGAGAGACTACCCGTGGCCGGGTTCGAACCAGCGACGGTATGTATCGTAACCAACGCCTTAGTCCACTCGGCCACTTCGTTCCACACACTTACTGTACTGTGGAATTTTGATGTATGCATCTGTTTTATTCGATATACTGTAATTACGTAATTCCGTAACCAAGGGAATGCATATATATTTATACACACCAATAAAACACATACAAAAAAAAAAAAGGTCAGGTTGCAATTAGCTATATAGGTTATTCAATTTACACGGTTATATTAGTTTTTAATTTTCCATGCAACTTTTTTCATTTTTTCTTACATTAGAACCTTTTCCTGACAGTTCAAAACAATCAAAAAAAATTTCAAATCAGCCCAGCTGCTCTTAATTGAATTGTTACACATTTTTAGCTCCATTTTTATATATATATGTAGGTGTATAATTATAATATGCTAAGTAGTCACTGCAGGGCCGTTCAGAGGGGGGAGGGGGGCAACAGGTACATTTTTCCCCAGGCCCCATCGTTGGAAAATTTTTAGGGGGCCCCATAAAGTCTGTATAATAATAAAAATGAACAGTCGTCGACCAATTATGTAAGTATGTAATGCAGTACATAATTTTAAATGAGCTTGATTGGTTAAGGTCTGGAAAAATACATTTACAAGAATTTTGTTATTCTCAGTGAGTATTTTGTTTATCATATCTTATTATTATGGTCGAAAGGCCCCCAAATTAATTTGCCCCTGACCCCTAAAAACCTTGGGACGGCTCTGAGTCACTGTACTGAAAAAACTTGTTCATTTTTTGATTTAAACCCTTATTTCTCAATAAAGATAATATTGCTTGCTATTTAATCTATGTAGCCAAAATTAAAAAAAATCTCACTGATACAACCGTGTATTAGTAACAAAACCTTGCACTCCGTTATAAAAATAAAATATGTTAATCAGATCTCGACAATATCTTGCCTACAATTTGGGAACAAACATATCTTTCTCATAAATCACCTTTGTATTATATTATATTATAGACAACCACCATTTTAGGTTAGGATCATTTTAGATCTAGACATAAATGTTTAGGAAGTCATTGAAAAACCTACATCATGTTATTGTTTTTATCATCTTATGCTAATTTTTGTTGAGCATATTCATATAATCGGTGTCGTAGCGAACTCAAACATTTTTAGGGTCAAGTATATTAGTATATCCAGTTAGTGGCTACTGGATACTGAAATTCGTTTTTATCATTATTAAAATTTATTTTTGTGTGTTATTTACCAAAATTCTTAATTATGAATGTAAATAATTATCCACTCACTCTGTGGTATGCACCACTCTCCAAAAAACTGAAAGGCTAACCTCTCGATTACCCCCATCTCTACACCACTAGATGTAATTGTAAATTTCAATCATTTAAAATAAAATATTATTCTTAATCTTCAGAATAACTAGTAGAGGTTGTTTTTCTTTATGTACTTATGTATTCCTTTTTTTATAGTATAATTTACATATATTTTTTTGAAAATAACGCAATTTACTTACTGTTTGCCTAAGACTAAATATTGTAAAAGTTCCTTTAAAATATAATTTTACGGGTGCAAAATATTATTTTCTTTTTTTTTTCTTGTAAATTTTAATATTTTTGTAAAAACAAAATTTTGTTTTGTTTTTCTTTAATTTGAAAATTTTACTGGTGATCATGTTTTAAATTTACTCAGGAGTTAAAGCGTATTCCAAGGTTATATGCTAAATTTTTTTGTGGGATTATTGTTTGATTCTGTACCATGTTTTCAATTTTGCATAACTAATACTTAATGTGAACTGAATTACATTTTTCACCATTTATTTTAATTTCCCAATAACTCCTTCAAACAAAAAAATTTGTTAATTAACTTTTTCAAGTCATCAGTTGCTGTTAGTTTTTACAAATCAACAAAATTGGCATATTTTTAGCAAACAGTTATTGTTATGTCAAGTATAATTCAAGAAGTGCATAGCAATATTATGACAATGCTCTAAGACATCAAAATATTTAAGCTTTTGAGAAGCACGTAGAATTAGGCAGAGTTGTCAGATTGGTGTACAATGGAGCGTGTATTATCCGCACTAATTGGGACCGAAAGTGGTGCGAATAATCAAACAACCATTGAACATTTTAAAATAAAGTTAAAAACTAATTTACTCTTTTTATTAAAAAAATGTTTTTGTTGGCTATTTTGATTTATATTTTCTAAGATAAAAAATATTATCATTCACCCTTGATAGTCAGTATTGCTGATTCAACTCATTTGAACTAATTATTCCAAATACTTATAAATAATGTAAACATTTAATTTTTTCTAGAACTGCAGCTAAATGCAAAGCTGTAAATCATTGCATTCAAACAACTTGGGAAACTCAATATTACCCAGAAGACAATGATGATATTTGTACTATTTGCAAAAACATGGTGAAAGAAGCTCGTGATACACTAACGAGTAACATGACATTGGTTAGTTACTTATTACTTAATATTAGACGTTTTTAAAATATTATTCTAAAGTGTTAAACCGTAAAAAGCAAATTGTATTTTTGTGTTGTTGGAATCATATAAAAAAAAAAACAGAAAAATAAAATTTGAATTAATATCTAATATACCACAAGTACTTAACTTCTAGTTACCTATTTTATTATTATTAAGAAAAAAACGAAGTTCTATATTAGATTTTATTAGTTCACTGCTTAACTTTAAATTAAATGATCATTTTAGTAAAAAAAATTATAATTTATTTCAGTTTGTTCAAAAAATGAACATAATAAGTGAAAAAAATGTTAATTTTAAAGATGTAAACTTTTATATTGTTTTAAATATTAAATTCCTTAAAGCATAAAAGTAAAACAATTTAATTTCCAACATGCAATATTTTTTATACTTAATATTTTGTTCCTCCGAGATTGTTGGATAAAAAAACATAGTAAGAACTAGCATTAGAAAATCTATATTAAGCTTTATTCTCCTTGAAATGTTAAATGTTTATTTTTTATTTTAGGATGAATTGAAACAAGTCTTCTACGGATCTTGTCATTTGTTACCACTGAAAATTGTTAAAACTGAGTGTAAAAAATTATCTGATGAATTCATACCAGAACTTGTTGATACTTTAGCTTCTCAAATGGACCCAAATGTTGTTTGCACTGTCTCTGGTTTGTGCAACAATGAGCGCATTGATAAACTATTGAGAAGTAGTGAAAATGTAACTATACTATAATAATTAACATTTTTTATTTATATTAATAAAAATGATGTATAACAACAGCTAGAAGTTTCTTCTGAATATGCTGATTGTCAAAAATGTGTTATTGCTATGAATATTGCTGAAGATTTAGTAGAGAGGATGTCTAAGGATGACCTTATTAACAAAGTTTTGATGGTAAGTTAAATAACTCAATACTTATGTTCAACAGCTAAATATTTTCCTTTTTAAGATGTGTGGAGAATTAAGCAGTTATTCTGATGCATGCAGTAGTATTGTATTAAGATATAACAACGAAATTAATTATGGACTTAAAAATTACTTCACTACACGTAATGTATGTTTGTTGAATGGAATGTGTTCTGCTTCGTTTCAATCGTATGTTGGAGATTATGAAGTAAAATTATAATTAGCATATAATATCCAAACAAATATTTAATTAAGCAATTTTTTATATTTAGGAATCGAAGGATATTTCAATGGATGTTGAAATCAATAATGCTGGTGAGCGAGGTAGAATTCGAAAATCATATAAAAAAAAGAAAGTTAGTGATGATTTAGCTTGTGAATTCTGTGAAAGCATGGTCAAACATTTAAGAGATATTTTAATAGCCAATACAACTGAAGAAGAATTTTTAGATGTGCTCACAGGTCTATGTAAACAAACCAAATCATTTTCACAAGAGGTAGAATCTATAATCATTTAAATATAATTTTGATCAGTATGTCAGTAATATTGTAAATTACATGTTTAATTTATCATTTTAGTGTTTAGAAATGGTCAATAACAACTATGAACGCTTTTATCAGTTTCTTCTTGCAGAATTAAATGGAAAAGTACTTTGTTCAATAGTTGGTGTCTGCCCCAATACTCGTTATAGTGTAGATTACATTATAGTAAGTAAATAATAATGATAATTATGTTTAAAGTTTTAGTTTTAAATTTATTTAACATTTTTTTTTTTTTTTTTTTTTTTTTTTTTCCCCATTTAGCCAAGATACCCTCTTATTCCAGTTGAAGTTTTACAATCTAAAATAGGCAATTCATCCACTGAAAAGGAAAAGGTTAATACACTAAATCCTTCTCTAGTTGTAGTTGAAGAACAGCCTCCAAAAGTTAAGGATATTAAAAAATTAACAGTTGATATCTTTACTAATCAAATGCACTTTGTTGGTAAGATGACTTATTTAAATTTAAAATTAAATTGTAAATATAATAATAATATTTTTACAGTTAATAATGTGGAAATGCCTACGGATAAAACCATTTGTTTCTTGTGTCAGTCAATTTTAAATTATGTTCAACAAGTTGTTACTGATCCAAAATCCGAAGAAGACATTCGTTCTGCATTAGAAAAGTCTTGTTCGGTTGTACCACCATCATATGAATCACAATGTAAACAATTTGTTGATCAATATGGAGATGCATTTATATCTCTTATAGCTCAAGAAGTTGATCCATCTATTGTGAGTGACCCAAAATAATTTTCTTTACTTTATTTAATGATTATTATTCCTTTAGATCTGTCCCGAACTAAAACTATGTCCAGCTACAGATTTGTCTGTGATCACAAACAAAGATAGTGAAGGTTCCCAGAAGTGCCCAATGTGTGTTTTTTTTATGTCAGCATTAGAATCTGAAATTTCTAATAATGAGACTGAAGTAAGTGTACTTCATACTATTCATTAATTAGTGATATTGCAATTTAGATTTTTTTATTTCTACTAAATAAAATATAGTTAATGATTTATTAGTTCTGTTCAAAAGAAAAATGGAAATGCCTTTTATCATGTTCAATTTTTGTATTTATATTATAACCTCATAATGTATTAATAAGGATAGACTCCGAATCCAAATATGTCCTAGAATCAATTCAATTTAACTTATTATAGCAAATCCTTGTTTAACTTACAGGCAACATTGAGAAAAAAATTGGAAAAGTTATGTACTAAACTGCCAACTAATTTTAAAGCAGAATGTTCAGATTTTGTTTCAAATCAGTTAGAAAGTATAATCGACATGTTGGTTGCTCAAATTCCACCTGAAGAAGTGTGTGTTTTATTAAATTGTTGTGCTCCAAAAACCATCTCTGATAGTGCTGCAAATGAAATTGGTAAGGGAAAAATTAACTATTCTTCTTATTTATTTTTTAGTTGAATTAATTGGAAATTGGGACAAGTTTGTTTATTTTTTATCACCATTAAAAGGATTGTATCTTTGTTTAGAATCTAATATGGTTGCCACTTCTGGACTAGTCACAGTCGTGTTGCCAGGGTACAATATGGGACAATTATTGACCAACAATTATAAAATGCTGGAAGAACCAAAACTTCCAACACCAATGTGTCTCATCTGCACGGTTGTTATGAAATACCTAAATTCTGAAATCAAAGATAAGTCAAATCAAGTATGTTTCATTTTCTAATAAATTTTTGAAATATTAATTTTGTTTTAAAATCTGTTGTACTTATTATACATTATCAGGAAGAAATTGAACAAGTTATGGATTCAGCATGCAAAATATTACCAAATGTGGAAGAAAGTAAATGTGAATTCTTCATTTATACAAGATATAGACAAATTATTAAGGCTATACAAATAGGAACCGATCCAGGGATAGCATGTATGGCATTATTGTTGTGCACTGAAGTCATTGGTAAGGAAGAACTACTTTTTTACTGTACAATATGTTAAACTATTTACCATCATAATATATTAAACAGACGAAAGTAAATATAATATTGAAAAGATGAGCGAAATTTTGCCGCCAACTACAACAAAACCTGTAGAATTAGATACTTCCAATGAGTGTGCTGCATGCGAAGCATTTGTCTCTGTTTTTAATGATCGTTTGAACAACAAATCAGTCAACATTGATGAAATAGATTTAATGGAGTTGTGCTATGAAGTTGACATCAAACACAAGGATCAGGTAAATTTATAATTCATTATTCTGCTGTTCTGGGATTGTAGTCTGTTTAGTTTATGTGATATTATTATTTATGTTTATTCCCTAAAGAAAATAAGATCATCAAGCCATTAGATAGATACTTGATAGTTTATTTTGTTTAACTCCCCATCAAATTTTAATTGTTAACATATTTCTTGTAATCATCTCTTTGCAAATTAATGGATATACACCAGAATATTATTATTGATGGTAAGAATTTTATTGTGTGGTAATTTATGTTTGGGATGTGTGCGTTGAAAACATACATTTTAACGTGCTCTAACATCTATTGAAATTCACACAAATAACTATTATATGCAGTGTTTGGAGATGATAAACTCATACAATCAAACATTCAAAAATCTTTATCATCAAATACCTTCATGGATGATGTGCGAAAAAATGTCGTTGTGCAGTAAAAATAAAAGTGTTGCAGTCAACAATATGAATAACGTAGAGTGTTTAAATGGTGTCAAATATTGGTGTGCTTCTAAAGTTAACGCCAAAGAGTGCAAGGTAAATATTGAATTAAATTTCACTTACTATATATTCATGTGTGTAGTGTATATCTCTTGTTAGTGCTTTGAGACCAGAAAACTAATCCTGGTTATTTAAATTAGCAGTTTTAAAATTTTTCTAATTTTTTTTTTAACCATGTGAGGAATATAATTTCTTCACTGTGTGTTTATATTACTTTAATGTAATGTTCCATTACTATAAATCTTTCAGTTTTCCAACATGGGAAATTTTATATTTTTATGCTATTATTTGAATTGAAGGTTTGACTTAAACTATTCTACTAAGTGTTAATGATTTAAAAAAATTAGTTCAGTCGTTCATAATTTTTAAAATTTTTTTGACAAATAATATGTAAATATGTTCAATAACAATTGATTTATTTCTACATCAATTTTCTAAAAATATACTTTTATGAGTACCCTCAGTTTATACTTTTTTTTTTACTGCTTAGAACTTTGTTATGATTATTTAAATATTTATTATGTTGCAATTTGTCATTGTTAATCGTTTTTTTTTTTCAGGCTGAGAAGTTATGCAATCACGCTATATGGAACGTGAATGTTATTGAAAATTGAAGTGATATTTTGTATAATTATTTAACGTTCATGATGTCATAACTTAAAATTTATAATATAATTAACGACTTACATTTAATGATGATTTAGATTTAGTATTCCTCGTCTGTTAATTGGGGGTTTTAAATATATTACTATTTTTGTTTAATATTATATATATATTAGAGGCTAAGTCTAAAAACTATGAACCAACATTTTTTCCTTATTACTATATTATAATTTTTATGTATTTCAACAATATGTTCCAGTTTTTATTCTTTACTAGTTTTTTGATGACTAATATAAATATATTTTTATATGTATTATTTAACTATATCAAATTCACAAGTCTCATAAGAATTAAATACATTTCATAATCATTAACATTTTGGTAAATAAAATTGGTAATAAGTACTAAATAAATTAGAGTATGTTTATGAAATGGTTGTATGTAATGACAGCGCATCAATAGTTAATGGACAAGATTAAAGTTGTTTAATTTTTTATTATGAAATTATAAACTTTCAGAATAGTTAGATTACCTATTCCTTACTTCAAGTTATATCTTCCTTGTTTTTTAAATCAAAAACAGAAAACAAATAAACTATTACTTATTTTACATAATTTAAAAATTGTACTGCTTTACCAGAAAATTAAAATGTACTTGTCATTGTTCGCTTTGAAATGGTAAAATATTTCTGTAGTATACATTTCATGTGTTTATTTTTATTTAAGATATATGATACATTATGTACTAGAACTCGTAATATAATGTAATAAAATATGTTAATAAATCATATTATTTTAAACAAATGTTTGTAATTTATTTTTTCCAAAAATACTATTTTCTTTAAAAGTTAAATTAATTTCAAATAAGTTTGCCATTGTCATTTTTTTTTGTGTTTAAGGTCAGTGATATGATTAAACTTCTCAAATTTGGTTGTACAATTAATGCTGAAGATACCAATAATGATTGGCTCATTAGAAGTTTAATATATTTGATGAGAACTACTTGCACTCAACCATGTGGTAAAATTTCATAATCTCATCTAATTTAAATCTTCCTAATTTGATTTTAAATTTTCAGTGAAAAAACCATATGATAAATTTCATCCAAAATGTACAATTTGTAAGGACGTAATAAGTGACATCAAACATAAAATCAAAAACTCTAAAATTGAAGTAAGAATATTTATGGATATATAATAAGATAAAAATCCAAGTATTAATATGTGTAAACATTATTTTTAAGGAGGATATTAAGTTTAGATTGGAGGCATTATGTGATCCATTACCTGACAAGGATAAGTGCATTAACTTGGTGGAGGAATATTCAGATAAACTTATAAACACTATATTAGATGATATCAAAGAAGAAAGTGTATGTGCAGAAATAGGATACTGTTAGTTATATAAGTTAACCTTAAATCATTTTTTATTTTATTATAATTGTAAGAATTACCTACTATGATAAGTAAAATTAAGAACTGAATTTTTAATCAAATTAGTTATAATTTAAGATTTTTATGCGTAACCATGAAATAAATATATATGTACAATGATTATAAAAAGAAATGCATATATTTGTTATATTTTTAAGTGAATAATAAACAAAATATTGTATACCCTAGAATTTATGTAATCGAAAAAAATATTCCGATCAATATAATTTAAATGAAAAAAATGATATTAAAAAAAAGTCAAAGTTTATTTTGTCTTAATAAAATAATAAAAAATCTTATGTCACAATATGCCATAAGGTTTTATACCTCCAGCACTCATACTAAAGTAGCAAATGCAATCAGTTATAATATATGAGGTATAAAATTCATTAAATTATTTTCAAGGCAAAAGAACAAATGACAAATCAATTAAGAAAATCATATTACATAGCTTACAAATTAAAAATAAATGTTTTACATCTTAATCAAAGTCTTTTGAGGCGGGGAGTTTTACTGTGGTTTTTGAGATCCCTTTTTGCCAATGAGGGACTTGTGTATATGCGGAATAACACCTAAAAAGAGAAAATTAAGTGTTCTGAATGTAAAATCAGTATAATTATTATATTACCTCCTCCAGCAATTGTTGCTCTGATGAGTGTATCTAATTCTTCATCTCCTCTGATGGCAAGTTGCAAATGACGTGGTGTGATACGCTTCACTTTTAAATCCTTTGACGCGTTACCAGCCAACTCAAGTACCTACATATAATTGTTATTTAAAATGTTGTTAAGATATGTAATTTCAAAATAATTTTACTTCAGCTGTCAAATATTCTAAAATGGCAGCACTGTAAACAGCAGCTGTAGCTCCAACACGACCATGACTTGTCGTACGATTTTTTAAATGACGGTGAATTCTGCCCACTGGAAACTACAAAATAATAAAATTACACAACTATAAAATAAAATAATGAATTCAAATTGAAATACAAATAGAATAATTAATGACCATTAGACATTTTCAATTTATGTACATATATTTAAATTAAATCAAACGATGTAAATACAACTGAAATAAATATGATCCATGTCTATTAAAATACACTATTAATGAATTGATAAACCTTAAAAATCAATTTTTTTCTATAAATTTATCATATTTATTAAAAATATTTTATAATAATTTAAAATGTATAAATTATTTTTCTTATAAAATTTTCCACCTACCTATTGTTATCTCTCTACAATACATCATTATATCAGAAAATAGAATTTGAGTTGTCATTTAAAATAATACCACAAGAATTATTATGTAATTAAAATTGTGAAATAATATGTATGATAAAACTATTTAATAGACTTGACTTTGTTATTAACATAGTATATGTTAGTAGTAATAATATAAATAGCATTATTCTTTTTTATTAAGTCATCCTAGTACTATTATAAAAAAGAAACAAATTTACAATAATAGTAAAAAAATATTAGAATATTCTAAACAATAATCTATTGGTAGTAAGTTTAGTTTTTTAAAGTTGTTATTTAGTAGTAACATACCTTTTTTAATCTAGTTTTAATATAAACATATAGAAATAATAAAGAATTTACACTATACATAGGTACAAACTAGTATAATTAAGTTTTTCTAACAAATATTTAGTTGATGACGGTGAGTAAGACATTCTGTTTTGAAGAAAACTTTAGCAAAAAGAAATATCTATATCAATTAAAAAAACATTGAGGTATGTTTTAACTTCTTATGAATGATATAACTTGAATAGATTATACTAAGATGAATATTTTATTTTTTCAGATTTAACAAACATACATATATTCAACACACATACACATATAAGATAATAAATGTATCAACAAAAAATTAATACAATTTTAGTTAAATACAGAAACGGTAAGAAACAATGAACTACTTAGGTAGGTATAATAAAATATTATGAAATAAAAAACAATTTATTAATTATATCAATATATAAATGAAACATAACATTTAAATATTTACTTAGAAAAGATCTAATAAAATTTTAAATTAAAATTAAATTATTAAACAGAAATATAAAAATAATTATATTTATATATCTAAGGTAATTTATGAATACCTATATAAATTGAAATACTGAATATTATAGTCAATTTAGTTTTTAGACTTGGGACCAACGATAGGTATTAAAAATGCTTGCACACTATTTGAGATTAAATGGACAAGTTTATTAATTTTATATTAAATACTTATTATAATTTCTTAATACATAAGAATATAATATTATTATAATTTGATCCTTATACCAAAAATAAACATACTACTGGTTAAGAATTATTGCTTAGATGTTATGAATTTTAAACTACCTACATAAATTAAAAACAATACAAAACTAAATGCAGTCACAATAAATGTTGAAAATAATAGCATAATAGTAACAATAAAAAAATAACCTATTAGTTTAATATAGCAAAATTAATGACTAAAAATTTAACATTGACAGTCAGAAAAATAGAGAACTACAAGCCAATTTTCTTAATAGACGCAAGCAAAACGATCCTCAAGTTACTCTAATGTTCGTTTTGAGCGTCTAAACGATCAAAGGAGCAACCAAGTGGGTGGGGGTTAACGGTTGCCCCGCATTTTACAGTAATAACAAATTTGAATATTTATGGCAAGATTTATTCACAAAAAAAAAATTAATCAGCATGAAATATTATACCTGTAAGCCTGCTCTGGCGGACCTGGACACCGCTTTAGCCTTGGATTTACCGGAATCTTTACCTGCTTTGCCACCAGCCTAGAGCGAAAAAATAAAAACGTTTGAACAGGAAATATATTTTACTCGTAAGCTGCCTATCGAGCGATCGAGAACGCGCGGCAAACAACAACGCGTTATAACAAAATAATAACACAATTGCAGGGCTTTTAAAGTGAAAAAATAAAATTTAAAAAATACTCCAATAAATTAAACGAAAATGAAATATAAACACGTCGCGGCGTTTCCTTAACGTACCATCTTCAAGTCGGTCGTCTACAATGTATATGAGAAAATGCGTGTGTACACAACAAACAGCGGTGCAGACGCTTTACGTGTGGCGACGCGCGTAGTAGGAACTCTGGGGTTTTTTCCTCGGACGAAGCACGCGATGACGTACGTGTGTACTGGAAGCAGCGTGCGATGAACGTCGTCGTAAATGATCGTGGCACAGCGGACACGCAACGGAAAATCGTCGAGGGGGAAAAAAAACCGTTGAAGAAACGGAAAAAAAAAAAATGACCGGACGTTACACGGAGAAGGCAGAAGCAGCAAACACCGCGTCCGAGAATACAATGCACGCACGCACACCAACACAATCGGCGGGTAAACGGACGCGCGCACGCACACGCACTCTCTCACACATTCGATTTCTCTCACACACACGGCAACGTACGGACGGTTACACGCACACATACGCGAAAAGACGGTGTGCGCACACGCACGCACATCGATGAACGAGACCCAGGCGCGCGTAGCGGACGCCGTAACGCGCGCGAACCGTTTGCGTCCGCCATGTTTGGTGGCCACGTGACCAGCCGGCGGCCAATCGCGTGCGCGTACGGCTGGCGGGTAAATGCTAGGGACGCCAGGGAAATCGATGCCGTTAACAAAAGAAATCGGCGTTGGCGCCGCCGCCGCCATTTTTTTCGGGAGGGAAAAAAGGTCGAAAAACAAAATTCTTCATTCGCGAACGTGAAACGCTCATCCGAGCCGTTCGTATGTTGGTGGCATCCACGGCCACGATCGTTATGAATTGAAACCCCGCCGACGGGTCGGCATTCAGGATTTGGCGCAAATCAACGACAGTCGTCCGTTTGAAAACATCGTTACTATACGAGATCGCAAAGAGTTTAGTAATTTCCAACAAGAACACGGTATAACGCGAGTAGAGTTTACCAAACGATGGATGGTAATACTCTCTCCCTCCCCTAAACCATCAATACGACCGTACATCAGTCACCGGTCGAAAGAAACATTTATTTGCTTTATACGCCACCACACTGCGAAATAGTAGTTATCGTATCTTCCACCCGCACAATTGACAATGTAATGTAATCGTTAACACAACGAATAAAATAAATAAATTTGAACAGTTCAGACGACTTTTAATTCTGGACTCGATGGATTCACAAGGGAACTATACAGCAATTACACACTTGTTAAATTTCATATCTTTTATTAATTTCCAATATATATATATATTATTTATATATATAGTTCTTTTTTATTTGATTTGTGCACATCTAATGACAAAACTGCAGTTAGAAAATCCAAATTTAGAAAACAATTTATACTTTTTACATAATTCTTATATGTAGGAATGAATAGTATATATATTAACAAACAAAATTCTAATGTTTTAAAAATTGTATACAAAACAAAACCATAATAAATTATCATAAAATGTTTTTATCTTTATAGAACAAAATTATTATAATTAATAGGATAATTGAATGAAAATCCTAAAAAATCTAAGAACCAAAAAACTTTTAATAAGACCTATTGGTTATTAAGTCTTAACAATTATTTAAAGGATTCAAACAAAAATGATTAAATCTGCTCTTTTCATTCATGGATTAAAATATTTGAGTAATGACTATAATGCTAAATTATGCAAAAGATTAAAATATTTTTTATAACTGCATATATACATAAACATTATGGAACACAAGATGACAATATATTATATTCAAAGGTAATAATTGTGTTAAATAGATAGTATATATATTGAGTATTTATAATTAGTTATTTTAAAATCTGATATTAGATGTTATGACGTTAGAAACAGCACCACTAGAGATTACACCAGAACGGAATTCTTCTTGTGCCTTAGCAAAACTAGCGCCTGAGCTACGATAGATTCTGTGAATCTAAAATAAAAAAATGAAGAAAGTTAAATATAATTTTATTTTATAATAATAGTTATGCTTTACTTTAGTCAACAAAAGGAAGTCCATTGCTGCACCAAGAGCAAAAGCAATTCCCATTAATGTGACCACTGTACCTAAAAATGGGTGTGAATTTTCATAAAGGCTGAAGGCTGAAAATATTCCACTAGAAATAAATAAAAAATATGTTAGAATAGTCAATAAGTACTTGTTTAAAAATAAATTACTTATAGCCTGAATCCCTAGTACCCAATGCTTGAACGATTGAAATAACAAATTGAATACAAAATACGAAGAAATAAAGCATGAAGTTGAAAGAACTGTCATCACTATAATATATGAAAAATTAAGAATACATAACTCTTTACATGATACATAAAATATAAATAATTGCTCACCGAAAAGCTTTATACCCAGGGCGGAACCAAAATAAAAACGAAAGTGGCACCAAAATTCCAGTGTAAATAATTGACATAATAAATACACCAATTGCTGCTGTAGTGAAAAGTAATATAGTAGCAATCAATATATTACATACAAGCAAACCAGTATGATCTATAATAAAATAAAAATTAACATCAACACTAATTTTTTCAATTAAAATCTTTATTATCAATTTAACTTACATAACCATAAATAGTATAGTTGCCTCACAACATGTTGAAAATCAGGAGGAATTTCTACATTAATATCCAAATAAAAACATGGTTGATAACAAAATCCTTTTGGTAATGGAGGCCAATTGTTTTGACGAACTAAAAAAAATGCATTAACATTTTTATATTTTATAGTTAAATATTTCAATAATTAATAAAAAGTACCATTAATTGAAGCACTACGTAATTCTTCTTCTCTTTTATCTAATTCAGCTTGCCTTCGATCAAGTTCAGCTTTTCTAGCCTTATTTAATATATATAATATTATAGTATTGTATATTATAATATTTATATTCCTTGTAATAAAAATTGAAAAATAAATTAAATACCAATAAATCAGCTGAAACATCACCAGGATTTCTTCCATAAGTAGGAGCTACTTGTGGTGTAACTGGATATTCTTGAGTAGGTGACATAACAGCTGGCATTGAATTTAATGGTGGATTGGCTGCTCCTCGTATAGGTGGTTTCTGTAATAATAAATAAATCCATAAAATTATAAATATCATAGATAAAGTTGGTTTGATTGTATTTAAATAAAAAATAATTTCTAAATAATAATTATGGCTCTACAATCTATTCTATATTATAAATATTATAATGCTGAATAACAATTTAACTAAAATATACGTTATATATATATATATATATATATATATATATATATATATATATATATATATATATATATATATATATATATATATATATCAAAAAATGTTGAAAACACAAATTAAGAATAACAAATATTAATGTACAATAGTTATAATAATGTTACCGCATTGTTAGCAACATTCTGTTCCTTTCCAAATGGATTGAAGTCTTCAATTAAAGACTGTACTTTATTATTTGTTAGTTCTTTGACTGAAGGATCCTAAAAAATAATTAAACACAATTTTTTTCCTTAGCTATACTATACTAAAATAAATGTTCAATCTACATATTTTATAATTCATTTTCTACATTATTCATCACATTTAAAACAGTTATTAAATGTAAGAATATAGTTGTATATTGATTATCAGTAAAAATGGTATAACCTAGCTTGGCAAGTCCTACATTATTTAAGTTCAATACTTAATAGACAATTATGAGAACTTAAAAATAATATATATTATTATAGTAATATACCAACAGACTGTTGATATTTTTTTTACATTTATACCTCCCAAGAATAAAATAATTTAAACTAATTAATTTAAGAAATAATATAACATGCCCAATAGATAATAATAAAAAAAATACACAATTATATTTAATTAAAAATTATTATTCCCATTGATAACATATTATATACCAATGAAGTCAACTTGACTTTACTTAATTAATATTAAATATTAAAGTAATTCGATAATTACCTGAAAAGGATGATCCACGGTGGGATCTCCGAATGGATTTTCATCAGGTTCAGTCATGGTTATGTAATAAGTAAACTGTTATACAACGGCAACACGAGCTCGTTGTTTTAATTATATCGAGGAAAAATGACAACACTTAATCATTCACTGTGAGGATGTCATAATCACGATGATAAAAGGCATCAGAAAGACGAACATAAAAAAACCATTTATAATATGGTAAGCCGCTTGTATCAACGTACTTCTAAATACGAGAATGCGACTGCCAATTATAATAATCGGCAAAAGATTACAGTTCAGAATATGACTGAAAAAATTTCATAGAATCGTGTGACGTACGCTATCAGTAAATGGAAAAAAAACTATTTTACAGTGTGTGAACGAGATTGAAGTAGATAACTTTTATATTTGTAATCAAATAATACTCTTTTTCCTAGTAATGGCAACAATCGAATAATTTCGATAATCGATAGGTTATTAAACGTTAATTAACAATCGCAATATTCACTTTTAAAAATCTCAATTAGTCCGTTATTTACTGATTACTAAATAAAAATCGAAAATTCTAGTAAGTAGTAGGTAATGTAAAACTATATTATGAAATCGCTCATTCATTTCAATAACAATTATATCAATAGGTATGCTGTATTACTTATATTAAATACATTAACCATAATATAATTATCTACCATATTAAACTATAAAATTAGGTAGGTATGTTGTATTTTTTGGAAATAATATAGTTTATTATTAACTTATTAAAAATCGAATTATAATTATATCCTTATTTTAAACAATAAAAATACATTTTGATATTTATTAAATAACTACTCAATATACTGATACAAAAAAAAGATTAAAAAGTTAAAAAATGTTTCAATTACTGTTTAAAATTATTAGTCCAAATTTTTCGGAGAATGCCTTTTTTTACAATCTTTGGTTATTTGTCCAGATTTTCAAAATACGCATTTCGGTAGAACTAAAGTAGCTGGGGTACATAAATATTTTAAACTTAATTTAAATATTTCTGGGAAGGTTATATTGTATTGCTGCCAAAATTGCAATTTAATTAGTAAATGGTGAGTGCCCAAAATAAATTTTAATCTCCAAGCCTGAATTTGTTTCCCATTCTGCCAGGATATTTTTCAAGAGTCTGAGGGAGTTTTCTGTGTCCACTTGGATATCCAGTCAGCGTAGATGGACATCCAATAATGTAATATTCAACTCACTGAGTGTCCTCTTGAAATATTGATGTATAGGTATAACACTTCAACAATTTTTGACTTTTAAAAACATGACCAGTTTTAATATCATTGAACATAAAAGTAATAATAAATTATATTACCTAATCGCGGCATACATTTATTCTGTGCACGATCATAGATTAAACATGTACGTGTATAACCTTGTGAAAAGCTTAAAATTTAAAATTACAATTATTATGGCTGATATTACACCAATAATGTAGTTCTTACAACAACAACAACTTCAAAAGGCTAATTTGATTATATTTGATGTTTTAATTTCTAGGGATTCTGCTGTTTAAAAGTTAGATTTAATGATCGAAGGACCAATACCTAATGACATAGAAGAAAAAACGTTGGGTCTTGTAACCACAGATATATATACTAAACTTATATACTTATAAGTACTTACTTACTTTAGTGTATATATATCTGTGCTTGTAACAATGAAGTTGACGAGGAAGAAAATTAAATAGTATATAAATAGGTACATAAAAATTATTTCAATAGAAGAGTCGATAATACAATCGTAAGTAATAATCGCAAATCATGGAATATCATCAGACAAGAAATTGTTTTATCATTCGAAAATTTCCTTTGTCTGCGTTTGAATGTTGAGGAAGATGAAACTAGTTTTATAATTAAATTGTGTTCTGCCAATTTTTGAAATTAAATGATAAAAGTACTATTAAGTAGGCCACTCTTTAATGTATAAAATTTTTAGTAACAAAAAAATCATAAATTTTGTTAACAATGATACAAATTATTAGCTAGTTATAAAACCAAATATGTCAAATATTGATACACTTGACAAAGAATAATTTATTCATTAAAATTAAGGACATCAGTAGCAAAAACTAATGGAATTTTACAAAAATTATGTATTGCATTTTTAATTTGCTGCCTACAATCAATGACAATAGAATGTATTATTTCACATATTAATAAGATAAAAAAAGATTATAAATTAAATATACTGAAATAAACAATAAACAATCGTCTATTTATATCACTTAATGGACTGGGAACAGCAAACTATGACCCTCGATTCCTACAATAGAATATTTAAAGAAAACAAATATTGCTATCGAAAACCAGTTATTGATGTTAACGAAGACAGGGATTTTAGAAGAAAAAAAAATAGGGAAAATAAATATTTCATTTTAACTGTTTTATTATTATTAATAAACATATAATAAGAAATTTAACTATTTTTAAAAGTTGTTGTTATTTTGTTTTGTAAATTGATAAAAAAAAAAATATTTTATTTTTAAATATTAATAAATTTGCAATAAATATCTACTAAATAATACTTATTTGATTTATACATAATTTCATACATTCTACGAGTGTGCAAGTGAAAAATTAAGGTTCTTACAAGTGAATTTTTGTAGATTGATAAATTTTAGTACACTCCCCATTCCCATCCGCAATCCATAATAACTATAACTTAAATTACGCTTGGACATGCAGTGAATATTCACTTAAAAATGCCCTGCATTTCGCCTCTGATAATTGTTGACATTTAAAACAAGAGGAATGCAGTGCTGTTCTAAATTTTGAAAAAAGAAATTGATGCGGATGATGATGTAGAAAATCCCGTTAAAGTTTCAACGTTTCGAATTTCAGTGTCTGGATCTTACATATTTGTAGATAGTATGGAATGTAGTAGAATTCCTTCTTTTTAGATGATTTTATAGGTAGGTATAAAATTAAAAGAAAATAGTTGAGATAATTTTTGAAAATTTACTAATATTTAACCTAAGCCTTGAATTCTACATATTGAATTCATATAAACATTTAAAACTCGTTAAATACAATACAATTCAGTATGATTCTAATTTGTTTAAAGCTATAATTTAAAATATAAAACTATTCTTCAAAGTTCGAACTATAGAATATATTTTTACTTTGATTTATCTTTTAGATTGATTGTGTTCTCTTAACACTTAAAAACTTTTTTACATAATTAGTAGAATACAGTTGTATCCGTATTTTTTTTTAAAAAAGTTTGCAGACTATAAATCTTTGCTTGAGCGCATTATTTTTGAACCTAACAAGAAATTGAAAATCTGATAATACTACCTTTATAGTATAAATTAAAACTATAGTTTACCACTTAATACAACGGTTCCCATGCTGTTTTGGTTCATGCATCCCAAAATAACAAAAATTTAATCGCCCCTCCCATGAATAAATAAACATTTTTTTATTATTTTTTTTAGAAACAAATCACTGTCCATCAAAAATAAATATCGATAGTAATATACAATATAAATATTTGCCTGGCATCTTATCCTTAAAGTGCTTGAAGTTGCGTTTCCCTGAAAGGCGCGCTTCACAATTTGGGAACCACTGACTTCGTGTGATATTTTAAATTAAAAAATAAAGATAAATATTAAAATTATTAAAGCTTACAGATTTTGGTATAATGATATAATATATTGCATTAGTCATTATACAAATAATTTTTATTGTATATTGGATATATGTTATAATCGACTATATCAAATGCTATAAAAATAAAAACTATGTAGGTACGTTGTATATTGAAGTGTCCAACTAAGGTGTGAACATTACATTTAGTCATCCGAGGAATCCAAAAAGATAAGTGAAAACTGTATTAATTTAAAATATTGTAAACACGAATTATTTCTAAGATTTATTCAGTATTTTTATTTTCTACACAGAAAAAAGAGTATTATAAATTTGGAAAAATCTTGCAGTATTACAATTTTTCTTTGTATTTAATCATTTCTCTGGGTGTGCACTATTTGATTTTAGAATATTCAGATAAGCCGTGCAATAGAACGATTAAAATTATAACTTGTAAACAGTGTAAAAATAGATAAATATGAAATTAAATATATCACAATGTCATACTATTAAGACTTGTCAATTTTAAATTACCCAGTTTATAATATTTAATTTAACGAGTGCATGATTACAAGAAGTAATCCAATGAAAATATTATAAGCTTTAAAATTTGTCATGTATTTTATAATATTAAATGATCAAAGCTGAATGTTGAAAGTTAGAATACGCAAGTCTAATTATTCTTGTTGGCATAGTAATAATAAATTAATATTATTTTATTCGCTCATAACGTATTTCCAATGTTTCAAAAAGAAGCAAATACAGGAAAAAATAAATATTCAAATGTTAATCAATTTATTATTTTTATTTATATCATAATTTGATTATAAATTTTTTAAGTATGACGAGCGAAGTGTACGAACTAACAAAAAGTCAAGCATTTTCACTAGATTAATTCAATTGATTTCGATACCGAGAGAATCACTCGATTTTTCTATAACAATCGATAACCATTGATTTTCATCAAATATTCAAATATTTGTTCTCGATTGTTCTCTTCGCTAATTTATACCATAATATATTAACATATTATTATAATACATTTAAATGGACGATAGTAATGTTAATGCTAGTTCATTTATCGATATAACAAGAGCATTTATTTAATTAATTAATTTATCAGTATTTTTATAATTAAAATGTTGGACTTCTTGGTGGTTGATAATCAATGTTTCATATCTCTTCATATGTCTTATGTTATCAATCACGTTTTTACTCAGTGGTGTGTTTTATAGTCAATGCTTAATTTTGAATTTTGTTTGGCGATCATCGTTTTTAAATTACCTTAGTTGCTTTAAAATGGTAAGAAAATTGAAATTTCACGAGCAAAAATTGCTGAAGAAAGTCGATTTCATATCTTGGGAACTAGACAACAATTTACATGAACTAAAAATTATGAAAAAGTACATGATTCAAAAACGAGAACATTATACACTGTAAGCGGTAATCTGATTTTGTTAAGAAATAGTTATAATATTTCTAATTTGTTGTAGATACAATAAATTATCAAGAGAAATACGTACAGTAGCAGAAAAGATAAAAGTTCTAGATCCTAAAGATCCATTTAGAAATGAACGAGGTGCTCAGTTGTTGGAAAAATTGTAAGTTAATTGAGCTTAATAATTATTAATTAAGTATTCTTAAGACTTGTATATAAATATAAATATATAATTGTATAAGCATAAATTTTGTTAGAATTAGGAGGAACAAAATATGCAGTTGCATTCATGATCTTTTAAATCTTTAAATTCTTTTAATTTAATTGTTTTCTTATTCAATATTCAAAAATAAAATGTTTACAATAATATAAGTGTAATTACAATAAGGAAACAAAATGTAGGTTGTCAAACATTTTGAAATATTTACATAAGTTCTGATTGTTTTTTTCTTTAGATACATGATGGGATTAATAACAACAAAGAGGAACTTTGAACTTTGTTCCAAGGTAACAGCATCTTGTTTCTGTCGACGTCGATTACCTGTTATAATGGTTCGATCAAAAATGGTCCAAACACTCAAATCTGCAACTACGTATATTGAACAAGGACATGTTCGAGTTGGCCCACAACTAATAAAGGATCCAGCATTCTTAGTATCAAGGTATTTAAAATAATGTTAATTTGTTAATTAATTTATTCTTTTTGGATTTAAATATTTTTTTTTTTTTTTTTTATTAAACAAAATAAATATATATTTACAATCTGTTATATAGAAAAAACAATAAGTAAATTG
Source organism: Sipha maydis (assembly GCA_034509805.1). Classification (NCBI taxonomy): domain Eukaryota; kingdom Metazoa; phylum Arthropoda; class Insecta; order Hemiptera; family Aphididae; genus Sipha; species Sipha maydis. The sequence goes on from JASXSY010000572.1 coordinate 51,987, forward strand.
GATAATATTTTTTACAAGATTTGGAGACTTGAGTGAAGGGGGCATCCATCGACACTACTTCAGACTGTTATTTTTTATTATTATTTAATTATTTAGCGAAGTAAATCACGAGACCAATTTCGTTTTAGTCGATGGAGAGGATTATCAGGGAGTGTCTTAGAGGAGAGGTTTGAAATTAGTGGGTTTGAATGATTATTTGTATTAAAATGAAATTTTTTATAGTGGGCAGAGGCGAGGGCGTGAAGAGTTGGAATGTTTAAGTCTTTATGGATAGTATGATTACTAATATACCAAATATTTTTTAAAGCTTTTTTTTATTAAAAGAGTATATTGTATTTTATAAAAATCTGATTATTATTATATCTTATGAAGTAGTAGCATGTTTTCTATAAAAGGGATTGCAATATTGTAGTAAAAATATATTAACTAGACAAAAAAAAAAAAATGGTATCTTTATTATTGATTAAAATATGCCATGATAGAATAATATTTTTAATAAGTGGTCAAGATAGCTGTATTAAATGCACAGTTGTCATTTCAAACTTGATTAACAATGGCTTTGGGCAGTATGGTTGTTGAGAAAAAATAGTCACTATCCTTCCCTACAAACTGCACTTCTCAATCACATCCAAAATGGTATCAATAATATACATGTAACGCTAATATCCTGAATTGTTAAGTTTGTGGACTTTTAAGTATTTAAAAAAATAAAATTATTTTAATATAATATAACTTCAAAACAAATTTGTGAGTTTAAAATAAAAGTAAATTTTTGTTAGTATTAGATTATTTTAATATTTTTTTTAGATAGTATATTGATTTCTAATTGATTCTTGATGTACACACACTATAGTCAGGGCCATATTGCAGTTTGGAGGCGCCCCTGGCGAAACACTGCATTTTCGCCCCCCCCCCCCCCCACAAAAAATAAATATTTTAATAAAAATAAAGCGAGGCTCTTCTATAGTAAGTCATTAAAATAAATAAATATTTTTCAAATATTACGTGAAAAATATTACATAAGTAGTATTGAAATTTGTACCCCTCTTAGAACTCTAAGAATTGCGCCCCTGGCCCATGCCCTCTTGCCCTGCTCTGAATACGGCCCTGACTATAGTAACCAAATACTTTTAAATTTATTTATTTACATGATTATGACATATATTTTATATTAAATCTATGATTATGAATATAAATCCAATTATATAATAAAAATGCAGTCATTAGATTTACAAAACATATTTCTAAAGTGCTTTAGAATTGAATGAAATAAAGAGTTAAGCTATTAAATAGGTAATAATTAAAACGTAATTACATTTTATGTATATTACCTATATATAGCTTACAACTCTATAGCTTATATTCTGTAGGCTCTAGAAATGACAACATTTATTTTTGAAAACCTGAGTGAATTCTTAATAAAGAATTTAAGTAGTTACTGAATAAATTATTCTGAAAGTTTTCTCAAAATAAAATTAAGAGTATAATTAATGTTACTTAATTGTTTGAAGTGTTCTATTGTATTCTGTAAATGGTTAGTGTTTAATATTTTATATACAACTTATAGTAACTAAATTCTAATATGTGAGTGATAAATGGCAGTAGAATAATTAACAGTTTTTAAATTTTATATGGTATACATTTTCTTAATATCATTTTTTTAAACTAAATTTAAACTTGTATGAAAATAAATTAATGTAACTTATAAAATTATTCATTTTCAGACCTTTGGAAGATTTTGTGACATGGGTAGATAATTCTGCTATTAAGAAGCATGTTCTTGAATACAACGATCTAAGAGATGATTTTGAGATAATGTAATATATTAGTTTATAAACATAAATTTTAAATTGCTCTTTTTATACATAAATATTTGTTAATTATAATTATAAATAAAAAAATGTTTTGTCTTAATTAATTATTTTTTGAATTTGTATTTATATTGTATTTATGTTGGTGTGTGAAGTTTGATCTCATAACTTATGAGTGAGCTTAAAAAATAAAAATAATATTTATTAGCTATATAGTTACCTTGAGATTAATAATTTATATTATGGCATGCAAAGTGACTCATATCATCTTAAACGTTTATTTTAATATATAAAATATAGAATTAATACTAATAAAAATTGTATAATTAATACTGTAAAATCTTGCTTTGCTAAAATGAGTGTATTTTTTCAAAAACCAAAAACTATAAATAAGAACATAAACAGAATAAAAAGCACATTTACTGATTTGAACTGGCCATGGGCAGTTTCAAAAACTTCTACCACCCTCTCATTCATTCTAACCCAATGTATTCCTTTAAAGTTCAGAGTCTAAACAAACCAAAATTTAATGTTATAAAAAACAAACGGAGAGATCAAAAGATCTCAAGTCATTTCCTCAACTAAACTAAGAGAAAATAATAATATCCTAATCATTTTTTAGTACTAAACTTACACGGTATATAATGATTCAAAGTTATTATTATGTTTAATAATAAAATTTGAAATTGTTGCACTCACTTGAAGTATTGTCAAACCTACGATTTTATAATAATTTATTTAATATTTATTTATAAAATTGAGTACATAACATTGAAAGTTATTGCACAATGGCATGATTAATCATAATATTGAACAAAATATCCAATATTTTATATTTGTAGATATTTTAAAAATCCATTATTTGATCTATACATAAAAGGCTATAATATAAATATGTAAACTTATGTATTTTCTCTATGCACAAACAAATGTTAATAAATTACATAGGCTATACATACTTAGATCACAGAATAGTCTATTCTGTGCTTAGATATCCATATGATTTTATAAACATTTTCATTTGTCAGTTTCATAAAAACACTTCCTTTAAAATCTTTTTTTCTATAATTGCTCCATTTTTGTTCAACTTACTTTTTAATAACATACTATTTGAAAATATTGAAAATATTACAACTATGATATATTCAAATTTTTTAACTTTTAAAAACCTAAATTTCTATAAGAGTAAAAAACAAACTAAAGAGCCTATAGTTTCACTACATAATAAGTTTTGGTTATAATATAAATTTCATAGTTTTAGATTGGTCGACAATGGGTTACATAAATAATCCTGGAAAATGTTTATGATTTTAAACTTAATTTGTACCAATATAAATATTAAGCAATATTTTTTTTTTAAATTCGTTAAAATTTCGAGGGGGATTGAGGGTTGAACACCCATTCCAGCCCTCCCCTGCTACCCTATGTTTTTGGCTTCATATCTATAATTCATTATTTACATGTCATTGTTTATAACATTTCTCAATTTAAAATTTCTGATAACGCCACAGAGTAAATAACTTTTTTTTATATATTCACAACCTAACTAATTATGTTTATATAACCTACATGTTTTCTACATTATTCTAAATATTAACATAAGATTCTTATCAAAAAATTCAGTTTGAAACCCTTCATAAAAAAAAAATAATAATAAAATACATCATTCGCACCATAGAGTATTACTCTATGATTCGCACTATACGGTACAGCATAGACCTATTAACTATTAATTAGTTAATAGTAGAGATGTGTAGTTCATGAGTGAGTCGACTTTTTTTAGTGAATTTAATGAATTTAATCAGTGTATCATAAATCAGCGACTCAGCAATTCAGTACCAACATAGCAAATCACTAAATCAGTGACTTGGCAATTCGGTACCAACACTGAATTGAGACAACTGAACTATAAGCCCGTAAATGAGTTGAATCGGTCAAGTCACCAATTCCAAATCTGAAATTATTATCTTATCAATAAATTCAGAGTAATACTGTCGCACATATAAGCTGTCGTATTAATACGTTACAGCTTAAATTTAAAGTTATAATTTCTATTCAGCAAGATGGGGGCCTTGGGCACGTACCCACTTGCCCATATGGCAAAGACGGAACTGATTATATGTATCCTACCTTCCCAACTTCCCCCCTATAAGTGTCTGTACCCGTCAACAACGTTTTATATTTATTTTTAAAATTTTAAAAAGTGCTTAAAAAACAATCTTTTCGATTAATTAGAAAGTACTAAATATTAATCTTGAATAACTTAATTTAGTAGGGATGTGTAGTTCATGAGCTAGTCGACTCTTTGAAATGAACTGTACGAGTCGAATCAGTGTTTCAAGATTCGGCGACTCAGTGACTCAGTTCAACCAACAATTTCAATTGAATTCACGAATCACTAACCAGTAACCGTTTACCGCATACTGCACTATATATATGTACTATCATAGTCGCTACACAGAATAGAATAAATTTAGTGTCGCAACCATAGATTAGTATATATAAACTGCGAGTTGCGAGTATATATACTAATCTATGCTCTAGACTCTCTTGATAACAGATTACAGAATACAGATTGCGAGTCCAAACAATTAACAAATAACAATAGTTCACTTTAAATTTGGTTACCGTAAACTTTTACTATCATGAATAACTTCTTAATTTATCTTTAATATTTAATAATGATTATGACAAGCAGTTAGCAAATGCTTGTTCTAAATAACTTTTACTTTAAATTGAAATCTACACAAAACACCCAATAAAATGCTTAATAACTAATAAGTTCTGTGTTGTGTGTACTACTATGGTCATTGTTTAAGCAATGAACGTCATAAATCCGTCTTTTATGATTTTATATCTGTACGATTTATATAACATTTTACACGCAGTTCGTAGTAAATAATATTTATTTCACAAAATTATTAAGTAATATCATTGATTATAAATACTATAATACTATAGTATTTATAATCAATGGTAATATATTACCCAGAATCTAGATTGTTAAAATAATAAAACGTAAAACCATTAACCAATATACATATTTTTAAGCCGTTCTCGATTTAATGAAACTATGGACTATGGACTAGTAAGTTGAGTCAAGACTCGGGAGTCAGGACTGTAGAGTTGAATTGAATAATAATATGATTCAAACAAAGAGTTAAAGAGAGTTGGGAATCGACTCTCTGATTCAACTCATTACACTGAGCTGAGTTGAAAGATTCACTTCAGCAGAATGAGTTGAAATTCCCATCCCTACTTTACAGTCGATAATTGATTTGTCGATATTCGAAGTTTCAGAGCAAGACGGTGTTGTGAAGTCACCAATCGGAGATAGTTTATGGCTCTATGCAGACGTCTATCGAGCAGATAGTGCCACTAGGTAAGAATGTTTAACTCATTAATGACACGACATCGGATTTGATAAGAGTAGAAAGTTATCATTTAGAAATCAGGCTAATACCCATTGGCCATAAACTATTGCATACATTTAAAGTGAGATACGTCAATATGATGCATTTCTTCGTTGAAATTTGACATATTTTTAAGCCGCAAACATGACACACCAAATATCAAACGTCTCGTGCTAAATTCACATTGTTAAGATGTAAGTTCATTAATTTATTACTGGTGAGTCTTTAATAACCTGCAGGTAAATACGTACATCGCTTTGTGAAATTTGCAAGCTCTGAAAAGAAAGAAATAACAACTTTTTTATAAAAATGGGTAAAAACGAAGATTGTTTTAATAATAATTACACTACTTGCGAATATCCAAAAGATGGCGGGATTAAAGACAAGAAACAATACAACAGTAACTATGGATCTCAATTCAAACAATCGCAATATGACGAAGTTGTGAATCAACTATTCTTAAAGCAGTTCACTATGCCAAATCCCAGCAAGTGGGAACTTCCTGAACCAAGCACCATGTTAAGTTGTAGTAAATGGGAGGTAAATGAACACTTATTTAATTTTACATAGATTTAGAATTATATTTCATTCACGCTTTTGGATGCAATATAATTAATTTAGATTTATTTAACCTGCTTCGCCCATCTTGTGTCCTAATTTTTTATATTGGTGAATATTAAAAAGGTATACAAGATATGCGAAGGTCATTTAAATTCATTAACATTTACACGAATACTATATGTTAATTATTGTAGCGTGAAAGATTTTTTTTAATTATAGTCTAGAGATTAACATAAAATAACAAAATCAAACAATAAATATTTACTTTGTACTCTCCAATAAATATATATAACATCATAATCGAACGCATTTAAACATTCAACAAATTATGTAAATGTCTCTTCTAATATTTCAATTTATTATAAAATATTTATAGTAACTTAAATTTTATACGGTTTTTATTTATATATTTTATATAAAAATATAATTAGATGTAAAAAAACCAGCTAAGACACTATTAATACATTTGAAATGTGTTATCTAATAGCTGTACATTGTTTATGTTATCTCAAACCTTTTAAAGCTATACATATAAAATTAAAATTATGATCCTAAATTGCCAGTAACCAAATTAAATATATATTTATCATGTACTCATTACCTAATACCATTAATTATTTATTAAACTGATGTTAACTATTAATAAATTTCTGATGTTTCTATGTAGGCTATGATATATATATATATATATATATATAACATAATATGTATATTATTATACAATTATTATATTGTTTGTATTATTATATTATATATTATTATAATTAATATATTATACTAATTATTGTCGGGTTGTGTTGGTTATATTTTAAATATATGTACTTTTTTGTTTATCCCCCATCATGATTTTGTCAGAGATAATATAATTTATTAAAAAATAATTCTACAACTTGTTAAGTAATCTTACGCATTATTTTAAAATAACTACAAATGAATGAATGTGGAACTATTTTATTATGAAGAAAAATATAGTTTAACATTTTCATTATATAGGCTAGGTTATAACAAAGTTTCCAAGAGAAGTGACAGGTTATTAATATTAAGAATAAAATAATGGGAGATAGAGAATTAAAGAGTAGCTTGTTAAAGGTTTATAACCTAATGACGGTAGGTGGGATAGTAAAGATAACAATAATTTAACCTTATAATATTCATAGTAATTTCTGGTATAAGACTACTTTACAAGTAGTAGAGTTTTTATGGCTTCAAATGTATAGTTATACTACATATAAACTCATCATAAACCTAATTTATTATCCTTGTAAATTAAAGACCCTTCCGGACAATCAAATTTTCAAACATCTACAATCTTTTTATTTAATTTACCAATTTAATTTAATTTTTAAAAATGTATTTCTCTTCAATTAATTTTGTTGTTCAATATAAAAAAAATAATGCATTGCTAGACTTAAAAAAAAAAATGAATTAAAGTTTAACAAATCTTTAAAAATAAGTATTCTTCAAGTTCTGACTATTCTGTTCTTAGGGTTTCATTTAAAAAAATTAGATGTACATACTCTGAATTATTTTTTAAAAAAATTAGATACTTCCCTCCCTCGTGCTAAGCATTGGTTAAACACAAATATTTTAAAAGTATTACATTTTTTTTTAGTTACCAGATTTTTTAAGTTTAAAAAAATCATTAAATATTGTCAAAGATAAACTTGATGATTTTAACTTGGCTGAATGGCATAAAAATACAAAACAAACAAATCCAGCTAATAAAGTTCTATATAAAGTTAGAGGAATTGGGCATCCTGAATTATTGACTACAGCTTGGTTGAAATTTTATGAAATATTAAATGATAATGATATAATACCCAAAACAAGTATTGATGGTGGTAAACTCTGCAGTGTTCATCTATGTGAAGCACCAGGAGGGTTCATTACTGCTCTAAACCATTTTATTTGTAGTAGAGATATTAAAGTTAAAGTAAGTAATCATATATAATTTTTTTTAATTTTTTCATTGACTAATTAGTTTTTATTTTTTTAGTGGGATTGGGTTGGTGTTTCATTGAATCCTTATCATGAAGGAAATGGTAATCCTGATCTAATTAATGATGATAGATTCATGTTGTATACGATAAGTCATTGGTTTTTTGGTAAGGATCAAACAGGAGATATTTTTCAAAAAAATTTCTATAAAGATCTTTGCACTTATATTAAAACTCGTTTTGGTACAGAAGCAAGTTTGGTAAAGTTTTACTTATTCATTTTGGTTAATTTCGTAATTAATTTAAATTGAATATGTATAATATTTAGGTAACAGCTGACGGTAGCATGGATTGCCAAAATAATCCAGATGAACAAGAAAATGTAGTTATGCGATTGCAGTTAGTGGAGACTATGGTTGCCTTAATGATACTCGAAAAAGGTATTATTAATAATTTTTATTTATTGAAATTTTTATCAATTTTTAATTATTATTACAGGTGGTACATTTATTCTGAAAATGTTTACCATGTTTGAATGTAATACATTATGTCGAATGTATTTGCTATGTTGTGCTTTTAATTCGGTACTCGTAAAAAAACCAGTTACAAGTAAACAAGGGAATTCTGAGATTTATGTTATTTGTCGTGGTTTTAAGGGATTACAATGTGTAGAACCTTTGATACATCAATTTTTCTCAATTACTGATCGCAGTAAGTTTCCTAATTATTTTATTTATACCCTTTATTAATTATATTTTATAATTTTAGCGTTATCTGATTATTGTTTATTTCCATTGAAAGAGTTGCCAAAAGATTTTTTATCGTCCATGTATAAATGTTCAAAATATTTTAGTGAACTACAAATGCAAATTATTGAGAATAACATAGAACGGTTTTTACAAAAAACTGAAGATGATATTAAATCATTAACTGAATTACAACATTGTGTTGCTAAAACATATGTCAATAGATTTCAAATAAAACCAATTGACCCTACTCAGGAAATTGTTGGTCTAAATAAACTTCAAGTATAATTGATTTAGAAGAAATTTAAAATTAAATGACATATTTTGAAATTATATTATAATTAATATTAAATTATTTATTATTAAACAGGCTATTCAGTTTGATCTACCTAAAATTTCAACAATGAAGGTAGTTATGAATTATTCATTTAATGAAAAACAGCGTAGAATAGAATGCCAAGCATTAGATGAAGCTAAATTACTTCAAGATCAAGTAAATAGTTTTAAACAATTTCCATGGCAAAATGAAAAAGCAATTTTGTGGCATACTGCAGAAGTGAATAAATTTATGAAATTAGTTTGAATTATTTAATCAAATAATTGCTGTTTTGTTTTCTAGGATGCCAAAATTGACTTATCTTATTTAAATATGCAAATGGGTAAACCAGTTTCTGTGATTCGTAACTCTAAATTTTGTGCAGATGTACTTATTGATTATAGCAATCGAGCAAGGTCATTATTTACTATCCCTACAGAAGATTCTATAAAACGTAGAGAGTAAGTTTTTAATTTTTGAATTTAAACAAATAAATATATAATTAATTTTTTAATTTACATTTTTTGGTATATAACAGTTATTTTTGGCTTCAAATACCAAGGAAAACTGTCCATGGTCAATTAATTGTTTGTGATGTAACATCAATTAATATCAGTGATTGTATAAACAATAATAGAAAACAGCTTGAATCTCTGATCACAATTTTAGAATCATTAAAAAAACTTGAAGTGTCTGATAGTTTGTTATTAATTGGATATCCATTGCTTTCTCAAGTTAATGTTGGTATTTTCTTTGTGCTTGTTAATATGTTCCTAAAGGTATTCATTATTTATTTAATTATAATTTTTAAATTATATTGGGTTGTTTGCTGTGTAATTTTTTCAACTGTTGTGATTTACAATAATATTTTATTGTAGACTGGTATGATAAAACCTGATGAAATGGGTCATGCTTTTGTGTTTTGTTCAAAAGTTAATGACAAATGTTTTGATGACTTAATATCTCTTTTGTATGATGTAAAAGAGCATATTAAAGATCCTAGTATTTCAGAAATTGTAGAAAAGCAAGGACGATCCTTGCTTTCCTTCTTTCCAATTGATAAACTTATGTGTAAGCTATGATATTTTTTATTTTGCATAACACTTATTTATAAATTATGATTTTTATTTTAAAACTATTTTATATATGTATTTATGTTTCAGTTGAATCGATTTATAAAGATATTGTTACTGTAAATTGTTTGCTTATTATCAATGAGGTGAAAAAAACAGTTTCTTCTTATTTACAACAAAATTAACCATTGTTTTTTGTTAGGATGTTATTCTATATACATTATGTGTAAGTGTTCATATTTTAATAACTATTATAACTATTTGAATAAATCAAGCATATGCAAGTGTATTGAAAAGTCAATGAGTGTTATTCTTTTAAAAAATATATTAATATTTTTATAAATTGAAATTATTACTTTATATAAATGTGTTTTTATAATTTTTTTTATGAAATCTTTATTATTTATTGTATTAAATATAACATATTCATATGAAAGTTTAAAACCTTTTTATACAAATACCCATTATTAATTTTACTAAATTATGTATTAATCAAATTTGAATGGTTTATTGTGATTATATTTGGAAAGACTGATGGTTGAGATTTTTTTTAGTTACTAATTATATTTTATTTTTTAATATAAATTTAATTCCTGAAAAAATACTATATGTTTACCAATAAAAAGACCTATAGTGATTTATGTGAATTCCATTTTACTGTTTATATAACATTCAATAATTGTCATTAATATTAATGTTGAATTAATAATTATATTAATTTCATTAAACTTAAGATTTTGGCATATTATATAATTATTAATGTTATTAAATTAATATTACATGTAAGTATTAAATACATATTTAATAAACATTTTAGAAATTTTTATGTGAAACTTTATTTTATAAAATATTATGATCCTTAATGTTTAATAATATTCCTTGAAAATGAAATATGATTAGCAAAATGTTCATTCTTCCCTTCTCATCAAAAAGTCTAAGCCATTAAGCTGGTAACATCATACTTGATCATAATCATGATCTTAATAGTTATTACTTAAAATCAAGTAGACTTATTTTCTGAATAGGTTTTAATAATATTAATAGGAACATTTCTAAGTTCTAGCTTTGATTACTATCATCATTAAAAATGGCCACTGCCTATTGACTATATATAATAATTTACTTTTAAATTAAGGTTTTTTTTTTTTTTTAATTTTTAATTTATTATGTTATAATTCTGTAGCAGTTGTAAGTAAAACAATGTATTTTCAAAAAATCATAATTTAAACCCTTGTATTAGTAAAGGAATCACCAATTTATATTTTTGGAGGACCTTATCGGGAATTTTTAAAACTTTCGGAGGGCACCAAAACTTAAAGTAAATATTTTTAATAACATAAATACAAATACTTTTCAGCAAATTATATATATATACATATATATGAATTCTTGTAATTACTTTTAATTTTGAAAACTTTAGAAATAGTTACTGTCTGGAGGCAAATCAAACAAACTGGTAAGATCGTTGAGCTGTTCGGTAAAATAAAATAATATTTCGTTCACTCAGGCAAAAACTGTCAGTTTTTAAATTCAATATACTTTCTTTTCTTAACCATATCGAATAAAAACAAAATATAATTGAAATAGTAGGATAATAATATATAGTTTGGTTTTATTTATTTTATACCATTTAAAGTTATTTTTAAAAAAAAAAGTTCATTGAATTCCGAGCCCCTAATTACTGAATCCATAGGTATTTCCCTGTACCGTCTAATGGTAAATATGATCCTGCTCACAAACAACCAATAAAAATAATCTTATAATATTTAAAGTTTAGAGATAATGATCTTACTCTAGGGTTACCATATTTTATTTTACGAAAACCGGGACAATTTTTTTTCTTATTTTTTCTCGTTGACATAACTTTTATTGATCTTTCAAGTATACAGATACAATTATTACAAAAATATATATATATATATATATATATTAATCATTTACTACTGCGACACAGTGCCGTAGAAACCGTGATGCGGGCGGTTCATTGCTCGGGGGCCCCACGTTTTAATTTCAAATATTTAAAATCAATAAAATAAATTACATACTGATGACTGATTTGTATTGTTTTTTTTTTTATAATTGTTTAAATTAAATATTAATAGCAAATAATGGGCCATAAGCACACATAGGGGCACCATTATACCCTTAGGTCCCATATAATAATATAATAATACAATTATTTTTAAATATTTTGAATACATTATATACAGTATAGTTGCTTAATAGCTTAAATAAATAAAGAGTAGCGATTATATTAACATTTATACAATTTCAACTTTATTATTAGCTATTAATTTGTCTTTAGTTTAGAAGTATGTAAGTATAATTAATTAAAGTTTTAATTTATTATATTTGTATTACAATTAAAAATTTAAAAATATCGCAATGCAGTTTATTATATTATTTTGGGGGGCGTGGACTGTGGGGAGCTAAGCTTCCCACAAATCTGTTTACCATCAATTATTCCAGCACCACCTACATTCACACCCAATGTGCGCCTATATAAAGGATCTACAGATTAAATTTGCACCGGGGTCTATCTAGTCCTAGCTAGGGCACTGCTGCGACGTCTCCTTCTGCGATAGAAAGTCTGAAATGAACATTGATTATAGTATGATTATTCTACACTTCTACTTACAGTACTACACTACTGTGATTAGGTCATTACAACTAACAAAATATTAAATAATGGTCGATTCCTTTAGCGATATCTACAACTACCATGTGGAAAAGAAAATACGAAGAATATATTCGACAAAAAGAAGTCACTTAGTAGGGAAAATAATTAAAAACAGATTTCGTCAGTCAGTTATTCAACATTTTATTTAATCATGAGTTATAACAATAGTATTATGGTTGTTTGAACTAGAGTTTAATAAAAAAACATACATTATTAAAGAACCATTTTCTTTCATTTCTAGACTGGTTTTTGGAAAAAAATAACCTCATTCCCAACAATTTATTTGGTTTTCGTCGTGGTTTGGGCACCATGGAGTGTCTTTCTTCCCTCGTTGGCTCTGCTTATAAGGCTTTTTGCAAAAAGGAGTATTTATGTGCAGCATTTGATGACATTAAGGGAGCCTTCGATTCTGTGCACATACCCACTCTTGTCTCACACCTTGCCTCTTTACATATCCCTAACTCTGTCTGTAATTTTATTTTTTCACTTTTTTTCCAACAAAACCTCAAATTTACATCTCCTTCAGGTATCATATTAAATAAAACAATATACAGAGGCCTGCCTCAAGGTAGTTGCCTTAGCCCGCTTCTTTTTAATATCTATATGTCACCCATTTGTCTTTCCCTAGTCTCTCCGAATTTCCAGTTGCTTTTATATGCTGATGACATTGTTCTATTTTCTTCCAACCAATCTCTCTTAAGATCTTCTGAAATATTAAATGATTCTTTAAACACACTTTCGACTTCACTCACTACTGCACACTTTACCATTGCCCCGGAGAAAAGTAAATTTATGATATTTACTCGTAAAAAAATTACAGCTATTCCTCACTTAATTCTTGATGGTCAAATTATCCAGCCCTCTTATTCTGTCACCTATTTTGGCCTCAAACTTGATTCTAAATTAAGATGGGTCCCACATTATCAGTATTTAAATGGCATAATCTCACGATGGTCCAACCTCTTGCGAGCTACAGCTGGCACCAGATGGGGTTCACATCCATTATGCTTACAAAAAAGTAGGTCATAAACACAACAGCAACGTCACGGAAGCAATGCGAAAGCAGTTCCCGTGGCGTCGTCAATTCAAACGGAAAAAAATAGGTTATAAACACAAATCTAATTTTATTAATAAATAAAAACGGTGTTGACTAAAGCTGTAGAGTGATTTGTAGGTAAATCTATGTTATTCTCGTAATTCTGTATAACCAGGGAGATATCGTATCTGATATTAACAGCCAAGGTTTATAGATAATATCTATAAACCTTGATTAACAGCTACCTATCTAATAATATAAAGGAATTTTGTTACTGAATATCTATTTTTAGAAACCTGGTTTTTACAAACTTTAGGGCTTTGATTATAGTTGGCGATATTTTTCTAACCAAATATTTTGAATCAAAATAAAATTTTCGAAAAAAAAAACAAAGTATTCAATACAAATAAGTATTCAATAGAAAAAAACCGGATGGGCCTCGCTCTGCTGTACAGTTAGGGGTGGAGTGCACCTCGCTTATAGGATAGGTCATTATTATAATGGATTTGTTAAATTTGAATGCAATGATAGATATCATTGTATACGAATAACGATTCTGAACGGAGTTCATATGTTTGTCTAGGATATAATACATTGTTATTTATAAACATTGTAAAAAGTATATTTTATTTTGACACGATAAATATATTTTTCAATTAGGATGGGTTAGCAGTTGCATACAGCGATATAGTTTGTCAGTCTAGAACATTCTACTATATATTATATTTTACACGTAATTTTATGTCAATATTCGCTGTTCAAACGCTTATAAAAAAAAATTGTGCCTATGAATTTTAATAATTTTTGAATGACATTAAGAACTACTTCTGTGGAATCTTCGATTAAATTTTCAAGTATTTTGTAATAGCCAAATTTTTTTTATCACCGATTATAAAAATAAAATGTAAAAAAATCGAATATTTTAAATGCCTATAAGTGGCTTAAAAATCAATATAATATTTTGAAAAAAATATTGCATAAAAGAAATACCAATCTTAACAGCTGGTAGAAATTTCAAAAATCTGCGATTTATACTTTTTGAATTATAACAAATATTTAAAATCGTCTGAGAATAAATCGCTATTTTATGCAATTTCGTAAATATTTAAATTTCAAACAGTCATACAATTTTTTCCTCTTAGTCCGGTAGAAATTTTTTTAAAGATTTTTGAAGAGTAGCTTATAGATAACTTAGTGTTAAAATTTTGAACCTTAAGTATGAACAGAAAAAATTTTATGAATTTTTATCAACAAAATAACTTGCAAATTATCGTGATTTTTACATATTTTATACAAATTTGAGCATTAAGGGCTTATAAAAAAAAATTGAGTTAACCGATCACCGGTATTTTTTAGTTACGATAAGTTTAACTTATTATAAACCTAGTATAAAATTTTCAAGAGTTTTCGCTCAACCAATTAAATTTTATAGATGTTTAAAAACAAAAATTTTACAAAAATCGAAAATTTAAATTGTCTATAAATAAGTCAAATTATGTCAAAATACTTTTAAATCTTAACCATGTATAGAGAACGTCAATATAAAGATTTGGTGAAAATTTCAAGTTGTTGCGGTTTTTCATTTTTGAGTTAGAGCATTTTAAAAAAAACCGATATCTTTGTCAGTCTAGAATATTATACATTATATTATATTTTACATGTAATTTTATGTCAATATTCGCTGTTCAAACGCTTATAAAAAAAAATTGTGCCAATGGATTTTAATAATTTTTGAATGACTTTAAGAACTACTTGTGTGGAATCTTCTATTAAATTTTCAAGTATTATCACCGATTATAAAAAAAAAAAATGTAAAAAAATTGAATATTTTAAATGCCTATAAGTGGCTTAAAAATCAATATAATATTTTGAAAAAAATATGACATAAAGGAAATACCAATCTTAACAGCTGGTAGAAATTTCAAAAATCTGCGACTTATACTTCTTGAATTATAAAAAATATTTAAAATCGTTTGAGAATAAATCGCTATTTTATGCAATTTCGTAAATATTTAAATTTCAAACAGTCATAAAATTTTTTCCTCTAATTCCGGTAGAAATTTTTTTAAAGATTTTTGAAGAGTAGCTTATAGATAACCTAGTGTTTAAATTTTGAACCTTAAGTATGAACAGAAAAAATTTTATGAATTTTTATCTACAAAATAACTTGCAAATTATCGTGATTTTTACATATTTCGTATAAATTGGAACTTTGAGCACTTATAAAAAAAAATTGTGACTTACGATTTTAGATTTTTTTTTATCAGTTACGGAACATCTTATAAGAAACCTTGTATTAAATTTTCAAGATTTTCTGGGCAGCCAAAAAAATTTTATTGTTATTTAAAAAAAAAATACTTAAAAAAATTGAAAATTTCAATTGTCTATAAATAGCTTAATAAAAGTCAAATAACGGTGTATAGAGAACGCTAATCTAAATATTTGGTGAAAATTTCAAGTATTTACATCGATTAGTTTTTGAGTTAAAGCAAAATAAAAAATTTGATTATGTCGAAAACTGGTTTTGCGTAAAAACTGCCGTTTTTCCCAAATTTTTTTATGGTTTTTCCCGTCGCATTTAAAAAATATTGGAAATCATCATATTGCATCATCGTTCACTACAGAATGTTACGCCATTATAAGCGCTTTACAATTCACCTTCTCTCTCAAACCTGGTTCCTTTCTTATTGTTTCTGACTCTCAATCTTGCCTCTCTGCCATATATTCTGATTCTTTAATCGTTCAACTCTTGCTTATCCCCCCTCATCCTTATTATAAAATCCTTAATTTATTGCCTCAGCAATGAGGATAAAATTGTTAATTTTTGTTGGGTACTTAGCCATGTAGGTATCTCGGGTAACGAGCTGATCACCTAGCATTTTCCACCAAATCCCACATCAATATTTCTTCTTTTAAGCTATCTTCATCCAATATTCTACCTATCCATCTTAAATTACTCCGCAACGTCTGGCAATCCAAATGAGACTCCCTCCCACCACACTACGCTACATGGCATCGGAAGATCATTTCGAAAATTCCTCGTCATCCATGGTTCAAAAACCTAGATCTATATAGGTGGTTTATCGTGAGCTTCACCCGTCTTCGGTTAGGTCACAGCTTACTTCCACATCACTCCTTCAAACTAGACCTCAATTCCTCTCCCCTTTACTCTTTACACCAAATACAAGCCATTTGTGATTTCGAACATATAATTTTTAATATATAACCTACTCTTTCTTCCAATAGACTGATTCTTTTTTCACTTTTTTCATCTCTAGGCTATATTACACCCGATTCCAATCTTCTCCTCAACTCTCGGTCAACCCCTATTATCCAGTCCATCGTCAACTTCATCCTTACTGCTGGCTTCCTAATCTAATTATATTAAAAAAATAATGTAAATATTTTATGATATTAATTGTATTGCTATAATGTTTCTAAATAAAAGCAAAAAAAAATTAAAGAACCATTCCGGGACAATTGGCTGTCCCGAAACAAATCATCGGGACACCGGGACGCCATACTCAAAACCGGTACCGTCCCGGCCAAATCGGGACGTATGGCAACCCTATCTTATTATGTACCTAGTTTGCAAAGTAAGTAAAATGTATTAGTCAAAGTCAATGTGTAATAAGCATCACTATAAAGATTATATTTTATGAACAATGTATGTATAACAAAAGGTAGGTACTTAGCAGGATTTGTGTAAAACATTGTGTGCATTTATTGTATTTATTTAAATAATCTTCATAATTTACGTGATTTTCAGGTAAGGCTCTTCGAAATATTTTATTTTAATGACTTCTAGTTTATAATTTACCTGTATTTTTTTTAAAAAAAATTCACCATCAGGTTATTCTTAAAGTTAAAAAAAAAATTGTGACTAATTATGAAAAAAATAAATGTACACATTGAGAAAAATTGGTGAAGTAAGTGCTTGACAAGAAGTCAAAAATTTAAATAACTATGATAAAGTAATAAACTGTTAAATAATATTGATAAATATAAAGAAAGAATTCATGAAAATGTATGGTAAACTAACCTAACCTATTCTTTATGTATTCCTGCAACTTCAGTTCCAAGCGAGAGAGTATTTTCCAAAGCTGAATTGTTAAACAACAATCGCAGTAATAGGCTTAATTTTACTATATTTCGACTATATTATATTTTTAAATAGTACTCAAATATAGTGAAATATTTATTTTTAATCAAAGTTTTAATTATTATTTTATATTTTAAGTTTTGAGTAGTTCTTCGTTATAAACCTAACACAATAAATCGTCAATTGTTTTATTTTAAAAAGTATTTTATTTTTATATTATAATTTCTAATAATAAGTGTAATGTGATATTTTAATTAAAAATATTACTACGAATTTTTATTAAGAAGTTGATAATTGATTGATTATTTTTTATTAATTCATAATATCTCGACTATTTTAATTGTGTGAATGTATCAGTTATGATTGTTATGTAATACATTTCATTCCATATAATATCTTGATTATTTTAATTGCATGAATAACTCGATTATGATGACATCTCGATTACTAATTTTACGATTATCGTCATCATTCGATTATTCCCATCACTAACTTTAAGAGTGGGTTGCATAAACGTTCGTTGGTGACTTAGAGACAATTTACAGACTGATAACGAACTGTATGGTACGGTAAATGCAATTTTAATACATATCACAGCCATAGATATTATAAGAATGGATAGGACACGCCTATATTGGCTCCGTAAGAGATTGCGGTCTTTTTTGGGGAAGAGAGAAAATTCAATATCTGCGAGAGAGATAGACTATAAAAGTGCTTTTTGAGGGTAGGTTACAAACGATTCTAATTGTCAGCTGGCCTAATCTATTGTGTGCCCCGCCAAATTATCTTATAATATCTATGCTTATAACCTCAAAAATTGTATCACTTTATTCTCAGTTGATAAGCTCGATGTCCTATCCATTCTTATAATATCTATGATCACAGCGCATTACACATAGACATATGTGTATGCATTACACCATCCGAACCCCTGGTCCAGATATCAGATGTATGATAACAAGTTTACATTGATATTGATAACAGTTTAATTTGCTAAGAACAATTGAAGAATTGAATCCCAAGGAATAATATGAATTGTGATGTTTAACAATTGTATTATTGTTTGTGGATATTTTTCTATGTTATCTTAATTTAATAAGCTAAAAAGAACAATTCGACGCCCCCAACGAAGTGTCGTAACTCACTTTTTTTCGTTTTTGAGTTAGCAACGCCATCTGTTAGCGACATTTTTTCAGTACAGTATCTCAACTATAGCCGAAACATTGTAAAATATTATTATGGATAAATATTAAAATGTTGATTTCCCGCGAAAAAAGTCTTATCATGAGTTACCACTAAATTTAAACAAGATTACCAACGAAAACTATAGTAACTCGAATATTATAATTTATAATATTCTATTTTTGGATTTATGCTTGCTTACCTTTGTGGGTTTTAGCTTTTAGCATGACTATTGACACTTCGAAAATGCGTATTATGTTCGCTGCCAACTTCCGTTCTCATAGCGCCCGCAGTATAATAATTATTTTCTTATCTAACATTTCTTAGAATCGAATGTTACCCTAGTATCTTTGAACAAGTAATTATATATTTACGCACGCGCAGGCGTATGTCAAGAAATCGATTTGATCGAATTTACGCCACGCTAATAAAATGTCAAAAATGCTAAAAAGCTAGACAAAATTGGGAGACTTGGGATTGACGGATTTTAGTTTTGAAAACAGATTTAATTTAGTCCCCGTGTTCGCTAGGGAATGACCGAAGGAAAATAGTCGTAACTCATATATTTCTTTTTTAACCTATATTTTATGTTCAACAAAAAGAGTTAGCTACAAATAGAATAAGTGAATTTTAAGAAAGAACCTAAAAGATTTAAAAAATAATTTTTAAATTTACAATTTTTGAAAACCAGAATAAGATTTTATTTTTAAATGTTTATATTGTATTTCCTGAACATTTTGTAAAAGTGAGTTACGACACTCTTCGTTGGGGGCGTCGAATTATCTTGCACAGTGTGAATTTTAGTCATATGTTTTTAAATATATGGATGTATATTATCATAATCTAAGCAGTTACCAAAATGTTCAATCAACTTCAATATTATTTTTACTCTCCACATAAATAATATTTAAATTGTGATGTAGATAATATATAGCTCGCATTTTATATATTACCTACTATTTCTATTCTGTGTACAATAATCCGTGTGTTCTTAATTTCATCACATAATCCAGCGGCTTATCCAGCGGCTTATCCAGCGGATTGATTAGAGTTTAGGAACACCTTTTTGGGGCATTGCGTTGGTACAAGTTGGTTAATACGTTTGATCGCCACCGACTGCTATAATGTTATCATAATATCAATTATCAATAATAATATTCAAGCAAGATTATCGATTTTGCATAATTTTTTTTTAATTTTAAAGTTTAAACATTTATTTAAATTATAAAAAAATGGATAAAACTTCATTAACATTTATTTTGTTATTTGGTTTAAACCTTATATCTTAATCTTTATACCTTAATAAATCTTTGGATTCCAAAAAAAAAAAATTGCTAGTTCAGTTATATTTAAAAACATCATCAAAAGTGCGTATAAGAAATTGTATGATGATTACAAGTTTATATGATGACATTGACTTAAAATGTCAAACATTAAACACATGGTGTTTATATCAAAATGTTTTATGTAAACATTTTCATCATGTATTAAGTTCAATTGAATATCACCATTTTGATGATTTCAAGTTTGATCCTTCAGTTTACGTCGATTACGACAAAACTCGAAAAACTTATGAATGTTATGATAAATGACAAATTCAATGACGCTAGTTTTGGGCGCGAATAATAGTTATCAAATCCATCGGGTTTCATTTCAGTCCATCCGTAAAATAGCCGATTGCTGATAAGTCAATCGGCTTGATTACCAACCCTCCAACGGATTGGCCATCAGCTGAAATTAGGAACGGTAAAATCCAGCGGCTGACTAATCTTATGAGTTTAGGAACACACGGAATAAATAAACAAAAAAAAGAACCGGATGGGGTCGCTCTGCTGTACACTTGGGGGTGAAGTGCGACTCTTCATAGGATAGGTCATTATAATGGATTTGTTAAATTTGAATTCAATGATAGGTATCATTGTATACGAAAAACGATTCTGAACGGAGATGATATGTTTGTCTAGAATATATTACAATGTTATTTATAAATATTGTATAAGTATATTTTATTTTTAAACGAAAAATTTAGAAAAACCGAAAATTTAAATTGTCTATAAATAAGTCAAAATACTTTGAAATTTTAACCATGTATAGAAAACGTCAATATAAAGATTTAATGATAATCTCAAGTTGTTGCGGTTTTTCGTTTTTGAGTTAGAGCATTTAAAAAAACCGATATCTTTGTCAGTCTAGAATATTATACATTATATTATATTTTACAGGTAATTTTATGTCAATATTCGCTGATCAAACGCTTAAAAAAAAAAAAATTGTGCCTATGGATTTTAATAATTTTTGAATGACAATAAGAACTACTTATCACCGATTATAAAAAAAAAAATGTAAAAAAATCGAATATTTTAAATGCTTATAAGTGGCTTAAAAATCAATATAATATTTTGAAAAAAATATGACATAAAGGAAATATCAATCTTAACAGCTGGTAGAAATTTCAAAAATCTGCGACTTATACTTTTTGAATTATAACAAATATTTAAAATCGTTTGAGAATAAATCGCTATTTTATGCAATTTCGTAAATATTTTAATTTCAAACAGTCATAAAATTTTTTCCTCCAATTCCGGTAGAAATTTTTTTAAAGATTTTTGAAGAGTAGCTTATAGATAACCTAGTGTTAAAATTTTGAACCTTAAGTATGAACAGAAAAAATTTTATGAATTTTTATCTACAAAATAACTTGCAAATTATCGTGATTTTTACATATTTCATATAAATTGGAACTTTGAGCACTTATAAAAAAAAATTGTGACTTACGATTTTAGATTTTTTTTTTATCAGTTAAGGAACAACTTATAAGAAACCTTGTATTAAATTTTCAAGATTTTCTGGGCAGCCAAAAAAATTTTATAGTTATTTAAAAAAAAAATACTTAAAAAGTTGAAAATTTCAATTGTCTATAAATAGCTCAATAAAAGTCAAAATACTTTGAAAATGTAATGGTGTATAGAGAACGCTAATATAAACATTTGGTTTTTTACTTTTGACCCCCCAAAGTACCAAATAGATTCACTTTTCTTTCAGAAAAGTTGCTACATAAGGCAATCGAAGCATTTTTACTGCCCCAAATCGTGTCGACAGACACAAAAAAAAAAAATAAATAAAAAAAAAAACACATCATTGTAAAATCAATACATTCTTCACTCCGTTCAGAATCTAAAACAATTAGTGTTGTATGACATCATCGTGGATTGTGGGCCATGATATTATAACAAGTACTATTTATTATATTATTATATTTATTCATAACATTTGTTATTTATAATATTTATTGATGTTTTGAATTAATATATAAATTGTAGGTGATTTTTTTAATTACCATTGTATAACAAATTAATTGTAACTTATGCAGTAACATAATATAATTAATACTTGAATTAACTGATCAAATATATTTTTTACATTGGACCAAACATAGTATATAGTAATTAGTAAATACTAAATATAAATTCAAATGTAAAATTCATATCTGTTATCATATATCTGATAGCTGGATGGTTAGGAATGCGCCGTGACATATTTTAAAATTTCTCATCCAGTAACTAAATTTTGATGTTTCATAAACGCCAAATAATGTTAACGGCTCTGTAAGTTACTGATTGTTGGACCTGTATACTACAGACCCGATTTTGGTTCGGTAACTTATAAATATGTATATTAATGATAAACGATACTAACAATATTATTGCTGAAATGTATATGACGTGTATTTCACAAAATCTATCCACAATATTTGTATAATTACTTTTGTTTCTTTTTAAGCTATACTAATTTTAAACATAATAATGAAATCTTCAACGTCATATTATCATCATTATAAAATGCTCAGTTATTGTAAATTATAGATTAAATAAATAATATCAACAAATAATAAATATATGATCACGGCTTATTTATAGGATTATGTTTATTATAAAATTATAACTTATATAATTGGTTATGTTTATTTGGAATTAGAAAGTGAATATGTTTGTTATCACTATTTATCACATAAAATGAAGTTTAATTTATTTGGTAACCATAGCTATCAATTAAATTAACTTTTCTTTATGAAACACCATAATTTTATCAATTAGTAAAACAGAATGATTAAGTTACAGAGCCAGTAACAAGTTTACAGACTGATCTTTATGCAACCCAGTCAGGGACGGAGTGGGAACCAAATTTAGGACGGGAGATTGAAATTTATCCTGTAACCAATAAATGTTTTTTCGTTACACTCGAATTCAGTATTTGATTAAAATAAAAATTAAGATATTACATATAATTTATACTAATATTACTACTTTCGGTAATGTTAAAGTATTTCGATCATTGTTTTGCTATTCTGTTTAACTTTTAATGTATTTTTGGTACATCACTTGTACCAGAGAAATAAAATTAATATAATACAATTATTGTGCCTATATTTTTGTTAAATTTTTGATACATGGTATTGACGCATTTGAAAATTTCGTAAATAAAATGCATCCTTAAAATATCGGGTCATCAAGCCGTAGTATGATCCAAACCATCTGGAAAATTCCCATTTCCAAACCGGCCACTCCGCCCCTGAACCCAGTATAAAAATGATAGTAAGTTGAAACTCTAGATATAATTATAAATAATTTGGATGACTTTTTTTGGTAAATTTAAAGAATTTGCATCTAACTAGTACAATAGTGCATTTATTGATGAATCGAGTTGTTTACATTGCTTACCTTATAAATGTCAATATTTATGTGTATATATATATATATATAAATAAAATATATGATTATGAAAGTTAAGAAATTATAACGTTATTGAATTGCTAAAGGTATCTTTTCCTAAAACGTAAACAGTCTTTGGTATAAATTTTTACTATAATAGTATATAAACGACTTTAAATTTTTTTTTATCATAATGAAAATTATGTTATCATTTCATCAATATTACTCACAGTATTTGATCAGTATCATGATTACTAAAGATAAGGAGACCGATAAAAAGTGCACGGTTTTTCTGCCACCAGTAGCAGGTCGTTCGATAAGAGGGACATAATCCATGTGTAACAAAGAATAAAAATGTTTTATTAAGTATTTTTAAATTTATATTGATTTTTTTTTTGTTATCCATTGTTAAAATATATTTTAATTAATATGTATATTAATGAAAATACTATTCAAAATTTACATTTTAAAGTACATTTGGTAACTTTAAACCTTCAATTTTTCGTTTTTCTTTTGTTGACATTTTAAATTAAATTAGGTGTACCTATACAAATAAGTTATACAATTTGAAGACTAGATATACTTGGGTTTTGAAACAATTAAAATATCATATTCTGTAAATTTTACATTATTATTAATAATATAGTAAAATATTAGTAATATTTACTAATATTTTTCTGAAAAAAAAGTTTATAGCCGCTGAATTCTTTCGGGAAATATGACCAAGAAATTACATTTCAAATTTTTAACCCCTTTTAACTCTTTTAGGAGCAATTTGTCGTATTATATCGTTTCATTATGCAACAATGTGAGCATTGTTTATTTCAGTCTATATTATCAATTGTTTCCAACTAACAATGTCGTCGAAAAATTATAAATACAATAAAAAATAAAGTATCAGAATATTGGTACTAATTCGTCAAGTACATGCAGCACCTCAAAACGTTATCAATTAAATTTATCTCTAACACCTAGGCAGAATGATAAAAATCGAAATTTTTCGTTCCAACAAACAAATTCACGAATCTCACCAATAATGATACCCGTGAAAATAATATTATATCCATACCTTCAATTAGCTTTAAAGACGATCTTACTAAGTCACCTTACACTGCTCAAAATTTTGATCCTCCGACTACACAGATTTACATAAAGAACATTGCAAATTATTCAAGTCTTTAATAAGTACGCCATTAAATAATGTGTGAATAATTAAATTGGTTGTCCAAGCAAGATAAGATTAGATATGTAATATATTTATGACGATTGAAAAAATAAATATTCATTAAATAAAAACCATTTAAAACTAACAATATTATAAAAACTTGAAAAATTAAGTTTGATAATTAACAAGATTCTCAAAAATCTATAAATATATAATTATATGTATTATGTTCAAAATATACAAAAATAAAATGATTCTATTTAATCGACAATAAGCCAAATTGTGGACATACTGACAATCAATCAATTAAAAAAAAAACATATAAATGCATATAAATCTTAGCCCTAATATACATATACTATACATAGTATTTATGAAATTGATTGTACATACTAATATATACATTAAAATAGATCTTAATCAATACCTAAACTAATATTATATCTTGCACTGCTCAGGGGTGAACACAGGAAAATATTTCGTAGGGAGGGGTTGAAAAACTAGAATGTTTTAAATATCATACTATTTACACTGTATTACTCTTTATTTTAGATACTTATAGTATATACAGTGTTTATATAGTGTATATATAATTATCTTATTAATTATAAGTTTATAAAAAAATAATTCAGTATATAAACTATAGATGTGTTCAATTTTTAAAATAATAAAAGTTGACAACCCTCAACTCTCATTATTTTTTGGGGATATCTATTCGAATAACAGTTAGGATATTCATAATATTATGTTATGGTTAAATACCAAAGTGGTTATTGGAAAACCTCACAAATAGATCCTGAGCATACCGTAATGTGATAGGTGCCAATATTTTGATCAAATGTAAAATTATTGCAACCACGTCGCTCTCTGCGTCAAATGTGATACGGAACATCATACCAACGAGTGCACCAAGGACTGGAATAATCCAGTTAGCACCGAGAACCACACCGCTAACTACAAAGGCTGTACAGTTTTGAAGGTAACAAAAAAAAACTGAGTCCTTCAAGAGCACATCCAGTCAAAATTCTCACCTTCAATCCAGTGCGAATTTTAATCAGAAGTCCCTCGTGATCAAGATTTTTACATACATTGTATATCTGTTAGTTATTTAATTTAATCACTAATCTCAACTCTAATTAGTCCACTAATTACGCGCCTCTTCTCAGTTTTTAATGCTCTAATCACCAAAGTTACTTTATTTTCCTAACTATTTCACTACAATTTTTTCCTCATTGCAACATTTATAACCTTATCTAAGGTTACAGGTAACATAGATTATACTCTCACTAATGTTTAAAATATACCTATATTAATGTGTTTGTATGTGTCTAATTATATTTAGTTCTACTTAATTTCTCATATTACTGTATCATTATTATTATATTAATTTATTTTATTACTCTATCATGTGTATTATCTTTATTATACGTGTTGTAATATTTTCTTGATGTTTATATACATATAATAATTGAGCTATAATAGTTGTTAACTGAAAACTAATAAAAAAAAACCCTTTTAGGGGTTGATTTTTGAGAAAATTTTTTAGGCAGTCAGTATATCATGAAACAAAACTATTGACCAAATTTCAAACGCATAAATTCATCGGTTTTGGCTAGGTGACTTTTTTTTCCTTTACATTCCTTTTAACTTTTTTAACCTCCTTAGGGGTAAAATTTTGAAAAATTATTTTTTAGAGGTTTTCTGCATCGTGATACAAAACTACAGACAAAATGTGATCCTCATAACTTCAGCAGTTCCAGTTTCAGGGATGATGAATCAATCAGTCAAAACAATTTTTTAATTTTAATACAAATATACGGTTTTTTTATGTTAGTACACTGATTTCAAAGTTCATACAAATCAGACATATAAAGATAAATCGTCATATGTCTATGGTACGAATACGAACATGTGCATAAGACTGGCAACACTGTGAACAAGACACATACGAAAACCCTTCGATGGTCTTGGGCACATTTAATAATGAGCGCCACTGCCGCATAACAATTACCATTTGCAACCGTGAAGGGGGCGTGTCAAGATCGTGCTCATAGAAAAATGAATGCGGTGACCATAGACATACTTAATATGTCTATGGCGGTGACGCTTAGATTTTACTCCATGACACGCAAACAGATGTTTCACACAAAAAATCATGGGTGAAAAAATAATATCATTAATCATTAAGCGTTGACATTACATAATACGGAGAAGCCTGAATGCAGTCTGCATTTTAGAGTTGTTAACTACTGCAGTTGTATTTTGTACAATACAAAACGATAAAACAATAATATGACTGATATGTTAATTTTCATCCACCCTCCCTCCAATATACTTCCAGCACCAAAATGGGGGCGGAATTTTATAAGTGCCCCGGGGTGCCTAAATTCTAAATACAGCCCTGGGTGTTACCGTCGTTCGACCGGCTGGTTCATAAATATTTTTAATATTCAACGACTGCGAAGCTGATGACTGTTGGCCGGAAAGCGTGTGACTGCACAGTCCGGCGTATCCAGCAAATCGTAGCGTGTACGGAGTCTCGATGTCATCGTAGGACATCAGTCAAAACTGTGCAGTCCGACCTTTCTGGCAAACCGGATCGTGTATGGCTGCTTTACATTTGTCAACAAATGGAAAAAAGAACCGGATGGGCCTCGCTATGCTGTACAGTTGGGAGTGAAGTGCACCTCGTTTATAGGATAGGTCATTATTACAATGGATTTGTTAAATTTGAATGCAATGATAGATATCATTGTATACGAATAACGATTCTGAACGGAGTTAATATGTTTGTCTAGGATATAATACATTGTTATTTATAAATATTGTAATAAGTATATTTTATTTTGAAACAAAAATTTAGAAAAATCAAAAATTTAAATTCTTTAAAATAAGTCAAAATATGTCAAAATACTTTGAAAACTTAACCATGTATAGAGAACGTCAATATAAAGATTTGGTGAAAATTTCAAGTTGTTGCGGTTTTTCGTTTTTGAGTTAGAGCATTTTAAAAAAACCGATATTATTTGTCAGTCTAGAATATTACAAATTATATTATATTTTACATGTAATTTTATATCAATATTCGCTGTTCAAACGCTTATAAAAAAAAATTGTGCCTATGGATTTTAATAATTTTTGAATGACAATAAGAACTACTTGTGTGGAATCTTCTATTAAATTTTCAAGTATTTTGTACGAGCCAAATTTTTTTTATCACCGATTATAAAAAAAAAATGTAAAAAAATTGAATATTTTAAATGCCTATAAGTGGCTTAAAAATCAATATAATATTTTGAAAAAAATATGACATAAAGGAAATACCAATCTTAACAGCTGGTAGAAATTTAAAAAATCTGCGACTTATACTTTTTGAATTATAAAAAATATTTAAAATCGTTTGAGAATAAATCGCTATTTTATGCAATTTCGTAAATATTTAAATTTCAAACAGTCATAAAATTTTTTCCTCTAATTCCGGTAGAAATTTTTTTAAAGATTTTTGAAGAGTAGCTTATAGATAACCTAGTGTTTAAATTTTGAACCTTAAGTATGAACAGAAAAAATTTTATGAATTTTTATCTACAAAATAACTTGCAAATTATCGTGATTTTTACATATTTCGTATAAATTGGAACTTTGAGCACTTATAAAAAGAAATTGTGACTTACGATTTTAGATTTTTTTTTATCAGTTACGGAACATCTTATAAGAAACCTTGTATTAAATTTTCAAGATTTTCTGGGCAGCCAAAAAAATTTTATCGTTATTTAAAAAAAAAATACTTAAAAAAGTTGAAAATTTCAATTGTCTATAAATAGCTCAATAAAAGTCAAAATACTTTGAAAACTTAACCAAGTATAGAAAACGTCAATATAAAGATTTGATGAAAATTTCAAGTTGTTGCAATTTTTGGTTTTTGAGTTAGAGCATTTTAAAAAAATATAATTTGTAAAAACGTGATTTTGCGTAAAATTTCCCGTTTTTTTGTAATTTTTTTATCGTTTTTTGCGATTTTTTTAAAAAGTATTGAATAGTTGGATTTTAGACTAGCCAAAGTACCATTTACATTCACTTTACCTTCAGAAAAGTTGCTACATAAGCAAATCGAAGCTCTTTTACTGCCAAAAAAGGTGTCGTCAGACACAAAAAAATAAAAAAAAAATTAAAAATTAAAAAAAAAACACACATCATTGTAAAACCAATAGATTCCATCACTCCGTTCAGAATCTAAAATCGATCGTTTCGTGTATGGTATTCTTTAGGGATGGGAATTTTAACTCATTCTGGTTATTCGAATCTTTGAATTCAGCTTAGTTGAATCAGTGTGTCGATTCTCAGCTCTTCGAAATTTTTTGTTTGAATTTGAATACAATCTCGACTTTCGGAATTCGGTGTCTTAAGTTGGTTTGCAAGTCCATAGTCTATATTTCATTATTCACTCGAGTCGTTACCGGCCTATCGCAATCTTAAATTATGAAACTAATGACGATTATCCATTTTCATGGTTTTTTACTCGGAAATCATGTGTGAAATGTACAATGTGATGTATTACATTATATCACATGAGTACCTACCTAATAAAATAATACGTATATATTTTAAAATTGCAATAGATATACGATCACGCACTCTGTATCAACACAGTTATATAAACATTTATATATCTGTGACTATCAACAACACTCAAGAGCCAACGAGTTGTCGAGAGTTGCGAATCGTGTATCAGTTCAATGTGTAAGGTTAGTGGTTATGGATTTGTGAATTTAATTTAATATGTTGGTTGAATTATGTCGCTGGTTCTTGAAACACTGATTCAACTCCCACAGTTAATTTTAAAAGGTCGACTCTTTGAGTTGACTAGATTTTGAACTACACATCCCTAATAACCATCGATATTTTTTCACAATCCATAATTCTGAGGAACCTCAGCATCATTTTACATTTTATCGAATATTTTCAGGCTGCCAGCTTGTTATTATCCGAGATTCGAAACAGATTTATTTACCTAACATGGTTATTTTAGGAGAACGCAACACGTTTGTTTATTTGTTTGTAAAAATTATTTTTTTCGGGCAAGAACGATTCTGGATGTAGTCCTAGGCTCCTAGTTTAGCAAACAAATTTATATACTAAAAATATGAGAATTTTGGTTTTTAAACAAAGTTTTTAATTTTTTGAAATTTACCAAAACCGTTTACACGTAAGCCTCGTTTACACGGCTGTAACAAAACAAATAACATGTGTTCAGTAATAGGGTTCGTGTGTAATAAATCTGCGAACTTGAAACATTCTAACGAACAAAATGGCGACGCACTTGTCGGAATTTCGACGTAATATCAAACGATGTTGCGACATGTATGGATGTATCTACAAACATTTCCATGAACATATGAAAACAAAACTTAATAATTATTTTTATTCATTGTTTTACGGTAAACAAGCGAATATACGTACGTTCGTCAGGTTGTCGATTATTTAGTCGAATATTTCGCCGTTTTGTTACGCTAGTGTGAACGCGCCTTTAGTGTTTCAAAATCTATTAGGTCTATTTAAACTCGATTTAAGATAAAACCTAACTGTAAAATGTCTTTTTCGAATTAAAATAGATTGCAAAATCAATTTAAGAAAGTAAAAAAGTAAAAAGCGCAACAATCGGATGCAACATTTATAAACCTAGGGGTTATTTGAAAAAAAAATTCGTCAAGTAAAATGGTAAGTAATACATCCAACTAAAAATTAAATCATGGATCATGATTGATTCCATTTCAAAGTGGCAACTAGTAAATGCATAGAATGTGATGGCGTGTGCTCAAGAGTCAGAAAATAAGTACACCAAGACCGATTATTGAGGTTGGGAATATTTCTAGCACGGTCGCATCACAGGAACTTTTTGCGGAACTTGTTTCCCATCGGATGTGACTTTGAGAAGTGATACGTGAAATAATACGCAATTTTATATCGCACGCATATTTATGTGTAAGGATTGCAACTAACGACACCGGCACCAGATCTCAACCACCCGACGATCATTGATGATCAGATCGCAGGTGATCGTTCTTTAATGGGACTAAAGGAGACACGTTTTGGGTTCAGGAGCGTCAGCTTTTTTGATGCCTGGTCGAATTGTCGATTACACGTCACCAATTGGGTACACGTAAATCGTTCGGATTGGTCGGGACGTCGGCAACGTTGTGCGTGCTCACGTTTGCCAACGTGCATTCGACGGACGAACGTGCATAGGCGCGGGACAACCGATGTTCGCACGAAGTCCGATCGAACGGCGGCGCACGAGCACGGCAACGTCGCACGCGACACTGGCATCTATCGCTGATAAACGCTCTCATTGGATCGCCGTCTGCCGCTCGGTAACGAACACTCCGTTGTTCACCTATCCGTTTGTCATTTTTTCTTCGTGTAGTTATATATTTACGTTTGGAAATTGATTTCCGCGACAGCAAGTATCATTGGTGTACTACGTTGTCTAGTGAACGACCAACGATTTGTGCGGATTGCTGAAACACCGTAACCGAAGTATAAACGTATTAACGGCGGTTCATCGTCCCATCGTACTGCCGTTCACCGGACGACGGCTTCCGCAAAGGATTTGGCCGATGCGACGGTATTCGTTAGTTTACCGGTCGTTGTCCAACAATCATCAAACTTGTCTTGTCTGATGTACCTTTTGCCGCCGCCGTCGCCGCCGCTACTTTATCTATAGCTGTAGACACTGCTACACAAATCACAAATTCAGTCACCATAACTATGGCTGTCACCGCTACTGCTACCGCCACTAGTGCAACCATCACTACTGCCGCTACTACAGTTATAGCTACCGCCGTTTCTCGGGATGCTATTGCAGTCACAATGTCTCCAAATGCTACTGACTCCACAGTGTCAGTGTACTCCAACTCGGCTTCTGCCTTGTTGACCAATGCAATTTCAGCAGCTGATGACAACAATGACGATGCAAAGGAGTCTGGAGCAGTAGCGGTTTTTGCAAAAACTTCTACAGCCAATAGTAAGTCAATACAATATTATTGATTTTTTTCAACCACCTTTTTGGTGTATTCCAGACACTGCATGGCATATATGTGTACATACAAATACTTAGCTGTTGAGGTTTTATTGTTAATGTTCTGTGCCTCATCTGCTTTATTTCATTTCCATCGAGACTTGACGGTTATATTTTATATTATACTCCATCGGTTGACGGTCATATTTTATCTGTTATAAGTCAATGATTGTTAATTATTCGATTTTCAGTTTCATCGATTTTGAACTATATGTATGCGATTATAGTATACATTTGATCATGTGTTTATTGTTCAACATGTTATTATTCTATTTACATAAATTTACATAAATTCAGCTTTACCACAATTTTATTTTTATTAGTTTGGATTCTGGAACTAAGTCTGGTTAAATATTGACATTTTCTTATAATTTAATTACTTGTTTAGCAATTTTCTTGTGTGTTTAAAAATCATGGTAACTTTTAGAAACTTTTTTATGAATTTGGATGGACTGATTAAAATAATATTAAGTTAATATCATGAACACAACTGCTCTACTATATCTATAGTACAATTTGTTTTATTAATTAAGTCTTGTTCTGCATGAGGTATCAACTAAATCAACTAAATCAACTTTATTACTGAACCATAAAATGGTGGATTTTTATTATTTTAAATAAGTTTTAACAAAGATTAAATATTAAATTGTACTATTAACGGGTACTAATGTTTTCGATGTTAATATATTTTTGCATAGAGCTTAGAGGCTTCAAGAGTTAAGTTAGGTCAGTAAAAATATATTTATACATTTTTATTTTATTATGTCCAGGCCTAAATTTGATTTTTACCTAATTTCATACCAAACATTAATGTATAATTCAATTATCAAATGTAAATTATGAATTAATCTAATTTTACATTTACCTAACTAAATTATTAACCTCAGATTCTATTATCATACATTTTGTTGTATTATTAAAAAATAGATAATTAAAGCTAATCGTATTTTACTTAAATTCTAATTAAAACTTTTTAAATATTTTTTGAGCTATTTAATGTTGATTTATTTTAAGTAATAAAAAAAATTTCCTGTTAAACATGGATTTTTATTAGGTAGATAGCATATTAATTAGACTTTAATTAAGTTAATAATAATTTTGAAATAATAAAATTTCTAATTTTTTTTAAAGTTATATATGTTGCTTTAGTAATTAAGTTTTATTATTTTTTATTATTAAACTTAAGTATCTACAAGAACTATTTGAAACCTCTGATAATTTTTTTTTTTTCTATGGTAATGTTAAATACTAAAATGGTAAGATCACCTTGTAGAATACAATCATTTATTTTTTAGAATAATATTTGAATGATTTTAGTTATTTAGTATATTTTTTTTTCATTTACAATTAAAAAAATTGATTAATGCAAACTTTTAAAAGTGTACTTTTCATTATATGAATTAGAATTTGAAATATTTTGATCATCATTATGAAATGACATTTCATATCTATGCCAACAGTTGCAGGATATTTACTTGTTATGGATTTAAACTGCTTAGATTTTTTTTATATAGAGAATGTTTTTAAGTTTTATCATTGTCATTTAAATAAGACTTAGATATATCAATAATAATAATAATAATAATACTATCTTAATTATATATTTAGCTTTATGTTTCAATTAACAATTTCATGGTATTTCCGGTTAAATAAAAACTAAATTTATATAGAAACTTATTTTAAGTTTTGAATAAAATTTTATTAAATGAATTACAAATAATATGCTGCCATTAGGTGATATAAAACAATTTAGCATTAAGAGTGATTTTCTTATTTGTGCTAAATATGCTATTAATATTATTTGACATTATAGTTTATCACATACCTTAAGTTAAAATTATCTACAAATATCAAAAAAAAAAAACTTGAAGATTCAACTTAAACAATTGTTTAAATATCAATTACATACATTTAACAATTGTTAATAAATAACAAATATTTATGTGTCATAAGACAATTCTACATTTTAATTATAGATTTAGTAAAACAATTTATTTCACCAACTGAAATTTTTTTTTATAAAAATGGAAATTTATAAAAATATTATCAAAATAAATGTTATATGGCTCATTGGTAAAATTTTTAAGCTCGACAGATGATTAAGTTGGTAATTAACTTTTTTATTTTTAAATTAATTAAATATTCTTTTGTGATAGACCAATTGAAAAAATTCTCAAATGTTCGATATTTTCTGAAGATATAAAAAAAAATTAACTTCATGATTAAATTTCATGTGTTTTGATGTTTATTTTGTAGGATATTATTGTAACTATGTTTATTGCTTTATATTTTTAACATAATATAACTATAAGGTATTTGTAATTTTTTTTTAACACATAAAAGTTAGATCATTCTATACTTATTTTTTAATAATTTAAATTTGTCAAAAGTAATAATTAATGGTTAATAATTCATTATTTAACTTCAATTAACTATAATGTTTTTTTTATAGATTCCAAAGATTCAAATAATATCTGCTTAGTTGTTATAATTGTCATTTATTAATTATTAGTATTATGAGAATTGTTATTAATTTTTTTAATTTTATTAAACTTAATTTACATAGCTTAACTACGTATATTTTAATATATTTTACTAAATATTTCTCTAATTTATTTTTGTTATGAATTTTTCAGGTAAACCTCTAAATGTTCTCAATGAATCAACTTCTATACCTTTTTCTCCCATTAATGAGTTAACAATTGGTCTAAAACGAACTTTATCAGATGAATTGTTAGTCAGTGATAATATAAAAAAATCTAAATTAACTGTAGATAATAGTAGTAGTAATGGAAAGATTGAAGTCCCCACCTTAATTAATACTAACAACCTGAAAGACAAAGATATTGTAGTTTTAAATAGAAAACTTAAAAATATAAATACAATCAAAGAATCATGTAATTTAATTAAAACATATGATCTTTCTGTTTCTAATGAAATTCCTAAAAATAACAATGTTACAGATATCTCAGATAATCAAAATGATAATGATATTAATGACATTAGTTCTAACAATCATAATGTGTATTCTCCCAGTAAAAAATCTATTTGTAAAAAAGTTGGTGATGTAAATCAATCAAGTAATACAAATAATAATACATCTATTCCTCAAGTAAAAATAATTAGTAATCAAACAATAGAAGATAGTGAAA
Organism: Sipha maydis; assembly: GCA_034509805.1. NCBI lineage: Eukaryota > Metazoa > Arthropoda > Insecta > Hemiptera > Aphididae > Sipha > Sipha maydis. The sequence continues at coordinate 86,945 of JASXSY010000572.1, forward strand.
ATGATGATATCAATGATAATAGTTCTTTACTGAATAGTTCATATTCTGACAAGTTAGTTATTGTAGAAAATTCTGATCATGAAGATGATGCTGATAACATTTCTCAGTTAACAGATATAATAGTGCCAAATGTCAATGAAACATCTAAAACAGAAAGTAATCAAATACTGATGAATTAGGATAGAATAGTTCCATATCCAATATCCTTCTTAAACTAGATACATTTTCAGGTGTTCAAGATAATTTACCTGAACATATTCACTCGCCTTTAAGGACTAAAAATCAGCATGAACATTTAACAGCAGGGGAAGAAGATAAATTTTCTGATGACAATGATTTTGAAGTTATTGATTCAGATAGCGTTTCTAATGAAGCAACTGAACAAAATATTGTAATTGATGAAAAATTAGCTTCTGATGTTTTAAATGGAATTAACCAAACTTCTGATGATAATTTTCAAAAGATGTTGAAATGTTTTAATGAAAAATCTATGACTTTTGCCGTAAGATATTTTTTTAATTTTTTTTTATATTATGCATCACTTTACGGGTAGCTGATAACTTGCTCTTGCCACTCTTTATGTGCAATGGTTTTCAATGGATTTCTAATTTTTGCTGTTGAGTATTCACTTATTTAAATATTGATCCTAAATCGTGAATCCAAAATGATACAGTTATATTAATACTATATGTATTATTCAATGCAATTTTAGTGTCATAATAAAATTTAAATAGATTACATATTAAATTGTGATACTCACTTAACTAAAACAAGGTATGGTTATCAGTTGCCTATTTTTGTGATATAACATTGTCTTGACTATTTACATTTATTTAATAATTTTAATAAACTATAATTTTTGTATTAGCAATTTGAAAGTATATGTACTCAAAAGATGCTTGAAGTTTTGACTGAAAAATTAGGTCATGGTAAGCACCGAAAAGAACTTCAGATGATTTTGGAGAGAGAAAAAGTTTGGCGATCAAAATTTACATCATTAAATAGACAATGTAAAGAACTTAAAACTATTGTCAACATGCATGTAAATGATTTAAAAACAAATCCAAATGCTAGGCCACATATAATTACAAGAACTGTAGGTTTACAAGCAGTATTATTTCCAAAAAAGGTAAATTGATTAATAACTTAATGGAGTTGAGTAAATTATATATAAAAAATAATATAATTCTAGGACAGTAGTGTGCAGTCACCAAAAGCAAATATTGCTACTACTTCTAAACAACATCACGAACAACCTAGTGAAGCTATAGATATTACTAGTGATGAAGAAAATGATGTCATTGTATTAGATAAAATAAATCCCAAACCATCATGTTCAAAGAATGTTAAATGTGCAACTAATACAACTCCTATAAAAGTAAATATTAATTTTAAATGTAGGATTTGTTACTCAACAAATCAATTAATTAATTTGAATGTGTTGTATTTTCTATTGAAATTTATTTTGTTTTATCATTGTGCATTTCTAAATTTAATTTGTAAAAAATCAAAATAATATTAATTATTGATATATCCCATGCTATATGATGATGGATAAACTAACTAATTATGTTGGTTAGTACTACTAAACACCATGGAATAATTGGAAAAATTAAGTGATGTGTCAAACAGTACTAACAATCATATAAAATAACTGATTGTTTTCACCTGTTGATTCTGTAGTGTATACCATAGCCATAAAGTTAAAATCAGCAATTAACCTACTAATTGAAGGGTCCAATGCAACAACCAGACAACTCCATTTTTGATCGGAATCGTTTTATTCATTGATATGATAAAATTATTCACAAATGGGTGCAACAAATGTACTTTATATTTCATATGATACGCAAGTCATTTATAAATAAATAGTATAAACAAAATTATTCTATAAAATTAATTAGTTATTAAAACAGTTTATATGCTCTCCTGAAAAATTAGTGAAAATGGAGTTGTCTGGTTGTTGCATTAGACCCTTCAATTTCAATAATAATTAGTTTTAGTACTATCATCTTTGGTCTGGTGGAATTCAATCATAGGTACATCTGTCTGTTTTATTATCTATGTATTGGGGTTTTGGTGTCATAATCATTATAATATTATTCTTAATATATATATATAATATTATTAATAATGTTATTCTTTAACAGTTCATAGTGATTTTTGGTTATCATTTATTTCATACATTAAATAATTTTAAATGCATTTTTTATTTAGTATATTTTTAATTAGCTGATTACAAATGAAATTTATTCACACACACACACACACACACACACACACACACACACACACACACACACACACACACACACACACACATATATATATATTTTGCATATTTTTAACATTTTTGTTTTGTTGTACTTTTTTTCCAATTTAGGTGTATTATTTGCTTATATGTATTGAATTTGATTTATTTTATGCTTTCATAAACCTTGTAACTTAGAATATAATTTTAGAAAAAATGTGATTAAGATAGAAAAATTCTCATATTTTTATACATATATTTATTCATAAACAATAATTATACAATAATTATAAATTTTGTAAACTGTTAACAAAAAATAATAAAATAAAAATATTTTGCAAATATTAAGGTTTTTTAGGTTTTAGCGAAGCACATATTTTAGTGCCTAATACCTTACAATCTGAGTTTTAGTAATTATTAATAATATTGGCCAAGTTCCTAACTTCTATACTTTTCTTTACTTTCTAAATGATTTCAAATTATTAAACTATTTTTAGTTTTAATTACTCTTATTTTGGTTTACTTAAATTATATTTTGTATTTGAATTTTAGCAAAAAACAAGTATTACAAAAGAAGTACCAATAAATGTACCAATGAAATCTGTTCCTCCTTCTGTGCCTATTGTTCATGAAGACACTTGTACTATTGATCTTACTGAGGATGATAATATTGAAGTATCAAATGGAGTAAGTTTAGATAAATCACCTATCAAAATTGTACGACATACTACTTTGAATGCAGGAGTATCACCAGGGACTTTACCAGCACAACTGGTAATTATTTAATTACCATTTTTTAATATATATATATATATATATATATATATATATATATATATATATATATATATATATATATATATATATATATATATATATATATATATATATATATATATATATATTATTTATTTAAAAAAAAAACTAAATTGGTTTTTTTTTAGACTACAAAGCCACCACACATTTTGCCAAAAAATATAACTTACATAGAATTACCCAGCTTATCAAATTGTAATTCAAGTTATATAGTAAGAACAGCATCACCAAGTAAATAAATTGTTTTTCAACTAATTATATTTAATTTTAATTGTAGGGACATACTTAAATAGCAAATGCTACTAGCCTAAATAGGGATCCTCATAAAAGATCTATTTTATATAAGGGTGATCATTTTGTATCTGTACAACATGAGTACAGTACTAATATAAATACTCATAATAAATACACATATTACGTTGAAGAGCAAAACCGAACTGTACTCCCATATCCCTTTCAGCACTAAAGCAGCATTTAATTTTATTGATGTTTTCTACTAAGCCCCACATTTGTGTATACTAATTGTTATTCATATACTAATATTAATTTTCATTTTTTTTTGTTGACTGAAAGTTACCTTCACAAATGTGTGGCTTAGTTTTGAAAATCAAAATAATTAAAAACTTAATAAAATATACATTTTAGACTTATACAGTACAATTGTATAGGTAACAAAGCTAAATTTAGAAGAAGAAAAAATATCAATGCAAATCGACAATATTATAACTTTAATAACTTATACTTAAACTGGGTTTCTTAGGAATTACATATTTTATAGGTCTAGCCATTAATTATTTATTAACATTTTATTTTTAAGTATATTTCTATTTTAGTATTGTTCAAAGTACCTATTTAAAATATTTTTTATCTACATTTATGTGTATGTTAGTTTTTTATACTGCTATAGACACATATTATAGAATATATAAAATATATGTGATGTATTATGTGATTATGTTAATGATTATATATATAGCTATAGTTTTATAGTTGATTGTAGTGGTGTAAGTAGGATTTCTACAAGGGGGAGGCCAATAAAAAAAATATCTAATACAAATTACATTTTTTATTGTTTGCTAAATAGGTAACCTTTAAACTGAATAGGTATATAATATTAAATAATGTATACTTGAAATTTAAAATTGTTCTATTTATTTGTAACAGATAATATACACCTAGGAATAATAACAATATAATATCAATAAGGTACGTTCTACATGTGTTTTTATTGTGTCTAATCTAAAAGTTTCAGTCTTCTAGGAAATTTTTTAAAAAGCTGTCAATATTTTCTGTTCTACACCATCATAATCTAAATCATCCTTATTAATATTAGCTAGAGCCAAGCCATTCCATCTTTCCTCTGTCATAGTTACTCTTAAATATGTTTTAAGTCTTTTTAAAACAGAAAATGTGCGTACTGGTGTTGCAGATGTTATGGGCAGAGTAACAGTTATCAGTAGGATTTTTTTAATATTTGCAAAATATTATAATTTAATAATATTGTATCCATGGTCTTAGATAATTGTATCGTAAATAATAAATATTACTATCACGGTTATACATAGTAATCTAAAACCATGAATGATGTATTATTTATCATGTATTTTTATTATAATATTATAAAACATTGTGAAAAAAACTCATGGGAGGGCCATGGTTGATTGTGTGTATTACTGTTTGTTACTGTAATACTACTGCCTGTCTTTCCAGTATTTTTTAAAAGTTCTATTTTTGTTAAGTGTTATACATGTTGTAAATAATTAAAGTATATTTCATTATTAATTATGAAAATTATTAATTTAATACTAATTAAATATTGATTTAAATTTACCAATTTAGTATTTAATTCAGAAAATATTAATACTTCTGTGCCTACTACACTACTACATAAACAACTATAAGTTCCACTTGTTGTACCTACTGGTTGAGCCTCATTGTCTTTTAATGGTATTCAATTACCAGATCATCAATATGGCCCATATGCTTTTATAGTTATCGAATCAGTGTTTAGTTATATCAAAAAATATTTTCCAGATTCGCATTTTGAAAAAGCAGCTTTGTTTATAAATGTGCATGCTTATGATGCTTGGGTTTATTAATTTTTTTTGTTATACTATACTCGTTTTTACAGAATTTACACTACTTATTACTACACAAATGTTGTGGGTTGTTTTTTTAGCAAAAATTAATGTTATTTTTTCTTTTTTTAAAATATTTTTTCTATGCATTAGTATACATTATGAGTCCTTATTAAAACATAGAGAACATTCAGAGAAAAAATCCAGTGTTTAAAGAGAGGGTAATAATTTACTTACACAAATATGTAGAATTGTAGACAATTTGTATGCAACTAATATAATATTCAGTACTTAGTAACCAAGTTATTTACCCATACAAAAATGTATGTTAGTGTTGAAAGGAATATCCCATTATTTCATCTAATTTTAATATATTTTCAATGAATGTCCGCGCCTCTTAAGCATTCACTTATTCACTTAGTGTATCAGTAAACCACATCTATAGTTCCATATTTTATAGTAAACTGTTGCTCTTATATTGAAAGAGTATAGTATATATTATTATTATAATTAAAAATACTATAAATTTCAGTTATGGCTTCCAATTTAGTACAACAACCTGTAAATGTTGGGCAGACATTAAAGCCTGTGCAAGTTGGATCGACTTTAAAGTCTGTACAAGTTCAACGTCATTCATTAAATCCTGTTATGAAGTCTGTTAAGCCTGGTGTTACTTTCACTACACACCAGATATCTGCATCTAAATCTAATGGACAATTACAACCTGTACCTCCTGCTATTCCTATACAAAAAGTATGATTTCAGTTGATTTTATGTAAAATGTTAATTAATTAATTTTATAATGTGTGGTAATGAATTAATTTAAAATTATAGCATCCTGCTCCATTACCTCCTCTTACGATACAAAAAAGTGTTCCTACATCAAAAAAAATTCCACCTGCACCAAGAATGACCCTTGCTAAATCTCCAGATACCAAAGGTTTTTTATATTATTAATATTAAATTCTGTCTAAGATTTTTTTATGAATATTGAATTGTAAACATATTAACATTTTTATAGCTTTAGTACTTTCTTGGAATATGAGTCTTAATCAATCACATGCTGAAATTTCTGGTTATCAAATATTTGCTTATAAAGAAACATCTTCAGATATCCCTAGAAGTGATTTATGGAAAGAAATTGGAAACGTCAATGCTCTTCCTTTACCAATGGCTTGCTCATTAACTAAAGTAAATATTATTTTTATTAATTTGAAAATAACTTAATTTTAAATAAAATTGTTTTAGTTTGTTGCTGGTGAAAGGTACCATTTTGCAGTAAGAGCTAAGGATGTTTACTGTCGTGTTGGACCATTTAGTTCACCAAGCTCTATATATTTGACATTTTAATACGACTTTCATTTGAATTGACGACATTAACAAGTTTAGAAGTATTCTGGAATATGTGTTGCAGTGTAATTATTATTTTTAAGTTATTTGTTTATAACTATTATGACCATTAAAAAAAATGTATATTAAGTTTTTGTGATTCATTTATAATGTGTTCATTTCTCCATAATATTCATTTTTTTAATTTAAATATATATTTTTAATAGGATCTTATAATTGATAAATGTAAATTAAAAACTGTATTTAATATCAATATACTAAATTTTTATTTAAAGAAAAATAGAAAATACATGAATTGTCTCTTTGATGTTTCTATAATAATAATATTTTTTTATAAAATATATTAATATTTGTTTTTAGATATTATTTTTTATCTATTATTAAAAAGTTACAAAATATATTAGTTAATGATCAATAATTATTCTACCTGATAAAAATTCAAATTTTATAAGTGCATTTAAATATGTTCTGGTTAATTGCAATAAAAGTGTTTTTGATTTGGTAAATTTTATAATTAAGTAATTTTTCTTATGGAATATACCTATTATTATACTAATTGCCATTTATTTATTAATTACTTAAACACCAATTAGGACTAAATTATTTTTACTGATTGTTCCATCACAGTAATTTAATATGATTTGCGTTTAAGAGACCTGAATACTTTAATGAAAAAATTTGATAGACAGATTTGTGCCTTGAATATTATACAAATTCAACTTGTTTGACAGCAATAGGCTTATTTAATGCAAGAAATTAGTTATCATTCTTGCTAGTGGTGTACCAAAGAAATGAAATAGTATAAAAAAATATACAAATGTATGAAATTCCGAGTTTTGTTTATTATTAATATTTTTTTTTTTTTTTATATCATTAATAGTGGTATTTTTATTTTGAACTTAAACAAAAAAGTAATGTAACAATTTTTTACTCTTAGAGTCTTACTAATTTTTCATCATCAACAAAAGTATCATATATTTCAGTGCATCTTAAATAATCATTGTAAGTGTTTTTTCTTTATGGATGCTTCAATAAGTTGATTTTTCAAATGCGTCGGGAAAAACCCTAAAAAATAACGGAAAAACGGGATTTTTTACGCAAAACCAATTTTTGACAAAATCGATTTTTTATTTTGTTTTAACTCAAAAACGAATCAATCTAAATACTTGAAATTATCACCAAATGTTAAGATTAGCGTTCTCTATCCACAGTTACATTTTCAAAGTATTTTTTTTGGCTATTTATAGACAATTGAATTTTTCAATTTTTTTAAGTATTTTTTTTAAAAATAACGATTAAAATTTTTTGACCGGCCAGAAAATCTTGAAAATTTAACACAAGGTTTCTTATAAATTGTTCTTAAAGCGATAAAATGAAATCTAAAATCGTTAGTCACAACTTTTTTTATAAGTGCTTAAGTTCAAATTTGTATAAAATATGTTAAAATCGCGATAATTTGCAAGTTATTTTGTAGTTAAAATTCATAAAATGTTTTCTGTTTATACTTAAGGTTCAAAATTTTAACCCTAGGTTATCCATAAGCTAATCTTCAAAACCTTATAAAAAATTTCTATCAGACTTATAGGAAAAAATGATATGACCGTTTGAAATTTAAATTTTTACGAAATTGCATAAAATAGCATAAAATATCCTTAAACGATTTTTAATATTTGTTATAATTTAAAAAATATAAGTCGCAAAAACTTGAAATTTTTCCCAGCTATTAAGATTGGCATTTGCTTTATATCATATTTTTTTTAAAATATTTTAATGATTTTTTAGCTACTTATAAGCATTTGAAATATTCGATTTTTTACATTTTTTTTTATAATCAATGATAAAAAAAATTTGGCTGTTACAAAATGCTTGAGAATTTAATAGAAGATTCCACTGAACTTTTTCTTATTGTCATTCAAAACTTATCGAAATTCATAGGCACAATTTTTTTTTATAAGTGTTCGAACAGTGAATATTGTATAAAATTACATGTAAAACACAATATAATATATAATATTCTAGACTGACAAATCATATAGGTTTTTGGAATTTGCTCTAACTCAAAAACCAAATAACACAAACACTTTAGAGTTTTCTAAATAAATCTTAATGCACACATTTCTCTGACAGCGTTATATTTATTGTAAAAGAATGATAATATACAGGAAACATCTATTTTTCATCGCTTACAATTATTTAGAAATAAAACTTTACGATACCTAATATAGAAAATATTTATATATATTATTCATTTTCCAAACATTGGAATCTTATAATGTTACAGCAGTTGAAAAATTATTCTGTCATATTTTTGTCATACCTATGTAATAGTATGTATAATAATTTATCGTATGTATTCACAAACCTCGTTTGAATGAATTGTATACATGATAATATCATACACATAACGCAGAGTCAATTTTTTATATAAAAGTTATAGTAAGTATTACATTCCCCTGTAGTTTATATGGAGAGTTAAGGCAACTATATTCATAGGTTGGTGCTTGAAGTTTAAAATGCTGATGAACTAACAGGTACATTAGTAGTACATAAGTGGTAAGACGCGAGTAGGTATCCGGAGTGCTCAAAGGCGAGATCTGAAATATTTGTTTGCGCTTTTTTTATAAAATATTTTGTTATTTATATAAACACTGAATAAAAACTGATATATCAATAAAAAAATTATTATAAATAAAAAGCCATGTTAAAAAAATGTAATTAAAATAAATATTTAATTTGAAAAAAAATCTTAAATTAATATAAAATCTAATTCGAATAGAAAAAAAGCCTAATTTATTAAAAATACGTATTTTTTATAAATTTTATTATGACCGCCGAACTTAAAACAGTTATAACGGTATTTGAGTTAAGTCGGGAGTCTCGAAATACATTTGGTTGAAAACGTCCATTTCCGACCATGGGTGGGGCTGGGGACACGTGTCTCCAGCTCCACCCTTAGTTTTTTGATTTTTGCGGGAGCGGGAGTTAAGCAGGAATTCTGGAAATGGTAGCAGGAATTGGCAGGAATTAAGCACTAAATATTGGCGTTGGAAAAAGTTGAAAAATGAAAATGGGTGGGGGTGGTGACATGTACGTGTAGAATTAGCCATTTAGTCACATGTTTCTTTAATTCAGACCATTCATTGTTTAGAAATGTAAGAAAACCTTTTAATGTTTCACACTATATAGAGATTATGAAAAATTAGCATATATTTTTGTAATTAGATTTTCTATATCAAAAAATATATAATTTATTGCATATCTTACAGATATGTGAATAATATGTACTTGACAATTTGCTTTTATTAAATTATAATTGTCTCTTTTTAAATTACCACTAAAATAGTTATTTTGGGTGCCTAGTCATGTTGGTGTCTCTGGTAACGAGCGTGCTGACCACCTTGCTTCTTTCACCAAATTCCACATCAATCTTTTTTCATTTAAGCTACCTTCTTTTGACTTTCTACCCATTACACCGTAGACTACTACGTCGCGCCTGGCAATCCAAATGGGACGCCTTTCCACCGAACTTTGCTACCTGGCACCGACAGATTGTTCTCACAATTCCATCCAACACATGGTACAAAGACATAACCTACCTATAGTGAGCTACACCCACCTTCGGATAGGTCATATATAGGTCATGTGATAGGTCATAGCCTACTCCCCACTACTCCTATAAACTCAATCTAAAGCCCGGTGCACACTTGCGGTATTTTAACGCACGGCACCGCAATCGCGGCGTGGAAAAGACACAATTTAATTATGTACTGCACACATAACAGCGGCAACGCTGCGATGACGTGCGTCCGTCTGTGAGAAAATTTTTGTCGCAAGTTTCTATCGCACCGCGGCGTCACCGCACACGCACTTGCGGTCGCTCATTACATTTTACCATATTGGTCAGTGCACACTATCAAAATTTTGCCGCAAACAATTTATTATTTTATAACGAATAAAAATCTAATAAATAATAATAACATTTTATCCGGGCTTTCTCGTAAGTTTTCAAAAGACGTATAAAATATACCTTTTGTAAGTCTCAAATCAGTAAATGAGTGTACCCAATACACAAGGTACGCAAAAATTATACGTTTTCTTTTATAAATTTCCATCGTTTGTGTCGAATTCATACTGAAAATATGAGTGAAAACTGCAAAACTAAATAAAAGTAGACTAGATGTTTATTGAATGCATTCCAACGTTATACCGACGTATGATGTAACGATGTTATTTGACGCTAGATGTGCATTGAATACGGCGCGGTGTCACAGCGTTGCCGCGCGTTAAAATACCGCAAGTGTGCACCGGGCCTAAACTCCTCTCCCTCTTGCACCTTACACCAAGAACACAACATCTGCGATTTCGAACATATCATTTTACACTGCCCTCCTCTTTCCTATGGTAAGCAAATTAAATAAATAAAAAAAAAATTAGTACAATAACAATCTATAGCCAAGCAATGTTTAGAATTTTTGATCTACTATTTGCTATCAACAAAATGTGTGTATAGATATTATACAATTTAGTATTTTGGGTGTACTTGAACTATAAAGTATTAAGTATAGAAGTAAAAAAAAGTATGATATTTTGGAAAATAGTATGGGTACCCTGCATATATGCGTAATCTAATTTTGAGCAGAAGTGGGGAAACCAAACTCACCGCAGGGAATTCCGAACCTCAATAATTCTCTAAACCAGTGGTGGCCAAACATTTTTTATCGTGGGCCATAAAAAAAAAAATTTGCTGAGCTTAAAATTTGAAATTTTTTCTTAAGCTTTAAAGTTATGAGAATGTGAAAACCACAAAATGTCTACGACATAATGACGTAGGCTTAAATATGAAGTAGGTATACTGTTTTTTTTTTATTTTTAAATTTTTATTTTTATTTTTAACGTAAATGTAAACACGCGTTGATAGATAAATGTTGTAATATAGAATACTTTCGCGGGTATTAAATTATGTCTGGCTGGAGTTGGTCTATGGGCCGTAGTTTAACCACCACCACTGTTCTAAACCATAAAACAATAATATATTTTTATTTTTATTTTATTAGGAAAATTAATAATCTATGCTACGTGCACAATAAAACAATGAGATAACATTTACAAACACATGAAAAAAGGCAGAGGAGGGAGGCCATCCAGTGATAGAACCCTCTGTGAGGAAGTTTATACGTTTATATATGAATGTTTAGTATTGTGGGTTTTTATTTATTTATTTTTTTTTTTAGAGAAGATCTCGACACCATTTACGACGGACCGGCTGTCGGGAAAATTGACTGTAGAAAGACGGGTGATTAGAGGATTGGAATGGGAATGGAGTTTTCTGTGAAAGGTTGAATAATGTTTTTTTTTGTTAATTGGTTTATTGTTTCTATTTTGAGATCGTTATGTAGGGTATTATTGACACATATCATGGAGCTGAGGTAATGACACGAAATGAGATAGATTGAAATGCTTGAATAGTGCGAGTTTGAGAAGGCTTAGCGCCTCTCCAAATTTGAACTCCGTATGCCCAAATAGTTCTCAGGAGGGATTTATATACAATTATTTTTGTTTTAATAGAATTTTTGATTTTAATATGGGCCAGAGTAGGTGGAGGTGAATAAGATTATCAAATCAAAATCAAGTTATTCATCGTTAAATATGCTATTTAATTCCTTCGCGGTAAAAATACTCTCCAAGTTTGTTCCAAGAATATGATGCATCATTAATGACGGTTGAGAATATACTCTACGTACATGGACGTGAAGTTCATATACAACTTCCGACACTCCGATTCTCCCCCATCATAACCTTTCAACTACAAAGATCTTACTCTCAAGCAACTCCCAGTGTAAAAAAAAGTACCCTCACTATCCTACATAAATCAACAATGATATTAACTCAACTTTTAATAACTTCATACCAAAATTTAAATATATAATAACCTCTCATCTACTCTACATTATATATATCATATCTACTCTCTACATCTATCCTTTTTTTTTTTAATTAGAATATTTACAATCTATGCTACAATAAGGCATAATAAATAAATTTGAACACATACGTACATTTTTTTTTTTTACAACATGAACACATGAGAAGGGCATCTAGTGATAGAACCCAAGTTATTTTAATTATTTATTAATTATTGACTTAATATAATTAAATTAAAATTAAATGGTATGAACTATCAATCATTTAATAAATCACGACACCAATTTCTCTTTAGACGGTGTGGGGGATTATTAGGAAGTGAGTTGGAAGCAAGTCCAGCGATTAAAGGGTTAGAGTGACATTGTAATTTAGAATGAAATTTTTTTATAATGTTTTGTGGCTAATTGATTTACTGTTTCTATTTGGAAGTCATTTTGGAGTGTGGAATTTGATACGTACCAAGGTGCGGAAGAGATAATTCGGAGAGTGATACATTGGAAGGCTAGGAGGGTACGTATTTGAGATGGTTTAGCACATCCCCAGATTTGGATAGCATAAGCCCAAACAGGCCGTATCTACAGGATTTGTAGATAATAATTTTTGTGTGGAAGGGTAATTTTGATTTCAGAATTGGGCGAAGTAAGTGGAGTCGACTATTGAGAATTTTTTTTTTTGACTTGATATGACGACCCCAGGTCAGTCTTTTGTCAATTAGGACGCCGAGGTATTTTACTTCTGAGGATATTGGGATTTGTATTCCTTGAAAATAGAGGGGAAGGGGTATCTATTTTTATCACATTCGTATTTTTCAATTTTTCAATCGTATCTTACTAAAAGACAATTTGTTGTCCGATACCACTTAAGTTTATCATCTTTATCTACAATAAACACTGTAGTCCCACAAGGATCAATAGCTGCTTCACTTTTCTTCAACGTTTTCATCGCTGAACAACTGATCTCACCAAATACCATAGTAGCTGAATATGCCGACAATATAGCCATTCTTGCCGTCTACTAAAATCCTCTCACGGCATCCGAAAATCTTCAATTCTACCTTCATGAACTCAAATCATGGTATATATATCGGAAAGTTAAAATTAACGAAACCAAATCATAGTATATCACTTTTACAGTTAAACATGGAATCTGCCCATGGATATCATTCAATAATATTATAATTCCAACCTCGAATACAAAAAAATGCCTTTTAGTACATTTCGATAAAAAGTGGAACTGGTCACACCATATATACTACACAAAAATCAAAGTAAATACCCATCTACGATTATTTAGACGAATTTTCTATTCAAAGTCGAAATTTATACTTCACACAAAACTAAATCTTTATAAACTTTTTCTAAATTTGAGGTTTTGTCAATTTTATGAATTTTTATCTACAAAATAACTTGCAAATTATCGTGATTTTTACACATTTTATACAAATTTGAGTAAACCGATCACCGATATTTTTAGTTACGATAAGTTTAACTTATTATGAACCTTGTATTAAATTTTCAAGAGTTTTCGGTCAACCAATTAAATTGTATAGATGTTTAAAAACAAAAATTTTACAAAAATCGAAAATTTAAATTGTCTATAAATAAGTCAAAATATGTCAAAATACTTTGAAAACTTAACCATGTATAGAAAACGTCAATATAAAGATTTGGTGATAATTTCAAGTTGTTGCGGTTTTTCGTTTTTGAGTTAGAGCATTTTAAAAAAAACCGATATCTTTGTCAGTCTAGAATATTATACATTATATTATATTTTACATGTAATTTTATGTCAATATTCGCTGTTCAAACGCTTATAAAAAAAAATTGTGCCTATGGATTTTAATAATTTTTGAATGACAATAAGAACTACTTCTGTGGAATCTTCTTTTAAATTTTCAAGTATTTTGTGTTAGCCAAATTTTTTTTATCACCGATTATAAAAATAAAATGTAAAAAAATCGAATATTTTAAAGCCTATAAATGGCTTAAAAATCAATATTATATTTTGAAAAAAATATGGCATAAAGGAAATGCCAATTTTAACAGCTGGTAGAAATTTCAAAAATCTGCGACTTATACTTTTTGAATTAAAAGAAATATTAAAAATCGTTTGAGAATAAATCGTTATTTTATGCAATTTCGTAAATATTTAAATTTCAAACAGTCATAAAATTTTTTCCTCTAAGTACGGTATAATTTTTTTTAAAGATTTTTGAAGAGTAGCTTATAGATAACCTAGTGTTAAAATTTTGAACCTTAAGTATGAACAGAAAAAATTTTATGAATTTTTATCTACAAAATAACTTGCAAATTTTCGCAATTTTTACATATTTCGTATAAATTGGAACTTTGAGCACTTATACAATAAAATTGTGACTTACGATTTTAGATTTTTTTTTATTAGTTAAGGAACAATTTATAAGAAATCTTGTATTAAATTTTTAAGAATTTCTGACCGGCCAAAAAAATTTTATCGTTATTTTAAAAAAAAAAAATTAAAAAAATTGAAAATTTCAATTGTCTATAAATAGCTCAATAAAAGTCAAAATACTTTGAAAATTTAACGGTGTATAGAAAACGCTAATCTAAACATTTGGTGAAAATTTCAAGTATTTACATCGATTAGTTTTTGAGTTATAGCAAAATAAAAAATTTGATTTTGTCGAAAACTGGTTTTGCGTAAAAACTCCCGTTTTTCCCGTCGCATTTAAAAAATATTGAAAATTTTAGTTTTGACCCCCCAAAGTACCAACTAGATTCACTTTCCTTTCAGAAAAGTTGCTACTTAAGCAAATCGAAGCATTTTTACTGCCAAAAAAGGTGTCTTCAGACACAAAAAAAAAATAAAAAAAAAACACACCTCATTGTAAAACCAATAGATTCCATCACTCCGTTCAGAATCTAAAAAAAATAAAAAAAAAAAACACACATCATTGTAAAACCAATAGATTCCATCACTCCGTTCAGAATCTAAAAAAAAACACACATCATTGTAAAACCAATAGATTCCATCACTCCGTTCAGAATCTAAAATTTAAACGATTAATCTAGTGTCAATATCTGTTTTATGTATTTTCCATGTTAGTAAAACATATTTTTTACCGTTTAAGAATTGTGACTTTATCTGTTAAAATCGATTATTGACATTTCTGGATTAATAATTTTAATTTAAGAGGGGCAAGTTAGGGGTATTAAAGATACCATTTGTGTAAAGTATGCACTTAATTTTCCTATTAAAGGCAATGTAAATTGTAGACATTTTATACATATTTGAAGATACATTTGGCAGCAGTAGCTGAGAGAGGCGTGAAATAATGTAATTATTGTTACTAATTATTGTTATATATATATTTTATTTTTCAATTCAGAGATTGGGTTTAAACAAATATATTCTTAAAAAATGTATTCTCGATATTTCTCTGAAATTTGTCATTTTTTTGAGCTCCTTGTAAGATGTGACTCTTGCATCCTTGCATATTTTATTATTTTATTTTGAATTGCCTTCTTGATCGTGGTTTTTTTTATTATTCCTTCGGTTATTAAACTGTCTAATTCATTACCATGTCTAAATGTGTACTACATCATATACCATTTGCTTTTTTTTTAAAGTTAATTTTTTTCCATTTCAGTATAATTATTATGAATCTTATATTTTCAAGAGATATTGCAAATTATTATCATAGTATTTTTATAATATTATCTACAATTAAAACAATACTTGGTTTTTATGATATTTGTATCATTATTATTTGTTCATACAAAACCCACTATTTGCACATATTGTTCCTAAACATCGTGTTTGTATATGATTGGAATTTGGTGAATATTATTCGTTCTGTTGTATCTCTATTGTTTAACAATAATTCATACAATGTAATAAATATATTTTGTATGTTATATCAGTTGGACTAATAATTAATGTTTACAAAAGGTTAGTCGTATGATAATTAATATTAGTGTGTCACCCACTGACGTAATTATGGCTAGACTATGGGGAGATATAATTTGTATACAAGCGTACATACGAGTGTACGCATGGGTAATACATAAAAACTCACATTATAAATAATGGTGGATTCAAGGGAAAATCGTCGGGTTTTATAATTATTATAAAAGCTCGTTAAAAGTAGTTGTTCGTCTTTAAAAACTATTGTATCTAAAACAAACTGAAAAATAAAATATACAATACTTCCTCATTACTAGATACTACCAAGCAACCTTATTTCAATAATAACTATTATACTAGACATTTTTATGTGTGTATATCGAAGCGTAAGTCGAAGTCGATCACTCAGTAAATATGACCAAATCAATAAGATTTTAGACGAATTGAGATAATAATGATGATCCCTTCAATTGCTTAACTAACTTCCGTCGTAAAAATATATATTAATCTTCTTCTTAATCAATTAAATAAAAATAATATATTTTGTAATCCTAACATGTATGCCTTTTGATGCATAGATATATACGAATGATGTTATAATTATTAAAATAATAATATTACTACTCAGGGTGTCTACAAAAGTATAAATATTGTTAATATAACTTAATCATTGTTCATTTCTTTGTGAAACATCATATATATATTTTTTTAAATAGTTCTCATGATTGCTTGTATAGTGTATATGTAGCGGAACTAAAATATTCGTATATTTCTGTATTTGAATCGAGAACATTATAATAATATACATATAATAGTATACGTTATAGAATAAAGCCAGTATTTATTTTAGACCTTTTATCTGGGTGGGAACATTTTCAAGGGTTTATGTGGTATGCAGTATGCCATTGGAGTAAATATTTAAATAAATACATTTTTTGGGGAGGAGTAATACCCCAACGGTAACCCCCTGAAATAAACAATGAGTATGGAGTAGGTCGCTTAGTAATGAAAATAAACATATGTAATGAGATTTTACTATAAATGAATGGTGATAAACTGACATGGTATATAATAATAAATTTATTGGTTTGCTTATCATTAAAAATATTTATGCTTATAATAGATATGATTTTATATAATTAAATGTATAGCACAAGATGTAACGAGACGAAAAAGAAAGATTTCTTTTTTTGTACCTGGGACGTTTATTTTTGTTGCAATTGAACTGCATTTCATAGATTTGCATACCATTCCATAAATGCCAAATGCAGAATAAATTATTGCTTTTGTGAGTATAACACATATATGTATATATATACTCAGCGAGAGTTATTATTTCTTCTCATGTGAGTTTGTTGATAGCTGTTCAATTTTACATGTAAAATTGTAATATTGATATGACTATACGTATAATAAATGTATTTATTTATTAATTGACATCAGCAAGGGGTAGAGGTACTGTGATTTTAGATATTTATATTTAGTATACAATTATTGTACTCGAATGTTAGTATATTAGGAGGCAATTAACTAAATACATACATATAATTTCAATTAAGTTGCAGAATCAAAACCAAAGGCCGCATTAATTTATTAATTACATAACCTAGACAAGCAACATATCATCTCTTATTAATGTAATTTATAAGTCTGTAGAGAACATAGAATCTGGTTATATTTCTACAAATAAATGCAGAGATTTTAAAATCTATGTGTGATATAAGCTCAAAAAAATCATACCGTTTATCAACTTACACTTGTACATGCACACCACATATTTAATACGAGTTGTTAAATTCTAGGACTAACGTGGTTCCAAAATTTGAGAGAAATATTTAAAAATTTTATTTTATTTTCTAACATAAGTGTGAAATGACTATGCAGTTTTTTTTAAGTATATAAATTTAACCTGGTTGAGATGGGTTCTAATGATGATATTCTAAAATAGACCTTACATATTAATTTTAGTATCATGATTTCACTAAACTAAATCAGGATTCTGAAGTTTACATATAATATCTATTTTATTGTAATGATTTACTAAAACGCTGCACATTTTATGACTTATAACCTGTAATAAAAGCTGTATTGCATTTTTTTTTTGTATAGATATTTGTCTTGTTTGTCAGTTTTCCATTGTTGGATTGGAAATTTATCTGATGTTTGTCCATTGACTTTAAAATGCTTTACGACGGGTACAATATTGAAGCTAATATCAATGCAAAAAATATTATACCTTTAATATAAGTTATTTTTTATGTCAAAATTTGTTTCGCTGTCGTCATATAATTCAGGCGTTCTGTGTTAATTTAATTGTGCTTAGTTTATAAGTGCTCTTTGCATGCACTAGTATAAGTCGTTCTCGAGGACGTATGATTTTTGTTTTTGTATTTTATGCGTAATATTACTGATATTATTTAGTTGGAAACTTTCGTAATTGTTTATTTAATCAACATTTTCTTTTTAATTTAATACTTTTTCCAATCAGTCGAGTATTACATAGAATAATGAAGCCATATGGATTTGTTTATCAATAACAAATGATACGTACTCACATAAATACTATTGATTCATCATATAAATAGTGCGTGAAGAGTTTGGTCGTTGTAATTATATCAATAATTGAGAAAATTAAAATTAAAATTACCCTTGTAGGAAAATTTAAACTTCTTTGAATCCATATAAACAATAAAACTAATAAATAAAAAAAAAAATTATAAGAGCAGATATGGAATTAAAAATAGAATACACTATACGGGAATTAATTTTGAATAAAAAAAATTATACTAATATTGAAAAATTGTAATTTCTTAAAAAAATTGCGTTTGGTATTGTAATATTTTGACAACAGTTAACAAAAGTCACATGTATAATAATAAACCGATTTTCAATTAGCACTAATATTATATGGTTTTCAATGATTATTTTGCTAATTCCTGCTTATCGTCTAGTGTTGCATTATTACAGATACTTCAATTAGTAGCTAAACATCTTTTAATTTACTTTTATTTTATTGTATATAAATCAAATAGTAATGTTTTGCTGTTTATCAAAATTTTGAAATAACCTATAGTAAGTGATCAAAAATATTCTCGATATCTTCCTACTTAACGATCAAGTGTGTCGTTTGTCTAGGATTAATGTTGTGGGGAGGGGTGATTGGGGGGAGGAATGGCTATAAATATATAAATTTGCCGACTAATTTTTAAACAAAATTTTAAAAATCCTGTGTGTCCAGTCATTCGGCAATATTTTATCTTAACATTTTGTTTTAAAAGCATAATTTGAAACAAATTTATATGTATATATATTAATAAATAAAATATATATTTTTAAACTGTATCGCCTAAATATGGATTCACAGTACATCATAAATTAGGATGTATATATACATATGTATTATTTTATTTAAGTTTTAATAAAATAATGATGGATTTTTATGTGAAACTTCATTTAGCCGGTGTTAATCCGACAGTCCTCTGGTCTGATATCTGTTCGATTATCAAGAATCCACTGAACTAATATTACCTAATTTTTTGATGATTGTTGACTATATAAATAGGTTATTTTTAGGGGGGTATTGCACCCCCCAATGACGGTTCTGTTCATAATACGACAGTAATTTGAAAAATATATTATGACACATACAAAAGTTCTATGAGGTAAATTAATTAAATTAAAGCAAGTAAATCCATGTATTAAAAAAATAAGTTATGCCGTTAATTTTAAAATCCTAAAATGTCTTATTATTTTGCAAAAAAAAAAAAGATCACAATTTAGAAAGCAATACTTTTTTAAAATGCGATGAATTATTATTGTATCATCATAATTATGAATGGATGTATGTATATGAATATCTGTATAATGCGATGACACGCAACCATAAAAAGTTGGCCGTAGTGATAAGGTAAACGTGTGAAGAATGTCAATTACTTTTACTGAAAAATTGTTGAAATAATGATCTTATTACATATAGGTACTCGTAGCTGTTTAAAATAACAATTTCATACAATAATAAAAAGTGCACAAGTGGTAATAAAATACATCTTAAATGAAAAATTCCCTCAAATCAATAGCGGCATATAAGTATACATTGCTGTATATAGTGTACAGTGAATGTATTGATTAGTCGTCTATGACGCAGCTCCTCTTACGATATTTTATCTAATTTCATTTATTATCATCGTTGATAACTTAAGTCTAAAATTATTTGCTTTATTCTCTGTCAAATGACTAGTTCCAAAGTATGTTATTTCTAAATAATATATAAACTCATTAGGTCAACTTCAGAGACATAAGATTTTTGTTGAGTGTAATTTTGGGCATTTATATAAGCTATGAAGTTAAATATAATACGTGTAATGTTAAAATAAAAATATTAATTATTAATGGCTAGGTATTAATGTAATCATATAAACTACATAGAAGTGTAAAATGGTGTTGTCAGGATGTTTAAATAGAAGGGGCTAATCACTTTTTTGGCAGGATTTGAGACTTTTCATCTTCAGTTCTCTCCTCCAACAAGTTTATAAACGTAATCTTACGTAACACTATAAAATAGTTTTAATAAAAGTTATTAAAATTTAATTTAAAATAATAAATATATGGTGGTCAGCTGCGATAACATCGCCACGACATAACATAGTATAAAAATTATAGTGATTATAAAACGATAGTCTTAAAAGGTCTTTAAAGGTGCGTTTCGACTATACACACACAAAATAGATAAATACACGGTCCAGTGTACGTGCATAAAAATCCTATGCTGTGATTGGTTGGTGTCTATGATAATCTACTGGTATACCACAATGCATAGGTACGATTTGGCTAGAGCGACCACGGCTGCGATCGAAAAATAATCTTAGTCGCGGTCGCAAATCGCCTAGGCGGTTACTTTACAGCGATAACAACTATTCAAAATACGTTTAATATCAATAATTATCACACCCGTACGATTATGATATGACTTGTTTACAATATCATTGCAGGAAAAATAAAGTATTCTATTTTTAACCTGGATAGTCGCGGAGCGACCGCGATATGACTGCTCATGTAGCGTCTGAAATTTAGATCGCCGCGACCGGTTCAAAATCGCCGGTCGCAGTTGCTATAACTCAAGGGTGGCCAATTTGAGGCTCGCGTCTTATTTACAAAAACCAAAATTTTAGTTTTTTTTTGTATACGTTTAAATATGTATATAAAATATGTATGTAATATTTTTATTATGTAGATATACGACTATAGAATACAGATTAATAAACAAACACATAAAATAAAATAATGAACGTTATATCAAGTTAAATTTGTTTGGCTATATTTAAATTATACATTAACTATATTTATATTTAAATAGCTTTATTTAAATTTGTTTCGTTTATTAGGTTAAAAATATATAAAAATTATAAAACGTATTGATAAATATTCTGGCTCTTGATATCATTGCATTTATTTATGTGGTTCGGGAACGTATTCATGTTGACCACCCCTGCTATAGCTAAACCAGGTACATATAATAACATTGACGCAGTGAAACACGATCGCGGTCGCAGTCGCGGTCTCAGTCGCAGTCGCGGTCGCGGTCGCTCTAGCCAAAACGTACTTTTAGACGAAAGTTCATGATAACTGCCAAAAATATAGTAGTAATCACAATGGAAGTAATACTCTTATGAATTACAGTCAAACATTCGTTATTCGTCAAAATTAAGTTAGTACCGAAATTTCTAAAATATTTAAATACTAAATAGTAGTAAAGGAACTAGTATATTAAATACACATACAAAAGACTAATAAGGTAGGTATAGTCCTATAAGTCCCTTTTGGATACCATACTGAAAGGCTGGATGAATTAATGAGGAACATTTTATATTTTATAGTTTCTATATTATAATATTATAATGTCATTAAAAAGTATATTTGAATGAGTGGACTACCTATTTTCTATATTTGTTATTAATCTCAAATTTTAAACTATTTTACGTGTAATAATTATCAATAGGTATAAATTAAAATGTTTTTTTAGAGTTCTATATTTATTAATATAAAAATGCGTATTTTATCTTATAATATTTTTATAATGAAGTAAAAAACTAGTTTTGTTAATTTTTCAACTAAAGTAAAATTAGTTTACTAGTAATAAACTATTTTTTCAAGATGATTTTCAAACTATTACAACCGCCTAAATTAATCTCATGCTATAATACTTATAAAGTATATGTATAGTATCTAATGTCAGTTTAAATTTTAGATTCTGTTCAAAATAAACGGATTATAGGCATAGTTAATAAACATATATTTTTGGGTATAGGAAATTATTAAAGTAATTTTTGTCGTAAAGTGGGGTTCTAAAAGCTGTAAATAGGCCTATTGCACGTAGCATGCATATATGTGCCACTACATATGCCATTATCGACCATACGTTTTATATTGGTTATATAATGATTATGTCTAAAAAGGAAAATACCTAGTTGTAATAAAATTAAATGAAAAAAGCTCAAAAATAGTTAAATTTTCGATCAAGCTATAACACGTTGAACTTTTTTTGCCGTTTATTAAATATTTTCAATGTTAGACGGAGTATCTTGAGGGAATGATGAAATGTAGATTTAATTTAATTAAATCAAAATTAAAATTGAATAATTATGAAACCTTACTAGTTTCTAATATCGGAAGCAAAATAGTCGTTTTGATTGTATATATTTTAATCAAAAATGGTGCTCACAACTATATTTTTTATGAAACGTAATTTAAAAAAAAAAAATCATAAAATTATGTCATAATTAATAAGGTTAGTCATCAAATAATTAGTATAGGTAGATATAGAACCAATATCTAAAATAAACTGTAATTATGCCCGCCGCCGACAACCCATCACTAGTTAATATCCTATTCAGAAATAAGAATTATTACGCTGTGCATTAACATTTCGGCAATATAAAAGAAGCAATATTACATCGAAAAAATACACTAATTTATAAAGCTGTGTTTGATATAACTCTGCCCAATTTTATAATTTTTTTGATATCATTTAAATATATGTATATATTCCGAAGTTATCAAATACACAAATAATATGTAAAAAATACCAATATTTTCGATTTCGGCTAAATTGCCGTGGATTTTGCTAATTAATATACCACTTCAATCAAAATACGACTTAATTTAATTAAACTTGTAAATTATTAATTTTTGTTAAGTATCCTTCCCACTTTCCATTTAATGATCCATTCTAATCTGCCATACAATTCTGAAAATTTTTAATTTATAATTTTCAAAAATTCATACACTTATAAATAATAATCACAATAGTCATAATAACACGACTACTACATAAAACCTATATCCGATAAAACGAAACCAAATTAATACCTATTAATTATTTGAAAAATAAAAAAAAAAAAGAGTACGTACAAAAAAGTAATTAAAATAATATAAAAAAAAACCATTTATCTTAAATATCGGAGTATATATATATATATATATTCCTGCATATAATAAATATATGTACGAAAAGAAAAATCTTTTGGTAGAGTATGCCAAGTAGCTTTTTCTTAGTATATAAAAATTGGTATGAATGTATATTAGATTTTGATTATTATTATTAGGATAAGAATTCTTGTGACAGAGCTATTATTATTATTGTTATTATTATTTTATAAGTTCTTTTCATTTAATTACAGCTAAATGTTTTTTATAAATCCTTGAATTTCTTTCCAAAAATGTATCAAACTTATAGCAATTATCACCTGAATTTATTATTAATTAATTAAAATTCAATATTTAATTAAATTCATTCTTATATGTAATTCTGATATTTTGAATAAATTCTAGTGCCTCCGGATAAATAACCCTTGAACACATGGTAGTCGGTTTTACATGCAATAATATAATAATCAGTAAGTATGTAACAGTAAGTAAGGTTTAGATTATTTTTCCTTGCCCGTTTAGTTTACGTATTTTGGATATACATAGTTATAATAATTATATGTTTAAATTACATTTTTTTAAATATTCTTGCTAGAAATATCAATTTGCCAAAAAAATGTATGTTTACAACTTTTTTTTTTTTTTTAAATGTAGGTGCCTAAAACAGATATTTATTTTTGTGTCAGAGAGATGACTAAAGTGAAATTTAAAAATGTAATTATTATTTTACTATTACTTTTATTAATAACCTTTCGAGACCCATCTCAAAATTGCAATTTGTAATTAAATATTGGTTCAAGTATTGACAATACAATTTTTTATAAGACGTCTTATGTCAATTAAAATTATGTTATATAGTTATTTATAACATTTTTTTAAGGTTATTATTTAAGCATATCGTGTACTTATAATAACAAGATTGGTTAATTTGTATTGTGCATAAAGATACTTTTTTTTGCTATGTATCTTTTATATTTTTATTTCGTTTGCGTAAAGATATAAATCAAAATAGATATTTTTTTATAAGAAAAAATTAAATTTTAAATTTTTCTTATGTATTGTACGTAGTGACATGTTTTGTAAAACAAGTTTTAAAAAAGTATAGACTTACTTTAGAGTAAATTAGGTTAAATTATTTGTTCACTACAATATAAGCTTGTGTTCTCAAGTGCCAGTTGAAAAAATGTTTTTTTCAGCTGGCTTCATATATTCGCCAACACGTTCTAGAATTATGTGATAAAAAGTTCAAAAATTGAATATTTCTTTAAAATAATTTGAGATTTTTAAAATAGTTATAAATAATGAATTATTTTAAAATTATTTTATTTGTATTTTATATATTTTATCTTGTATTATTTAAATTTATTTTTTTATTATATAATCCTGAAAAAAGATAGGGGGCTATACCTATTACTTGATTTTATAATAAATTTACATTTGTTTTAATTTTATTAAATAAACAATATTGAAATACAACGAATTTTAATAATTTTACTTATTTTAATAGTAATTTAAAAAATAAAAATAAAATAATAGCATATTGTATCTTGTAAATTGTAACAAA
>JASXSY010000573.1:0-73028 GCA_034509805.1 Sipha maydis
AATCATAATATAAATAATTGTGGAATACCTTTTTATTAATATTAATTCTTGTAATTTTATCTTTATTATAAAACTTTTATTTAAACATATATAACCAAATATTTATACATACTTATAATATACCTATAGAAAATTCAAACTTATTATTTTAACATTTTTAATTTTTACATATACTTAATCAATATTTTTATATTGTAAAAATTAAAAATTTGACATTGTATTTATATGATGCACGCATATTATTAATTTAAACTTTTGTATCGTCATAGTTTTCCCATTTATTATTTGACCTTAGAGCACAAGCTGTGAAGTGAACAGTTGATTCCCGAAGCCCAATTCGGTGTCCACCGTGAAAAATTATAACACCTCTAAATTTAAACAATTGATCATTGATTTTTAAAGCTTTTGGAATATCTTGAATACTTAAATAGTATGGTTTTACAAAATTTTATTTTATACAATCTGTCTTTGTACCATCGACATCTACAATACTAGTAGAAGCTTCCAGATCTATAAAAATATTAATTTAATTAAGTTAAAATATAATACAATTTACAGAATATATCAGTATTTTACCGTTTAATTTACCTGTTGGAACTAAATTGAGTTCAATTAAAATATGTGTTGTTGGTTCGATGACAACATTCCTTTGCTGTCCACAGAATAAACATAACTCTGTATACATTTCAATATATTCTACGACTTTATTTTCAATTACAAAATCTCCCTCGTGTACATTAAGTGATATCATTATGGACGAAGATCATAATAATTGATTGGAACTATAGTTATTTTTGCATTTACTAGTTCTTATGAAAGATGTCATATTCTTCATTACTTTATTTGTCATTGATGCAACAGTATCAATTGTATCAATCATTTTTATACCACCAACTAACACTGTGATTTTGTTTTCAAAATGTTGAAGCATAAGTTGAATTCTTTTATGATAAATGTTACGAGAAACTTCATGCTTTTCTATTATTAATTTCAATGCAATATCAGCAGTTAAATTTAAATTTTTAATACTCATCAAGTATTTTCGAAATTTTAAACTATCAGCTGCAGATGAAGCCAAAATGGACAATATGGAATCTAGAGAACATGTGTTACTCAATATCAATTTTCCAATTCCAGGTATAGTAAGTGATTTGTGTAGTAGAGAATTTCCATTTTTGAGCAGAATGACAGGCGTTATTGATTTTTTTACATTGAGATCACTAAGTTCAAACCCTGGTTGATGTACAAGATAAGAATTTGATAATTTTACTGAATTTCTTATATTACCTTTTGAATTCCCTTTTTTACTCCAGCTTTCTATTGCATTAGATTTTGCCTCTATCTCATTTTCTTTGTCACAGCTAAGGAAAATTCTTGCTTCTCTATATCCTTCCTCGTTGTTTAAAATTGAAACCGAGCATCCAAATAAATGTACTGATTTTTTACATTTTAAACATCTATGAAGACCCGTAGGAAAATCGCCATTATTACATGGAACACATGGAGACTGATTGTGTGAAAAATTCGTTTTCCTTAATGACGATTCTGGTATATTTTTTTATTTTCACCAATGTAATTCATATTATCGTCTAAAATTATTAGTTCGTTCATTATGACTATCTTGATTATCAATGTTGCATATATTTGTATCATCTTCATCGACATATAATAATTCTTTTATGGGGGACGATGAAGTTCCTAAATTTGATATTTTTTTTGTGGAAATATTCGCTTGAACTAATAAATGGTCTCCTTTATAGTACAACAATAATTTTCAACGAAAGTATCAATTTTAAGAGGCATTTGTTCATTCTTAAACACACGATTCTTTAGATGGTTAAAATTACTTTCTATTCTTGCACTTGAAAATGTTTCATTTCCATTACCAAACTTTTCACCCGTGATGCCTGAACAGCATGGGAAAAGTTTCATAGTTTTTATAATGACTGGCTCTAATTCAGGAAGATATTGTGCATTGTCGTATTCCCCTTCAACGCCGTCAACTATGATTTTTATATTATCAGTTATAGATTGAGCCCATGCTTTAAAAGAACTAATTAAATTGTCATACTATAACTTCTTGATTTTCATTATTTTCGTTATCAGTAAAATAGCCATCAACAAGATCAATCTCGGTGGATGATATCATTGATTGTAAATATTTTTTGCTTTTAGCACATGGTGTATCAATTGACTCGTTACCAGATAAATGTAACACTTTTCCATCATATTTACTTAAAATTACACTAAATAGACATTCTAATATATTTTTAGCTTGATTGATGGAATTAGAATAAACTAGAAGACCCATAGTCCGTGCAATTAATTGTTTTGATCGAATAAATTTAGTTTTTTTTAAAGGGGACCACTGTGTAACTAAATGCATAAAATGATTGATATCATTTTTAATCATACAATGGGGCATCGGTATGTCTTGATTTTTCACAAGAATACGAAAACATGAATCCAACCCTGCTGTACAACAGAGCGAGAACCATTCGGTTCTTTTAGATTCTAAACAGAGTGATGGAATCTATTGGTTTTACAATGATGTGTGTGTTTTTTCTAATTCTTTTTTGTGTCTGTCATCACGTTTTGGGGAGTAAAATACTTCGAAATTCCTAAACAACAACTTTTCTGAAAATAAAGTGAACGTAGATGGTACTTGAGCAAGTCAAAAATCAAACTTTTTCAAGACTTCTCATAATAAACCTAATTAAATTAGGTTAATTTAAATTTTAAATCACGATAATTTGCAAGTTATTTTGTAGTTGAAAATTCATAAAATTGCTTATATTTATACTTAAGGTTCAAAATACACAAGGTTATTTATAATTTACTCCTCAAAGAAATACAAAATTTCTACCGGACTTAAAGAAAATATTTTTATGATCGTTTGAAATTTAAATTTTTACAAAATTGCATAAAATTATTTTCAAACGATTTTAAATAAAACTTTAAGTTGCAGAAACTTAAAATTTTTACCTTATTAAGATTGTCATTTTGTTTAAGTCATGTTTTTATCAGATTATTATACCAATTTTTATTACCAACTTATAGGCATTAAAAATATTTGATTTTTTATATTTTTTTTTTTTTTTTTTATATAATTGTTGATAAAAATAAAAATTGGTTTGTACAAAATACTTGAAAATCGAATAGAAGATTCCAACGAAGTTTTTCTTATTGCCATTTTAAAATTATAAAAATCCATAGGTACAATTATTTTTATAAGCGTCTAAACAAGGAATATTGACATAGTATTTCAATTATATAACATAATATATTATATAATATACCTCTTCTAGACCAACAATCATCTCCGTTCAGAATCGTTATTCGTATATAATGATACCTATCATTGCATTCAAATTTAACAAATCCATTGTAATGACCTATCCTATGAACGTGATCCACTCCACCCCTATTGTTCAGCAGAGCGACCCCCATCCGGTTCTTTTTAGATTCTGAACGGAGTGAAGAATGTATTGATTTTACAATGTGTGTTTTTTTTTTTTTTTGTGTCTGTCGACACGTTTTGGGGCAGTAAAAATGCTTCGATTGCCTTATGTAGCAACTTTTCTGAAAGGAAAATGAATCTTTTTTGTACTTTGGGGGGTCAAAAGTAAAAACTTTCCAATATTTTTTAAATGCGACGGGAAAAACCATAAAAAAATTTGGGAAAAACGGGAGTTTTTACGCAAAACCAGTTTTCGATAAAATCAAATTTTTTATTTTGCTATAACTTAAAAACTAATCGATGTAAATACTTGAAATTTTTCCAAATGTTAAGATTAGCGTTCTCTATACACCGTTAAATTTTCAAAGTATTTTGACTTTTATTGAGCTATTTATAGACAATTGAAATTTTCAATTTTTTTAAGTATTTTTTTTTTAAATAACGATACAATTTTTTTGGCTGCCCAGAAAATCTTGAAAATTTAATACAAGGTTTCTTATAAGTTGTTCCTAAACTGATAAAAAAAAATCTAAAATCGTAAGTCACAATTTTTTTTTATAAGTGCTCAAAGTTCCAATTTATACGAAATATGTAAAAATCACGATAATTTGCAAGTTATTTTGTAGATAAAAATTCATAAAATTTTTTCTGTTCATACGTAAGATTCAAAATTTTAACACTAGGTTATCTATAAGCTACTCTTCAAAAATCTTTAAAAAAATTTCTACCGGAATTTGAGGAAAAAATTTTATGACTGTTTGAAATTTAAATATTTACGAAATTGCATAAAATAGCGATTTATTCTCAAACGATTTTAAATATTTTTTATAATTAAAAAAGTATAAGTCGCAGATTTTTAAAATTTCTATCAGCTGTTAAGATTGGTATTTCCTTTATGTCATATTTTTTTCAAAATATTATATTGATTTTTAAGCCACTTATAGGCATTTAAAATATTCGATTTTTTTACATTTTTTTTTTATAATCGGTGATAAAAAAAATTTGGCTCGTACAAAATACTTGAAAATTTAATAGAAGATTCCACAGAAGTAGTTCTTAAAGTCATTCAAAAATTATTAATATCCATAGGCACAATTTTTTTTTATAAGCGTTTGAACAGCGAATATTGACAAAAAATTACATGTAAAATATAATATAATATATAATATTCTAGACTGACAAAGATATCGGTTTTTTTTAAAATGCTCTAACTCAAAAATGAAAAACCGCAACAACTTGAAATTTTCACTAAATCTTTATATTGACGTTCTCTATACATAGTTAAGATTTCAAAGTATTTTGACATATTTTGACTAATTTATAGACAATTTAAATTTTCGATTTTTGTTAAATTTTTGTTTTTAAACATCTATAAAATTTAATTGGTTGAGCGAAAACTCTTGAAAATTTTATACCAGGTTTATAATAAGTTAAACTTATCGTAACTAAAAAATATCGGTGATCGGTTAACTCAATTTTTTTTTATAAGCCCTTAATGCTCAAATTTGTATAAAATGTGTAAAAATCACGATAATTTGCAAGTTATTTTGTAGATAAAAATTCATAAAATTTTTTTTGTTCATACTTAAGGTTCAAAATGTTAACACTAGGTTATCTATGAGCTACTCTTAAAAAATCTTTAAAAAAATTTCTACCGGACTAAGAGGAAAAAGTTGTATGACTGTTTGAAATATAAATATTTACGAAATTGCATAAAATAGCGATTTATTCTCAAACGATTTTAAATATTTGTTATAATTCACAAAGTATAAGTCGCAGATTTTTGAAATTTTTACCAGCTGTTAAGATTGGTATTTTCTTTATGTCATTATTGATTTTTAAGCCATTTACAGGCATTTAAAATATTCGATTTTTTTACAATTTTTTTTTTATAATCGGTGATAAAAAATAAAAAATAAAAAATTTGGCTCGTACAAAATACTTGAAAATTTAATAGAAGGTTCCACAGAAGTAGTTCTTAATGTCATTCAAAAATTATTAAAATCCATAGGCACAATTTTTTTTATAAGCGTTGGAACATCGAATATTGACATAAAATTACATGTAAAATATAATATAATGTAGAATGTTCTAGACTGACAAACTATATCACTGTATGCAACTGCCAACCCATCCTAATTGAAAAATATATTTTTCGTTTCAAAATAAAATATACTTTTTACAATGTTTATAAATAACAATGTATTATATCCTAGACAAACATATGAACTCCGTTCAGAATCGTTATTCGTATACAATGATATCTATCATTGCATTCAAATTTAACAAATCCATTATAATAATGACCTATCCTATAAGCGAGGTTCACTCCACCCCTAACTGTACAGCAGAGCGAGGCCCATCCGGTTCTTTTTTATTATTAAAGTACAATTATTGTTCAATACATTTTATGATAATAGGTATATACATTATAATTGTTTTAATACAATATTTATTATTTATGTAAAGACAATTAGTTTACTTATATTAATATAAAACATAATAGTTATATAATTTATTAAATTATATTATTTATAATAAGATAAATATGCATAGGTAATATCATTCAATATAATTTAGAAGTTTCGAACTGATTTCAGTATTATATTAATTTCAATTTTGAACTTACCTTCTTTCATACATTTTTTTGCTTCGTTTCTAATATACACTGAAGGACAAATTTCACTTCCCATAATTGCAGCTAATGATTTTTCATTTACAGAACTTTTAATCCTCCTTTTTTTTGAATGAGGTATGTTATAGTCCCCTTTGTACGAACATTTCATTACAATTCTGTAAAAAAAAAACAAAAAATTGTGGGTTACAATTAATGACTATTAAAGTAATAAATATGAAATATAAAACAAGTATGAGTACATTTGTAATCTTAATTATTAGTCAACGAACCTGGTATCCATTGCTGGCATATCATTAATAATTCCATCAAAAAAAGAACCAGAGGTTGAGCATCTACCGCGTATTGATAAAAACACCATTCAAACTTACATTGGTCTTTTTGAATACTAAGCAACATGCAAGCCTTGTGTGCAAAACAAAAATGCTTTTGAATCATGTTAGACCATTCATAAGGAGTTAACATATTGTTATAAGTTCTTGGTCCGCGTTTTTCGATTGGAGTTTTTTCACGGGGCTGAATTATTTTTCACTCATCCACAGATAACATTATGTCAAAATTTAAATAATTTTTTTCTTCACCATCACTTTTATCGGTATTGGAAGATTTATCATCATTACATTCTGTAAATAAACATGCATTAATGAAAAGTATATTACTTTATTTAACTTATATGTTACATGTAAACCATACCATTGTTCAGCATTTCTTCGTGATAGCTTTCCATACATTTTTCTTTTATGAGACCAAGTTTCTCATTAATATTTGATCTGTTTAATTCCAAGCGAATTCTGACGGACTCTGATGTTATATTTGAATCATATTTACCATTTATAGCATACGCAATTTCTTGCGAAATTCTCAATTTTTTACTAAATATGACTAATTTTTTTTATAGTTATTTGAAGAGTAACTTATGGATGACCTTGTGTTACAATTTTGAATTTTAAGTATAAATACAAAAATTGTTATGAATTTTCAACTAGAAATTATCGCGATTTTAACATATTTTATACAAATTTGAATTTTATTGGCTTATAAAAAAAATTTGAGTTTAACGATTTCCATTTTTTTTTAGTTGTAATAAAAATAACTTATGATTAACCTTGTATTAAATTTTCAAGAGTTTTTGAACAGCCAAATTTTTTTTATCGATATTTAAAAAAAAAAAAAAATTAAAAAAAGCGAAAATTTAAACTGTTTTTAAATAAGTCAAAATACTTTGAAAACTAAATCATATAGAAAACGCCAATATAAACATTTGGTTATAAACATTTCAAGTAATTGTGATTTTTCGTTTTTGAGTTATAGAATTTAAAAAAAAAAATGTATTTTGATAATCGTAGTTTTGCGTATAAATTTCCGTTTTTTTCGTAATTTTTTATGGTTTTTAAATGCTTTTGAAAAGTAATTAAAAAGTTTGATTTTTGACGTACCCAAGTACAATCTACATTCATTTTTTTTTCAGAAAATTTTCTGTATAAGAAAATCGAAGAATTTATGCTGCCCCAAAACGTGATGACAAACACAAAAAATAAAAAATAAAAAAAAAAACACACCATGAATTCATTCAGAATCTAATATACGATATTATAGAATAAAAAAAGTATAGGTATATACTTACATTTTCCGTTTGCTTCATTTGTTTTCAAATTTTGTTTATTTTGGACTTTGTATTTAAGAATTTCTTCCTCAAATAAATCACTAGGCACAGCAGGAACTCTACCACTCTACCTAAATTATCTGGTAATAACAAAAAAATGCATATGGTTAGATAATATGCTCCTATGCAATAAAATAATTAATAAATGTAAGAAAATGTTTACAAATAATATAGTTAATAAAATACCCAAAAATCAAAAAAAAACCTTACAAAAAAACTTCCGAGGAGAACAAATATAACTTTTCCAATCAGGAAGTGGTTTTTTAAGATAACTTAAGAATTTGGAGATATTTGGTGAATTTGGCCATTGACAATCAAATTGCTGATGAGTATTGTCAACATTAATCCAAATTGATGATACAACATCTGTAGATTTTTCATCTAAAAATTCTACAATGACGAATCTGTATGATTTCAATTTTTCCACGACTACAATAAAATTGGCTGAGAGAAATGAATTTATAAAAAAAATCAACACATAATTGTGTAAGTTAATTTAATTTAAAATGGTATATTAACCATACACATAAAAGTTATAATTTGAATCATTTACACATAGTGATATTTTAACATTAGCTAAAATATTTATATTACCTGACATATTTAATCCGACACCAGATCTAATATCCCAATCTTTGTTAACTTCAGCATAACACTCAGATTTTTTAATGGGAAATTCTGCAGGCCAGTACCATTGACATATCCCTCCAAGAATAAATTTAGACTCGTTAATGAGCCATCTTTTTGGAATTGGACTTATGTTATACTTGTCTCGGCTTTGAACAACAATATAATTCTTAATATTTTCCATTCTAAAATATATTTATAATTTTAAGTTAAATTGCTGTTCATTAACTATTTATTTATTTATTATGATATAAATAAAAAATCTTACTTAACAAAGTGTATGAAGTAATGCACAGACATAAAAAGTTGCCTATGACAAATCATTTATATTTCTAATAGATAAATAGGAAGCCTTAAATTGAACGTCTTGAATTGAAAATAATGAAAATGTACCAGATAATTGACTACACTCAAAAACCCAAAATGATTTAGAAAAACATGGCTCATGATAAGAAGATAATATTGATTAAAACATGTTGCAACACAAAAAGATGTCTCCATTAATTTTACAAATATTTTTTACTATACCAATAGCTTTGGAAGAAATTATGATGCAACTATCTTTTTTGGTACTCTTATAATTAATTTTGGAAACCCTAATTGTAAAATTGGACATAATTAAAGTTGAATATTGAACAACTGAACTATTTTCTAAGTCATTTGGCAACGGACCATCGAAATGATGACCATCTAAAAATGGATACTGTTTAGATTGTGCATATGGTAATACTTTACATGCATGCTCTTCTTGAATACGGTTATACAATTGTACTAATGGAGCATGTCCAGGTTGTACAATTTGTTTTACATGTTGCAAATAATTTTCATAAGGAAATGAAGAAAAACTATCCACAACCCCATATTTTTACTATCAT
Organism: Sipha maydis; assembly: GCA_034509805.1. Classification (NCBI taxonomy): domain Eukaryota; kingdom Metazoa; phylum Arthropoda; class Insecta; order Hemiptera; family Aphididae; genus Sipha; species Sipha maydis. The sequence goes on from JASXSY010000573.1 coordinate 9,261, forward strand.
GTGGTAATTGAATAATTGAGTGTACATTATAAGATACATTTCCTCGTCCATATACATGACAAAATGTACTAAAAAAATGTTTAGACAATGCAACTGCATATTCATGTTGAGCGAAGACTGTTTTTTTACAACTTAATAATCGCATTAAAATATTGAAGAACATAAAATTGTTATAAACTTCAGGATTAACTATGTTTATAAACAGAAAAGGTCCAGTACCTATACATCATCTGACGGAATTCAGTTGCTTTATAAGTATTGAATTCATTTAAATTTTGAGGAACGTGAGCAAAATCTCTACATAACCACTGTCTAACAATATCCATACGTTCATTAACTTTTTCAATTTGATCTCTAGATAATCGAGTAGAGCCATAAGAGTTGGAAACAGAATATCCTTTAACCATAAAATGCAAATTTTTTTTCATGAATTCCGAGACAACATAATTGCATATAATCAAGTGGAATGCATGAAACAAGTCCAAAACCTGAAATTTCTAACAATGGTGACACCCCTACATGATGCTCTTCATTTGAACGCAACACAAATGACTCATCTGTGCGCAACTGAGCAGTCCCCTCAGGGAAACTAATACTTCCTGATAAATAATCACCTTCTTCAGTACATTTTTCACAGGCAAAATATCCAGAATGTCCTTTTATTTGTTTAATAAATGCCCTAGCTGGGGTATCAGCTATAATACCTTTAATTTTTATATTTAAAGAAATGTCATCTATAATTAAACCATGTGCAAGCAAATGATTCAGTTCTTCAACAAAGAACATTCGTCGCGAACGGTCGTGTTTTTACGAACTCTCGCGAGATCGTCGTTTTCGTCGGGAAAAAGTGAACCGTTAATTACGTTGAATACATCGGTGGATTTGCCTTAAGAAGCTGCGTGTTCCTATACCAATTTTGTGGAAATCGGACCAAGGGGTGAGAACTTACAGCGGATACAAGGGATAACACAGGTCAGAAACATAGTTTACCTTAACGACAAAACGGGTGGGGCTACCAATCCTACCTGGACGGTCGTATACCATCGAAACTTTCAGGGAGCATACCCACGGTTGCTCCCTTTCTATTGACACTAAAATCAACTCTCTAGACCTAAACGCGCACCCCCGGGGGCGGTTTTAATGTCAAGAAAATAGACTTTTTAACAAAAAATCCGTTTTCTATCGATAATCAACCAACTCGTTAGCAACCCGTGTTGCTAGCAGTTTGATACTTTCGATTATTTTTTTTTCTAAGTCGTATTTTAATATTTCCGGTGTTTCATGACGTTGCCAACCGGAAATCAACAAGTGATAATTATTTTTTCGAAAAATTTTTCTAAGACCAAAAATAAACAAATACGATTTTAATCCGCGTTGTTAACAGACATTCAACAGGTTTTAATTTATTATCGAAAATTCTTTCTAAGTTCGAAATAAATACAAATCAGGTTGCTAACAGCGACATAGTAAATAATTTTAATATTTTATAAGTCCAAAATAAAAAATTACTCAAACCCGTCCAGTTAAGGTCGGTAGCAGGTTTGTCGGGTTTTTGGGGATATCTAGGATTTCAATATAGCAAGGAACAACCGAACATGGATGACAGAGACAAACCTGGTACATCTAGAGTTACAAAACCTAAAAAGACTACAACTGTTAGGAAAACTAGGGAGCCACCACCTCCTCAACATTCTGCATCGGACAGTGAATCAGAGGATGGAATTGTGCAAGAACTTGAAAGTGCTTTGAGAAGGCAACAACAAGAGACAGATAAAAAAAGAGAAAAAGAGAAAGAGAAACAAAAAAGACAAATACAACAACAAAAAGATAGTTCAACAAAAACAAAAGGTCCCTGCGACAAATGTCCAAAATGCGTAAAAGAGGTAGACGAAAATACGCTGAACATATGTACAGTATTAACATCTTTACAAGAGCTCCATGACCAGAAAACCAATAAACATGGAGTCGATACTATTACAATGAAAATATTTGAAGCATCAATAGTATATGTAGAAAAGTTAAAACAAAAAATGGCGACAAAAGAAACTGATGATCTAGAAACATTTAAAACAAAACTTGACTAAATGGAGAAAAACATGGAAACACTGATCTCAAACAAAATAGAAACTATTATTTCTTCCACTCGTGATGAAGGTTAGCAATCCCAATCAACAAACAAGCAAACAACACGGTACCTCGTGCGATTAAAACCCGCTTGGGATCTAGAGTCTAGATTCTAGACCGAGATCATCAAGTGGTAATCAACCAAAGAATATAAACAATAATAAAGGATTTATTCCTGTCATAAGAAAAAAGAACAATAGACCACGTTCTAGAAAACTAATCGAAAAAGCGAAAAATGAAACACCAGACTCAGGATATATTGTAAAGAACATAGAGACTAAAACCTCTCTAGAACTTAAAAAACAAGCATATTCCGAGATACTTAAAAACAATCCTAGACCAAATATAATAGTAACTAATACTATTAAAAAAACAGGAGACATTTATAACAAACCAGCCGATCGAAAGACTATAGAAGCCCTGTTACAAAGTAATCTCGATGTCGTAGGGCAAAAAACGTTGAAACCAAAACTACTGGTATATAACGTAGACAACGATATGACTGGAGAAGAAGTCGTCGAGGACCTTATAAACCTCAACGCCGAACTCAGAGATACCGAAAAAGATAAATACAACGCCATCAACAAGAGATCTCCACAGGGACAACCATCTTCTAGGAAAGTATCCTGGCTACTGGAAGTTCACTCGAGTATTTACAATAAACTGGTAAATGGACGATTTTTTATCGGCATGTCGTATTGTAGAATTATACCATACGACCAAGTTACCAGATGTTTTATTTGTCAAAGGCATGGCATATTGCAAAGTATTGTCCAACAAATATACAGACATGCATGGTATTTTCATCACAAGAAAAGGACCACGATTGGAAAAACTGCAAGTTGAATTCAAAATGTGTTAACTGTGGTAAAAATGAGCCATCGAATCACCTTAATTGCCCCTCACGTCTGAGAGCAATAATACAGAGGTGTAGAAAGACCAATTACGGCACAAACTCGACATGAACAATCTAAAAATAATTCAAATAAATGCAGCGAGAAGTCAGTTAGTAAATGACGAACTCCTGCACTATAGTATCAATAACATTCACTGCCTCGAAATGATTAAAGTATTACAAATTAACATAGATGGCAGAAGAGAGGCACATGATCTCATGGAAGCCATCGCCAACCAACTTGGGATCGACATTCTGGTTATTAGTGAACCAAGACACTCCAGAAGCGAAGAGGAGGGATGGTTCAACGACGCTAGCAGCAGAGTCACAATCGCAGTACTTAATAGTAAGATCCCTATAGACAAGATAGGCTCAAATAACGAAATAGGTTTGCGATCGATGCAATCGCGGTGATAAGCCGACATTTTCCAGAGTCTACAATGGTGGCATATCAAGGTCACACATCGAAATTACATTCGTAACTGAAAGCAGAGTACAACTAGTACGTGAATGGAAGGTCTTGGACGAGTATACCGGATCATTTTACAGATATATATCCTACGAAATATCGGCATCGGCCAAAGAGCCAAGTCAACAAGACACCATTGCTACATGGTCATGGAGAAAGTATGACCACACTAAATTACCGAGCTTCCTATCCGGGGCGAACATCAAAATAGTCGGACCTGCAGCATCATTGAGTGCGAAAGAAGTAGGAATATACCTAGAAGAGGCATGCAACAGCTGTATGCCGCGAGGAGAGTATAAAGGAAAAAACAAAACCTACTTTTTGGTGGTCGCAAGAAATCGCTGATCTCAGGAAGGACTGTTTAAAAGCAAGGAGAAAATACAAGAGAAGCCAATATCGCCAGAATAATACGCAAGAATCAGACTACGTCAACTACAAGAAGACAAAAAAGAGACTAAAGAAAACTATCAGGAAAAGCAAAGAAGCTAGCTGGAAGAATCTATGCGCACAAGTAGAAACGGATCCCTGGGGCCTGCCTTACAAGGTAGTGGCCAAAAAGCTAATGAGCAGAAGACCGATCCCAGGAATTCATCTTCCTGGTAGGCTGATATCCATAGTCGACACATTATTCCCTCAGGTACCAAAAATTAGATGGCCAAATATGCCTGCGGAAACGAGGTTCCCAGAGATAACGAACGCAGAGGTAATAGAGGCCGGCCGAAAAATACCTACGGGTAAGGCTCCGGGACCGGACGGCGTACCAGACTTGGTGATCAAACAAATATCAACCATCAAACAAGAAATGCTCAGGGACCTGTTCAACGCATGTCTGAGAGAGAGTACGTTTCCGAAAGAATGGAAAATACCAAACTGGTATTGATTCGTAAAGGAGACAAGCCATTGGATAATCCTAAGTCGTACAGACCTATTTGCCTGCTGAATACGATTAGCAAATTTATTGAACGCATTATCAAAACACGTATAGAAAACCACTTAGAGTCATCTCAGGACCTAAACACCAGACAGTTTGGATTCAGAAAAGGGCGTTCTACCATAGACGCAGTGCAAGAAGTAATGAGTATCGTAGAAAAAGCCACAACAGGACCATGGTATAGAAGAAAGCTCTGTACCGTGGTAGCCCTAGACGTGGCTAATGCCTTTAAAACTAAATGGCACAAGATAGAAGAGTCCTTACATACTAAAGAAATACCTGCGTACCTCGTAGGGATTATAAGGAGATACTTAAGTGAGAGAGAGAGAGCTCCAGTTCGATAACGGCGGAAAAAAGGACATAACATGAGGCGTACCGCAGGGATCGGAGCTAGGGCCGGTCCTATGGAACCTAATGTATGATGATCTGCTTCAGATATAAACAGGTGGCAATCATCATGGTATATCATCTTCCACATAGGTTGCGTTCGCCGACGATGTGGCGGTGATAACTATAGGTCACACGACTGAAATCCTACAAGAGGTTACAAACAATGCGCTCACAGCAGTCGCAGAATGGATGGACATGGCAGAGCTTTCATTGTCTGTAGAAAAGACAGAGGCCATTATTCTTACAAATAAGAGACGCTATGAGAGGCCAGAGTTCAAAATACGTGGCACGAGTATCCAGATAAAGGATCAAATTAGATATTTATATCGGCGGCTTCAAGAGCGCAAAGCACATCGCAGGCATTATATAGAATAATGCAGAATGTAGAGGGCTCAGGCCAAAAAAAGAGACGCCTACTAGCTACAGTGGTACTAAGCAAGTTACTATACGCGGCACCAGTTTGGTCGTCGGATCTTGTGTTCAAGAGAAACTTCCAAACTACGGATAGCGATGGCATACAGAACAGTATTGACAGCGGCAATCATGGTAGTGGCCGGAGTTATCCCCGCACAGCTCCTTGCGTGGGAAAGGACGAGGAGATATGAAATTAGGAGAGATCCTAATAAAGCGGCGATAGAGAAGGAAATACGCGAAGAAGTTTTTAAGAAATGGCACACAGAATGGAACAATGAAATTACGGGAAGATGGACCTGGAGACTAATCAGGGATGTTAAGAGCTGATTTAACCGCAAGAGTGGAACAGTCGACTTCCATCTCACACAGATGCTAACTGGCCACGGATGTTTTAGATATTATCTAAACCGTTTTGGGAAATTGGAATACCCTAGTTGCATTGACTGCCTCGTAGCAACAGACGACGTCGAACATGCAATATTCGGCTGTGACCGATGGAGGACAGACCGAAGGACACTGGAGAAAACATTGGGTCAGGAGCTGCGACCGGATACGATCGTGGAGTTGATGATGAGTGACCTTGACAAATGGAAGCTGATTAACAATTTTATCAACAAACTCCTTTCGAGCAGAGAAGAAGAGGAACGGATCAGGCAAAGAAGAAACTAAAACTACTGAGTTAATGTCATGTACGCCGAAGACGAAAATTTAGAGGGATAGGGCCCTTTCTCCTATTTTTTTTTTTTGGATGTGCACAGCACACTTAACTGCTTTATATAATACCTTGAAAAATGTAATGTTTATCTTCAATAAACAATAAACGATACCGAGGATGAGGGGGAAGGACGACCCAACCATGGGTGTAGTACCCCCCTCTTCCGCGCCGTGTTTTAACACGGGTGATTTAGTTGAAGTTCTTCAACAAAAGATTGCAAATACGCTTCAACACTATATGGTTTTTTTTCCAAAATAAGCACCAACAACAAAAGGACTAGTTAATTTAAACTCTAATAAAAAAGAACATAATATGGGCTAAAAAGATTTTCCTTTTTTGTTTACAGGAAGACCATCAATATATAACCACAGTTCTAACGCAGAAAGATTCTGAACAGAGGCAAATTTTTTTTAACACATGTGATAATCCATGAGATATTCCAAAATGAATATATTTACCACCTCCAATATTAGTTATATCAACAAGGCCTGATCAAGGAGTCGATAATAATGTTCTTGAATCAATAGGAAGAGACTTAAGACATTGTAAACTAACTACTGATTTTAATAATTTAAATAGTTTGGTTGCACTGTTTCTTGGAAGTCTTGATGATATAATGAAAGAAGCTAGCTTAGATTGAAAAACCAATGGATCAGATAAAATACTGTTAGAAGTAGAACAATTTTCAGTTTCAATAACATTTTGATTTTCTGAAGAAACAATACCAATAGGAACAATAGACTGACTATCAATAAGAGGGAGAGTTGTAATTTCAGTTTCTTCTTTTGTAGGATGTATATCTTGGTAAGATGGCAGATAAGGAAATGTATATTCATTAGTGCCAGGAAGTGATAATCTTTTCACTTTACAACCCTTGGATAAACTGTAGCTTGACTTGAAAGAATACTAAGGCATATTTATTTTGTATGTAATATACAAAATAAATATATTAATATTGTTTCTATTCAAGAAAACACAAAGAAATAAAAATCATATTGTATAGTATATTTCAAACTATGACCAGGCACAGCGCTAAGGGAGGACCAAAATGGTCAAGCCTTCTCACCAGCCAGTCTCCCTCCACCACTGAAAAATGTAACAGAACGCCTGAAAATCATAATTTTTTTTTATAAGAACTAAATTATTAATTATAAATATTACGTAATAATTGAAATAAATTTACTTTTTTTAGATACTTAATTATTAATAATCCAGAGTTGAAACTAGTAATATAGGTTACAAAAACGACATGAAGGAGAAAATGATACTCTAATAAAAGCAATAAGTACTTGATTTAATGCGGTAGAAATACAAATTTGAAATGTCTTATGTTTCATGCATGCAAGCAATAATATTTTGTCAGTTCTTAATACAATTTTAATTCATTTACATATCTAGTTAATTAAGAAGTATATTTTGTTAAACGTGCATGGTACAATAGTGTGCATAATAATATATTATTAATTACTTTTTGAAATTTATAAATTTCATTGCATTTTTAAATAAAAAAAATCTCTCACATTTTCTAACAACGTTTGAATAAAACTATTACTTAGATTAGGTTGAAATGAAAGATATTAATATTTCTATAAATTATAAATTTTTAGATGTACCTATGTATATCTATTAAATTTATAATTATTTTTACTTGAAATCTTCAAAATATACTATATTAAGCATAAAAGTATTAATGTGCTTTGTGCATATATGAGGCAACGTATTATTTTTAATAGACCTATAATATTTAAAAAAAAATTAAAAGCAGCTCCTTACAAAAAGTAGTCAGAGTTAAAATATTTTCTTACTATTACTTAAAAAAAAAAAAATGTTCTATATAATTATATAAATTATAGGTAATATTTTAAAATATTGATAGTTATTAAGTTCATACATATTGTTATGTACATACATATAGCTATATTAAGTTAAATTAAATTAAATCAGTTATATCTGAGATATCACTGTACATCTAAAAAAAACTTAGCCAATGTACAAAACGTATCTGTTATTCTGTTCTATTTTTTTTTTTTAATATACGCACTCCATGGAACAAAATTCTAGAACCGCGCCTGACTAGTGACTATTCTATAGTCACTTTGACATATTATAATAAATGTTCTATGCCACCATAAAATAAAAATAAAATACTCACATTTACGACAATATTTCTTGTTAATTTGAGCACCAACAGATCACCTGTAGGTCACTAAGAAAACATTAACAGTAGTCAGTAATGCACGAATACTGCAGTATAATTATCATCTATTAAACGTGCCACAGTGGGAGGAATACGATATCTAGCCGGCCAAAATACATAAGGTCAAAAATCAATACATAAATGATAGGTAAATTAATATTACACATAAACTAAATTGTATTACAACATAATTTGTTACTTTATCACTTATTAGTTATTACTATCAATAACAAAACAAAACATCACCAAATAACAATAACATTAGTTCATTTTATAACTAAAGTTAAATACTTATATTTTATTATTTATTTAAACGTTTATAGAAATTATGTTGATATAGATAACAGTTGAGGCGAGTATACATTGAAATAATGAAGTTGAATAATAATATTACAAACAAAATCGTTTTATTTTTTACAATAAACATTTATGTATGAAATTTAAAAATTAAATTTATCTGGTACTTAATAGAATAACAAAAAAATTAATAAATATAAAAAACATTAATAATTATTCAGAATAACTACTACTTATTTCACTATCACTAGTTTCTATTTTTTTCAGTTCTGGGCTTTCAGTGTTAAGTAAATGAATGACTTCTGGACGTAATTTAGTATGTGATTTGTTAGGTTGTGTTCTTAAGTTTATAATTAATGGATCAGATGACACTAATAAGAAATTAAAAACATCTCTATTTGTATGAATACGTGATGATTTTCGAGAATGATGTTCTCTGAATCGATTATAGTTTTTATTACTTGCCTCTTGGGCCTCTTCCGACAAATGCCCAATCGGTACAAGAGCATTTTTTATAATTAATGAGCCATGAATTAACATTTTGTGTACACTTGGTGACATTCTGTACCAGTTATAATGTTTGACATAAAGTTCTGCAGTCTCTATTGCATAGTTTTCGAATTTGTCAGAATTTATTTCATAACCACAAGAAATTACTGTTAAAATAGTTGAGAATCGGTTTAATAAATTTAAATTGATTCCAGTGATTTCAGCAACTTTTTCTGTGTTCCTAAAAAACCGTCTAGCGACGTTTCCTGTATTAGACGTACCTTTTCCTTGAACAACTTTATCAACTTTAATACCTAATTCATTCCAAAGACGAAATTGAATTTCCTTCTTTTTTTCCTCGATTTTTTTCTTTTGTTCGGAAGTTGTTCGTTTCGTAGTAGGAGCCGATTCTAATTTATACGCAATGTGCAATACTAATTCTAAAAATTGTATCCACGCGTGTAAACTTGACATTCCATACTTAACATTATCTTCATTAACTATAAAACGTTTTATGTTATCCAAATCATTCATGTTAGTTGGGTTACATTTACATATATATCAAAGTTGACTCGAAGATTCGGTCTATGTATTTATAACCTTTCCATCAACCATTGTCATAAGCATTGTGTAGTTAATACATAAAACACTATTGTTAATATTTAACTCGACAGACTTTAAGACCATAATTTCTTTCTCTACTCTTCCGACTTCAGTTTTTGTAACTTCTTTAGTTTCTTTTGAATATAAAAATTTTAAAGGTCTACAGTATCGGGTAGACGAGGGTGTCCGATTTTCCCATAAAATAACTTGAGTGTTCGAAACTTTAGTAACTCCTATAAGACGCAATGGCACAATGCAGAATAAAACTATGCTACTGTCAGTTATAGCATTTGGTCTGCACTCGGTAGTATCATCACTTTCGATATCAAGAAAACTTTGGTGGTATTCGCTATGACCCGAACTACCATCAAACCCCCCCTTACATATAAATTTTAACTCTGAATACTCTTCCGCATAATCAATTGTATCATCAAAATCTAATTTTTCCCATAACCGTTTAATTGTATGGTCCAACAAATTTTGAAGTGGAACTGACGCACTTATTTCGCTTATAATAATATTTTCAGGGTAACATCTATTTAATTAGATTTAGCTAATCGAACTCGATCATACGAAGGGTATATGTCAGCTCCATGTTTTTTAGCACCTAATCTAGTTTTGTGATACGCTTTTTTAGTCATGCGAGTATCGATGATAAATGCTACAGCCTCATCATTTGTGTAAGAACTATATTTATTTTTCGCTTCATTTTTATACAATTTTCTAATCTTTATAGCACGTTGGGGAGAATACTCGGTTGCCTGGGAAACAAGATCGGCTGCAGCACGTTTCCCTTCAACATACAATGTCGATTTTGCAGCACAGATTAATTCATCTGATGAAGTTACTTCTCTAAGGTTTTTTATTTGCCTGCGCTTAGAACGATCACTTGACTCTAAAAAAGATTTACGTGGCCTACCAGAACTTGTGGAAGGTTCGCACAATTCTTCACATTTTTTCAGTAATGAAATTTTAAATTCTAAATCCAACCACTTATCATTTTTTTTAAAAAAATTAGTCAAACACCGATTTGACTCTAACCATTTCTTCTTTAACGTACTACTAAATCCTTCAACTTTTTTCTGAATACATTTATCAAATTCCTCATTGCCTTCTAAATTCCATTTTTCTCCCAGCCAATGAGTTATGTAAGAAATCATTGCATTTCGTGATTCATAAGTACTTGATGTTAAAGAAAAACCATTATTTTTTAAAACTTCAAATAAACAACGATTTTTTATGATGCTACTTTCATCTAGAAAAAAATATTTATTTTAATACGGGGCAAATTAGGGCAACTTATAAATGAAATAATTCAAAGTGTACATATATATGCTTAAACTAAAAAAAATTCACACCTCTAAGAGCCTCTAAAAAAATTTCTACACAATGAAAATTAAATAAACTAGAATTTCTTTAGATTCGTGATACCTATGAATTTTTATTACGATATATTAATTAATAAATAGTACTTAGAACAAATGTAACTTACTTATGTCTATTGGTTGTTCCATTTTTGATTTAGCAAAAAACAATTAAATTTTTACTCATGAAATAACGACAACGGCCAAACTAAAATGCACGCTATTCACGAATAACAAGTGATTACGCTGAATGCAATAATCTTTAAGTACTTTACCTACTCCTATCAGCTCATTAATTAACAATTATTATATAATGTGATATATTTACCATCGTCATATCAGTGGGAGCAAATATTCCTAGTAGTAATCGTTAATTATCATACCTAAATTTTCTATTTTTGGCCAGCTAGAACTCGTATTCCTCCCACTGTGCGTGCTACACGTTAAGTGTCGAAGAAAGTTAAACAGTATGCAAAATACAATGAAGACAGTAAAGTGTGTTATAAAGCGTGAAGACGACAGTTAATCTTTAGACATGTAGTGTGTTAGTGTGAAGTATCATGTACTTAGAATATTATGTAGGTATATGCGAGCGACGAGACGGCAAATAGTCAACGATGGCGGGGCCGGCGGGGATAAACTGGCAGATAAGCAATCGGTCACGGAACATTTTATAATATATTTATAGGTTTGTAATGGAATTCTCCAATCCCAATTTATAATTGAATAATAGTTACCAGTATGATTGTGCAATTAATGTGCAGTGCGTCGTGCAGCACAATCATGGCCCATTTATCTACTACTAGCTACTACTAGACAAGTAAATTGAAGTAAACAAGCTTGTTCTAGAACTTACTGTGATCAAACCGCGGCAGAGGTCCAGAGGCGTATTTATCACATTCTGTGACAATAACACTGCATCAGTGTTGCCAGGTTTGGAGGTTTTTCCCCAATTTGGGGATTTTTTGAGATAATTTTATAAATTGAGGAAAATGTTGGGGATTTGTCAATTGTGGGGAAAATTTAGGGATTTTTTGTTAAAATTTTAGTATATTTTATATTTAAAATTTTAGCGTATAGATTCGTATCGGTTTTAAGTAAAGTTTTTCTTCTTGAAAATTTTGTATTTCTCATCCACGATTGAAGATAACATTAGTCCGTACTACCATAGATTATATTATAATATTATTTCATTTAAGTATTTAATAATTATATTTCTAATATCACGGACCAAGATATATATTTATGTATTTTATGTCTGTCGTGGTCCGTGTTTAATATTATAATCTGATGCTACTATCACAAAAAAAATATGATATCCTGTACTGCATAATGTGTATTATGAAACTTTGTAACATCGACACACTGTAGCTCGTAAGATGTTTGTATTATAGTGATTACTGATTATGAATGTACCATGGTGGGGTAGTAGCAACGGGCTACGAGATATAATCGGTGTAAATAGTATTTACAAGTATCTATAAATACATTGTAGGGACCCACGTTTTATATACAACTTAAACCTTGAATTTCAGTCACAAAAACCAAAAATACATAATATTTATACAAAAATGAATGCAGCTTATAAGACATTACTTGACTGCTATATCAGACTAGACTACTTAAAAGTGACAATTATTTCTTAAATTCAATATAGAAATCCAAATAATTTTCTTCAGACAGATCAAATTTATGTTGGAGCCAGATGTATAGCAGACCTATCTAAAGAGATTCGTACAGCAACAGAAAAAAAAATATTTTTAACAAACTGTCTTAATTTTTTTTGGAAGCAGCTCACCAAATTTATAAGAGATTCCCATTTAACTCTAGTTAAGTTATTAAAAATTATGAATTTTTTAGAACCAGTGGCGTAGTTATGGGGGGGGATGATGGGGATAGATCCCCCCCCAGAGCCTTTATTTCAATGTTTAATGCATTGATATATAAAATATAATATATTATAATTATGGATATAATCCACCATGTCCTTATCTTGGCTATCAAATTATATATTTCGCCTATCATACATGATACATGATACAATCATACGCGAAACGCAATACCATAGATCAACCAAATGTTTTTCCTACAAATTTCTATTTATAGATATCTGTGATTTTTTCGATACGTAATTGTCATGATAAACTGATAACCACTGACGCAAAACGACTGTTGTTTGATGTGACGACGTCTTTTACTACCCACGTCACATTGTTAAAATTACAACACTGAAGTTAATAAGTATTATAATATCAAAATATTATAGTTTTACATAGTTTTCTGTTTGTTGACGCCTCTGTGACTGTGTATGTTTAAATTTATATTTCCATTACTGGTGCTACACATTTAATATGAATGAGGATGAAACTAACAAAAGAAAGAATACTATTCTTTCTTTTTTTGTAAAAAAACCAAAAGCCAACAAAGTAAATGAAGATGAGGTAAGATCAGTGTTACAACTTACATTTAAAAATGAACATTTGTAATATTATTTATATAAGTTATAATTATATCAATTTGTTCTATTTAATTAAAAATATAAAACAAGAATAAACCGAATGAGCCTTCAGTTAATAATGAATCCACTGAGTTAATTTCAATTGAGGATAGTGATGGTCGTGGTCTCCCATCTCAAGTTCCAATTCATGTAAGTACTTACTTTCTCTCATTTTGATCAAAATTATTGGTGCATACTAAATATTTGCATGTATTTATGATTTTATAGTTTTATATTTGATAACCAACATTTCCACATAATGTATTGCGCTTGAGCTTGTTGTAAGCATATATTTTAGAGTTAAGTTATTAATTTATTAAACATTTTATAATATGCCTATTGCCTTATGTGTATTTATATAAAAGATTGAAGAACCCTTGAACATATAGCAATATCACAAAAATGATGTAGGTTTATTTATACAAAGAAATTCAATTTCTGATGAAGATAAACATCTTGTAAGAATAATAATTTTATATCAAAAATTTTAGAACTACATAAACAAACATTTATTTTAGATTCTAACTAACGTGTGGGTTCCTCCATCTAACTATAAATTTCCTATAAGTGAAAAAAACAAAAAACGTGGCTTGAGGTTTCAGTACAAGTGGCTTACAGAGTATAATTGGCTGTCATATTCTGAACTTAAAGATGGAGCTTTCTGCAAACATTGCGTTATTTTTGCTAAAACTGGTGGAATCAATAGTCAGCCATTAGGACAGCTTGTAATTAAAGCCTTAAATGAGTGGAAAAATGCTAAGGAGGTAGTTGTAATACGCACTTATTGCATGCTTTTTTATTTATATGCCTATGGTGGTATATTGTACACCCAATATATTTATTATTTTATTATTGTTTATTTTTATTTCAGATTTTTTGTACACATTCACAAAGGAGCTATCATCAGTCTTCAATTTTGGATTCTGACAATTTATTAAATATATATTCTCATAAAGAATTGTCAATAATTGATCGACTGGATTCCGAAAGGTATACAATGACATGAGTCATGTTAATGATTTATTATTTGTCAATACATATTTATGATATTTTTTTAAAATTTTAATAGAACAAAGCAAATTAAGTCAAATAGGAACCGCCTTGTACCAATTATTGATTGTGTAATATTGTGTGGTCGTCAAGAGCTAGCATTGCGTGGACATAATGATTCTGGGAGCATATATGGTTAGTGTTTGTTTTATACATTTATTTATTTCACCATAGCTTTTTGTATTTAATATATTTGATATATTTTTGTATCACTTAACTGTAAGTCATTTATGTTACAGATTGTGATAATATAAATCAAGGCAATTTTAGAGCCATTTTAAAATACCGCGCTGATGGTGATGGCTATTTAAAAAGTATTTTACAGAAAGAAGGCAGAAAAAATTCATTTGTCCCCAAATTCAGAATGAAATAATTTCAGTATGTGGTGATGTAATTTTAAAAAAGATCGTGAATCAAGTCAATGACTCAAAATGTTTTACTGTGTTGGCTGATGAAACCACTGATATATCAGTGGTTGAACAGTTAGCCTTATGTGTTAGATATGTTGACAAAAATAAAAATGTGAACGAAGATTTTTTAAAATTTATACCTGTTCAAAATTTGACAGGCAAAAATTTAGCAGATTCTATATTGAATGGTAATTGAAAAAAATATGGCTTACATTTTTTAAAACAATTTATTTTGATATTTTAATTTGGTATAATAGGATTGATGAGTTGTGGGGTTGACTGCAACTATTTATATGGACAAGGTTACGATGGTGCAAGTAATATGGCAGGCCACATGCAAGGCGTTCAAGCCCACGTTAGAGCAATGTATCCTAAAGCATTGTACATACATTGTGCAGCTCATTCTTTAAACTTGGCTGTCTCAACAGCTAGTAACATTAAACCTATAAGGAATTGTTTGGGAATTATAGAAAAGTTGTACGTTTTTTTCAATACACCCAAACGTAACAATGCTCTGCTGTCTTGTATTGAAAATAGTGATACTGATATTAATGTGAAAACTTTTAAACGTCTTTGTGCCACAAGATAGGTACAAAGATATGATACGGTTCATGATTTTGTTGAGCTATTTGAGTTTGTCTTAGAAGCTTTAGAGACTATTTCAGAGTGGAATGATTCAACAGGTTCCACTACAGATGCAAATTTACTACTGAAAGCTATGGATTCTGAGTTCATAGTGTCAGTCTATGTTGTTAAGGTATTTTTTTTTTATAAATCTTGAAATTAAAACAAGTATCTATAGATAAAAATTATGTAATTAAAAATGCCATTTCTTATGTATTTAGCTGTTGTTTTCATTTGGACTTCCTTAATGTAAACAATTACAAAAAGAAAGGATTGATTTAAAGGAAGCAGTTGACTTGACAAAAGACATTGTTTCAGAATTGAAATCTATGAGAAGCGAATGTGATAACGAGTTCAAAAAAATATTCCTACAAAGGTTAAAAAAAATTACATAAATATATGTTAAGTATATAGTATATACTATTTATTTATACAAACATTTAAAAAAAATAGGCAATGGCTGTTAAAATAGATATTGAGTTGACAGTCAAACGGTTGAATAAAAGACAAACAAATCGAGCAAATCCATTGTTTGATCAAAAGATGGATGCGGAAACTTACTATAAAATAACTGTTTTTATACCATATGTTGATTATTTCATAACTGAATTGGAAAATAGATTTTTGGCACACTCAGACATTTTCAAAGGTAGTATAATAATATAATATTATGTAGTCTCTTCTTCTTCTTCTACTTCGCCTTCCTCCCAACTATTTGGGGTCGGCCACCCTTGTCCTACACCTCCACTTTACTCGGTCAATCACATCTCTGCACACACCGACAGCCCTCATGTCATTCTCCAAAGTCTCCAACCGTCTCTTTTTTGGTCTTCCTCTTCCTCTTTTCCCTTCTACGTCCATCTTCATAACTACTCTAACTGCATTCGTTTCCTCTCGCCTCATCACATGCCCAAACCATCTCAGCCTATTTTCTCTCATCTTGTCCACAATTGGCGCTACACCAACACTACCTCTCACGTATTCATTCCTTATTCTATCTTCTCTTGTCACTCCACTCAACCATCTAAGCATTCTCATTTCCGCGACACTCATACTTTGTTCTATTCTCCTGTTAACCGCCCAACACTCTGAACCATACAGCATAGTTGGTCTCACTACACTTTTATAAAATTTACCTTTCAGCCTAATTGGAATTCTCTTATCGCATAACACGCCCGATGCTTCTCTCCATTTCATCCACCCGCACTTAATCCTATGTTTTACATCCATGTCAAAGCCCCCGTCCTTTTGAACAAAAGATCCTAAATATTTAAAGCTCTCAACTTCACCTATCACATCACCATCTATTGTCAGTTGTCTCCTCATTCCTTCAACTTCTTGGTCTCTTTGTCCAAAATCATACTCAATATACTCAGTTTTATTTCTACTAATTCTCAATCCCTTTTCTTCGAGGGCTAACCTCCACTCATTTAACCTATTATTGACAACTTCTAGGTTTTCTCCTATCAGAACTATATCATCCGCAAACATCATACACCATGGTATCTTACCCTGTATCACCTTTGAAACCTCATCCATTACCACTGAGAACAGGTAGGGGCTTAGAGCTGACCCCTGGTGCACACCTACTCCTATACTGAAACCTTCTGATACTCCACACCGACTCTTGACACTAGTACTCGACCCTTCATACATATCCTGGATCAAATTAACATACATTTTTGGGACATTTTTCCTCATTAATGCCCACCCTAAAACTTCCCTTGGCACCCTGTCATACGCCTTTTCTAAATCTATAAACACCATGCATAGTTTTTTATTCTTTTCTCTGTACTTCTCTACTAATTGCCTAACACAAAATAATGGCTCCATTGTCGATTTTCCTGGCATAAAACCAAACTGGTTTCCTGATATCGAGGTCTCACTTCTTATCCTCTTCTCTATAATCTTTTCCCAGATCTTCATACTATGACTCATGAGCTTTATTCCTCTATAGTTCCCACATTCTTGTATGTCTCCTTTTCCTTTAAATATTGGTACAATAAAACTCTTTCTCCAATCTTCTGGCATTTTTCCCTCTATCAGTACCTTATTAAAAAGATTTTTCAACCACCCAATGCTTACATCTCCTAACATTTTCCACACCTCTACAGGTACTCCATTGGGTCCTACCGCTTTTTTCTTTTTCATCGTCTTCACCGCATCTCTCACTTCCTCCTCACCAACTAGACCAATCAATCCTTCATTCCATGAAATACTCTCTAAAGCTTCTTTTGGATATTCCTCGTTCAGTAATTTCTCAAAATATTCTTTCCATCTTTTTTTCACATCCTCATCATTTTTTAAAACTCTCTTATCCTCATTTTTTATACACCAGACATCTTGGAAATCCTTGGATTGCTTTTCTCTCACCTTCGCCAGTCTATAAATTTCTTTTTCTCCTTCCTGTGTTCCTAGCCGCTCATATAACTCATCATACCTATTAAGCTTTGCTTTGCTTACAGCACTTTTCACTATTTTACATACATTTTTATACTCTATCCAATCTTCCCTCTTCCTACTTTTCTGCCATACCTTAAATTGCTTTTTCTTACTCGCTACTACTCTCTGAATCTCCTCATCCCACCACCACGTTTCCTTGTCTTCTGGTAAACTACTTTTGATTTCACCAACAACCTCTTTTGCTATGTTCATAACACAAGTGACCATCCTTCTCCAAACCTCATTTATATCTCCCTCAACATTCCACAGAGCTTTTTCTTTTAATTTCTTTATAAACTCCTTCTCTTTGTTTCCTATTAATTTCCACCACCTAATTCTGATCTCCTTCCCTGTATTCCTTCTTTTGTTCATCTTTTTTCCACTACACCATACTTCCATTATCATCAACCTATGTTGTGTTATTACACTCTCTCCAGGAATTACTTTACAATCCTTTACTCTTTTTATATTGTCTCTCCTCCACATAAAATAATCAATCTGCGACCTATTTCTTCCACTCTTGTATGTTATATAATGCTCTTCTCTTTTCCTAAAATATGTATTGATTACTGCAAGCTCATACGATTCTGCAAAATCCAAAACTTTTTCTCCAGCCTCATTCCTCTCGCCAAAACCATACCCTCCATGCACTCTTTCATACCCTACCCTCTCACTCCCTACGTGACCATTCATATCACCACCGATCACAGCATCCTCATTTCCTGGTATTCCTTGCATCACTTCATCCATCTCTCGCCAAAACTCTTCCTTTTCACTTTCTTCACATCCTACTTGCGGTGCATACGCACTTATTACGTTTAATACTTTCTCCTCGAATACCAATTTTACCGTAATAATTCTATCACTTTTCCTTCCTACGTCGACTACCTTAATTTTCATCTCATCATCCAATATTACTCCAACGCCATTCCTAGTACTAGTCCTACCTGAATATATTACCTTATAGCCCTCTCCTATTTCTTTTGCTTTCTCTCCTTTCCATTTAGTTTCCTGTACACAACAAATATTAACTTTCCTTCTCTTCAATACTTCTGCTAATTCTCTACATCTGCCTGTCAACGTTCCAACATTCCACGTGCCTATTCTCACTTTAAATCTATCCCTCATACCTAGACTCAGATTTATCCCGGGGCGCAATGTTGATGTCCCAACACCGTTGACATTACCCGTGTTGGGTAGACCTGCACACATAACTGGTGGAACAGCTACCACACTGGCTGTCCGGGTGGTATCACACACTTCAACATCCAGGTCTCCTCCTCCTCTAGATATAATATTTCCTCTCACTTGTTGTCCCCGCGCAAATCCGAGATGGGACAAACCGCCTAAGTATCGATAAGGACTCCTCATTCTATTTGACATAATTTTACACCGGCTGTCGACCTGACGCAACCACATTAGTCGCCCCTTACGACTGGCTGTGGAAACCGTGGAAATATTCTGACACCCCTTTCCACAGGGGATTATAAAAATTTTCGATAATAAATGAAAACCTGTTGAATGTCTGTTAACAACGCGGATTAAAATCGTATTTGTTTATTTTTGGTCTTAGAAAAAAAAAAAAAAAAAAAAAAAAATCGAAAGTATCAAACCGCTAGCAACGCGGGTTGCTAACGAGTTTGTTGATTATCGTTTATAAATGGATTTTTTGTTAAACATTTTATTTTCTTGATGTTAAAACCGCCCCCGGGGGTGCGCGTTTAAGTCTAAAGAGTTGATTTCGGTATCAAAAGAAAGGGAGCAAACGTGGGTATGCTCCCTGTAAGTTTCGAGGGTATATGACCGTCCAGGTAAGATTGATAGCCCCACTCGTTCTGTCGTTAAGGTAAATTATACTTCTGACCTGTTTTATCCCTTGTATCCGCTGTAAGTTCTCACCCCTTGGTCCGACTTCGACGAAAATGGTATGGGTGCACGGAGCTTCCTAAGACGAATCCACCGATGTCTTCAGCGTAATTAACGGTTCACTTTTTCCCGACGAAAACGACGATCTCGCGGGAGCTCGTAAAAACACGTCCGTTCGCGTTCGCGAACTACATAATATTATGTAGTCTAATATACTAATATAAAAGATTAACTTATGTATAAATAAGTCTGGTTGGTAAAATTCAACTAATTTCATAAATGAAGTTTCTTCAACATCAGTTAAAATTGTATTAGAAGAAAATAAACTCTCAAACCCTAAAAATTTACAACAATTTCAAATACACTAATAAATAATAATATTTGTAAATATTACTATATAATGCTACGCTCTTATGTATAAATAATAGCGTAGCATTATATAGTAATATTTACAAATATTATTATTTATTAGTGTATTTGAAATTGTTGTAAATTTTTAGGGTTTGAGAGTTTATTTTCTTCTAATACAATTTTAACTGATGTTGAAGAAACTTCATTTATGAAATTAGTTGAATTTTACCAACCAGATGTGGAAAACTTAGACATTTTACTGGTTGAGCTAAAGTTGTGGAGGCGCAAACTATGCAGATCATCTAATAATGTACCAAAATCAGCTCTTCAAGCGCTTATTGAATGTGATGCTAATATATTTCCTAATATATTTATAATAATAAAAATTGTATGTACATTGCCTGTATCCACTACAACACCTGAGCGGGTGTTTTCATCCCTAAAAAGAATAAAAACATACTTAAGAAATACCATGACTGAAGTAAGACTAAAAATCATTAACTTTTTATTCATTGTCATAAAATAATTGTCATTACATTTTCATAATAATCATTATTTGTTATTAAACAGGATCGATTGAATGGATTAACTATGTTGGCTGTCCACAGAGGAGATAATAAACGAGTTAGCCAAAAAACCTCGGAAATTGGATTTTATTTTATAAATTATAGAATTTATGAAATTAAACTTTTGTATTAATGTAACTGTGTATACAATTATGTTTAAAAAAAATAACCTGTTAGGGGGGTGTGGGGGGCAAAGCCCCCACTTTACGTTTATCCAATTAATTAAATATCCCCCCCAGAACCAAATCATAACTACGCCACTGTTTAGAACCAAATAATATTCCAAGCATAGTTTCAATCGCACCAGTTGCTGCACAGTTTCAAAAAAGGTTGAACATAGATCTAAACGATCTTGACATTGAGTGGAGGTTATTAAGGAATACTGACATTGATAATTATAATAAAGAAATTATTCCATTTTGGGAAGCAATTAATAAGATTGAAATAGGAGACGGTAGTAAATTATTCCCTCTGTTAAGCAATTTTGTAAAAATGATTTTAACATTGCCGTATAACAGCGCTGCCACAGAGCATCTCTTTAGTAAAATCAATTTGAACAAAACGAAGACAAGAAATAGATTGGAAACAGATACGCTAACTGGAATACTGAACGCCAAAAACATTCTTAGTAATCAAAACAAATCATGTTACAATTTCAACATTGATACTGAAATGTTAAATAGACATAATAATCAAATGTATAAATAATAATTTAAATTATATAAATTAATTGTAATTTATTTGTTATTAACATACTCAATTAGAGAAGTGACTTTATTTGAATTTTTATATTTGTATAATCATAATATAATATTTGTTATGGTTTAATTCATTTTTTATATTCATTATTAACATATTCAATTGTAGAAGTGACTTTATTTTAATTTTTATATTTTTATTATCATAATATAATATTTGTTATGGTTTAATTCATTGTTATTTATTCATTATTAACATATTCAATTGTAGAAGTGACTTTATTTTAATTTTTATATTTGTATTATCATAATATAACATTTGTTATGGTTGAATTCATTGTTATTTATTATTAGTAGTAAATTAATACCTACATTGTAATGAAATATTGAAATATATTATACTGAACTACTGAAGTCCAAAAACTTAAATTAATGACATTTGTATGTTTTTTTTATCAAAAACAAAATAGTGATAAAGATGGGTGATAACGCTTTTAGGTATGTGTAGTATCATAATCACGGACTAAGATATACATATTCTTAGTCCGTGATCATAATATATTAAATCATATTATAGATTATACATTTATAATGAATAATTTATGGTTGAACCATTATACGGGAACAAACAAATTTTACATTTTAAAAGATTTTTGACGTAATTGCGTGATTTGCGATCCAAGGTCCGAGAAAAAAAATTGGGGAATAATTTGATAATATCGAAACTTTTTAATAATATATTCGAAACTAATTTAATATTGACCTGGCAACACTGCACTGCATGCAATTGCAGTGTCTGTGTTTAACATGATGTAACATATATTTATACGACAAAAATACTATAATCTAAATACTCATAATGCGTACAAGCTGTATCGGCCTGGCTAATGACCATGGCCGCTGGGCCGCAAACGCGGCCGGGGCCATTCCATTTTTAAAGGGTCTCGTAATTTGTTTTATATATGCTTGATGTGTTCCTGGAGGTATACATATAGGAAGTATAGACCTCGTAATAAAGTTTTGTAATATGCATATATTACTAACAAATAATAATATGCATATTCCCGAGTCGTATGATGATAAAAATGCACATTTATATTTAACACTTCTAAATTATGTAAATAACTATCGCACACATAATTGTAATGTAAAGCTAAGCCACGCGCAGGTCATAAACAATGCAATACACATCCTTTGATCATGAACAACCGCAAACAACGTCATCATTTCGTAGAATTTGACGATCAAAGGCCAAGGGAAACCAGGTGGCGAAAACAACACCAAACAGAGTATATAAAGGCTCCGTTGCACCACCAACGGCAGACGTGTCTGGCTATCAGTACAAGCCCTTCAGAGTTTCGTCTTCGATATTGTTATCTCGAATATTTTATAATTAATAACTGTATGTTCTATATAAGCCATTTACTTAATTTTATTAAAGAGTTTTACAAAGTGTTAAATGATTTAAAGTCATTATATTAATTCCCGAAAACATCATCATTACGATAGGTATCTGTTATTATTGGGTACCACGTAACAGTGGCGCAGTCGGTAGGATTTCATATCGGTTGGATAAATAACGTAACAGTGGCGCGGTCGGTACCACGTAACAATATTATAAATTATAAAATATAAATATATATTATAAATGTAATAATTTATAAATTATAAAATATAAATAAAAATTTTTTATTTAAATTTCAGTGTGATTTATTGGTATAGCAACAGAAATGAACAATTTTTCATGAACAATAATTATTAACAATAATTATTATTAACAATAACCATAATTTTTTTTTTTTAACTTCATTATCGTTTCAACATTCCAGTTCTTCAAGAAGATTATAAACTGTATTAATGTCAAATAATTTTGAATTTACAGGCTTTTCATACAATGCTGTTATCTTTTCAAATTTTTTTCCAATAAGTAATTTTTTTTTACTATGACATTGAACAATATTAAATATCTTAACTACGTCTCCATTTGTAGTTAAAATATAATTTTCATTATTAGTTTTTATATTTAGTTTTATTTGGTTCAATGTAATTTTTTTATATTGTAGTCCTTTGATACTGCCAATTAATGGGCCACTATTATGTGGTTTAGATAATTTTAGATTTATTTAGATTATTAAATGAATTAAAATGCTCCTGATTATAAATTGCCATATATCTATTTGTTGATTGTTGCAATGGTTTCTCGTGTTTCTGAATTTTAGACTTAAGGTCTTTCATGTAATTTTCAAAAATAAAAGTGCTGCAGTTGTCAAGAGGTAGCCAAAATACTTATGGTCTTCACATATATGCAGAAGACCATGAACATTATGGGAAATATGTTCTTAGCCATATTTAAATTCAAAAGTCTTCACAAAATAGTGTAATAAATCTTTAGCATAATTAACATAGCCTTGAAGGTTTGGACTCAAAAGTATAACCATAGAAGTGTGCAATGCCATAAAATTTGTACATACATATTTAGAAACTATATTTTTTAATACAACTGGTCCAACATAAAGTAAAAAAAGTCTTAACTCTGTGGCTTTCCACCTACCAATTTCCTGAATATCCCTTGTCTTTCTAGCAAAATCCGAAGGTATAAATTATTCTACAGCCAATATTGATGCAATATTTCTGCTAATTCTCTACTTCTGCCTGTCAACGTTCCAACATTCCACGTGCCTATTCTCACTTTAAATCCGTCCCTCATACCTAGACTCAGATTTAACCTGGGGCGCAATAGTGATGTCCCAACACCGTTGACATTACCCGTGTTGGGTAGACCTGCACACATAACTGGTGGAACAGCTACCACACTGGCTGTCCGAGTGGTATCACACACTTCAAGATCCAGGTCTCCTCCTCCTCTAGATATAATATTTCCTCTCACTTGTTGTCTCCGCGCACATCCGAGATGGGACAAACCGCCTAAGTATCGATAAGGACTCTTCGTTCTATTTGACATAATTTTACACCGGCTGTCGACCTGACGCAACCACTTTAGTCGCCTCTTACGACTGGCTGTGGAAACCGTGGAAATATTCTGACACCCCTTTCCACAGAGGTTAGTTGTATACACAATTGTTTATCACAAATATTCATTTGAGAATAATAAAAAAAATCTGCGAAATAATACATCGGTATATAGTGAGATAGTACAGAGTGAGACAAACAAATACTGTTGTCTCACTGTACTTTACAAAAATAATTTAATTTACATTTAAAACAATTGTATTTAAGCTAATTTGATAATATTTGGAAGCAAATGCTACAATTATTTATTTTATATTATAATTGTTTAGAATAAACATGGCTCGTAATAGAGTTAGAAAAACAACAATTGGGACCTTTAAACCTGAAGATATGTCAGATGCTGTAGATATGGTATTAAACTTTGTTTGTACCTGTAGAGAAGCCGCTCATCAAAAAAATTTAAAACACCAAACTGTTGCTAGGTACCTATATTATATTGATTCATATATTACATTTAAATTTTTTTTTTTTTTTTTTTTTTTTTTAATGACATGAGGGTTGCCGTTGTGTGCAGAGGAGATGTGATTGACCTAGTAAAGTGGAGGTGTAGGACAAGGGTGGCCGACCCCAAATAGTTGGGAGGAAGGCGAGGCAAAAGAAGAAGAAGAAGAAATATTATTTTTTTATTTTAAATTCATACCTACCTATAACTATTATTCTAAAGATATGTCAAGAAAAAATCAATAAATTCTGCAGCAAGAATGTGTCCCAAGTATAATTCTCGACAAGTATTCTCATCATCCATGGAGAAAGAATTGGTAAATTATCTTTTACAATGTTCAAAAATGTGTTATGGCATAGGTCATGTTGACTGTCGTAAATTAGCATTTCAACGTTGCAAATGAGCCTGTAGTTTGTTTACCACAGTAAACTTCAATGTTGTGCGTATAAAAACTGCGTGCGTCGCATAATGCATACATTTTGATCCCGTACTTGGCGGGTTTCTTCGCCATATATTGAATAAAACTGCATCTTCCTCTAAAGGCAACTAACATCTCGTCTACAGTAACAAACTCACCAAGTGAATATGAATTTTGACAGTTTTTTATAAAGTCGGAAAAAAGATCTCGAACTGGTGCCAATTTATCATTATGCATACGCTCTTGTGTAGTATTTACGTTGTCAAAACGGATGCTCCTCATCAAAAATCGAAAACGATTTTTACTGAAGTTTGCCCGTAATATTGTGAATCCAGTCCCATTTGAAGTAAAAAATTCAGACAAATTTGTTCGGTTTCCCCGTTTTACAGACAACAGATACAAAGCTCCCAAAAACGCCAATATTTCAGGTTTATTAGTAAATTTATAGTTCCTTTCGCGACTATCTGGGTGAGCATTTTTTTTTTTATTTCTATATAAATATTAGTATTATGAACAATATTTTCAATAATTTCCAAACTGATAAATTGTGAAAAACATTCAAATTCAGTAATATATCGTCGAGCGTCTCCTTTAGGCACTGGAAATATTTTAACAATATTTTTCGATTTGGTTTTTAGGTTTTTTGCCACTGATTCACTCGCCCGTAAAATATCTTCATCTTTCCCAACGAAAAATCGAAAACCCTCACCTTCAGTTACCACGTCCATTTCACGCTCTTTCCATTTCTTCTTCAGATTCACTGTCATGATCTTCTGTCTCAATTTCTTCTAGCTCGTAATCAATATCATCTGGATCATCGACAAGGTCTTCGGTAAAATCAAATATACCGTCTCCTTCTTCCTGTTCTAATTCTTCAAAAACTTGCCTAATATCGTCAGGTCTGGTGTATCGTGACCTGAAACAATTAAAATAATTATTATAATACTGTATTAGGAAGAGAGACTGATTAAAGTGCGCAAAATAATTACTTACATTTTATTTTACTTTCGAAAAAACTAATACGTGATAAACCACGTGGCAGCACAATCACCACTGAGATACGATTTTCACGACACTTCAAGTTCACTACTGATTTATTATCACAAGATGTCAACTGTAATAAAAGTTTGATTGTCATCTAGTGGGGGAACAAGTAATTAGAGAATACGCACCAGTGCGATAAGTCTAACCAGACGAATTTAGGTTTGCCGCGTTTTTTCCAAAAAAAGCGGTGTAAATGCCGCCCATGCGAGCGCTCGAAGGTATAGAAATATTATAATTCTGCTGTTGATGCATAGTTACAGAATAATTCAGGGAGGACATTGGATATTTATAATATTGCACCATGTATAAATTCTGCAATTGAAAAATCAATGACCATGAAAAATATTCAGGTTGGTTTTAAAGCAACTGGCATATATCCTTTTGACAAAAAAATATTCACAGACGAAGATTATTTTAGTAAGTGCTATAACTGATCGAGCGTAAAAAAATGTTGATACTACTATCGTTAATAACAATTTATTATCTCAATCAAGCTGTAGTACTGCAGAAATAAAAACAAATGGAAATGTTAATTTGACTGAAAAAAACGAAGCATCTTTTGATAAATCTGGAAGAGAACTTTTATTTTTAAACACAACTGAGTCCACGAATGTCAGTCCTAATACCATTAGACCATACTCTAAAGCAGATGATCGGAAAAATAAAATGAATAACAAAAGAAAAAAAGTCAGTGCGGTCATAACAGACACTCCAGAAAAACTTAATATAGAAGAAGCTACAAAAATAAAAAATATCAAAATAAAAAAAGCCTTTTTCCTAATAAAACCAATACAAAGAACATAAAACAAATGAGTAAACCAACTAAATCATTAAATGAAAATAACATCTTATCAGATACCTCAGCTGATATGTGTAGTCAAGGCCGTATCCAGAAATAATTTTTGGGGGGGTCCAAAATATGTTTATTATAATTTTACTAAATTTACGTTTTAAAATTTGGTTAAAAATAAAACCGAAAAAGTTTTAATCTTTTTTAATTAATTTAAACAAAATCGTTAGTACCGCGTAAAGCTATTTCTTGACGCCCACAAAGAATAATAGTTTGAATAATAGGAATAATCTTTTTCTATTTTGTCCAATTTGAATAGCACGCGCGGAATCTAATTTTTTAATTATATTTTGATAGTTTTTGGAATAAACAGCAACAAAATTATCTGCACGCATAGCATTACATTTGTGAAATTCAGTTTGACTTTGTTCATTAAATTTCTCAATCGCTTTTTTCCAGTTATTAAAAGGTTTTATAACTAATGTAATAAGTTGCTGATGACTGCCATTGCCACCAAATTCGCGACCAAATATCGCACAATATTTACAAACTGCACCTTCCTCACCAATTTTTGAATAAACAACCCAAGGAAAACGTTTAATCCATCCCAATTGAAACCTTAATTTTTTTTTTAAATTTGTAGTTATACGAAATTTATAATTTTCATCTGGTGACCAATGATCAGACAATAATTTAAATTTTATTTCACCAGATACATTTTTACCCAAATAATAGCCAATATCGTTGTCTTCAACTATTTGATCCTCATCCAACTTCAATATATTATTTTCATTTGCTTGCAAATTTGTAGGTGAATGACTACATGATGGCGAGTCTATTTGTGGTAGGAGGATAGGAACATCATAGGTCTAAAATTAAGTATTATATGAAATAACGATTCATATTAAATTATTAATATATTATACACATAATACATAAAACAATATAACGTACCTTTGAAAGTTTAGAAAAATAATTGAATAGTACATTTTTGTTCTCACGTTTACTCATTATAATGAATTTAAATATTTATACTTTTCAACGTATTTGTCACAGTACGGCGGACGATGGGATATTAATTATTATTTAAGTATTATTTTTAATGTACACAAAATTAATATTGTTGTTGTTTATTGTCACCTACTGCCGCGCACGAATCGGCGTTGATAGCGGTCGTTTCCTTCGTCTATCGATAATAATCTATTATTAGACGCAGAAATAATATTTTCATATGATGTTATGATTCATATTAGTCAGCAATTAATTTGATTGGAGTTTAAGCCATTTATAACTGAAAATATTTATATTGGTATTAAGAATAAAGAGTTATTTTAAACATTTGTAAAATACTGAAGAAATTTCGGGGGGGGGGGGGTCCGGACCCCTTGGACCCCCCCCACACATACGGCCTTGTGTGTGGTCCTGTTTTTACATAGGATATGTCAGATGCAGAGTCATTAAGTTATGATCAAATTACTGGTTTTGAAGAGTTAGTTAAAGACCCTGAAGAAGGTGATTATGTTTTAGTTTCATTTTCTTGTTATAAATCTAAACAAACAAAGAAAACCATTTTCTATGTTGGAATAATTATTAAAAATCTAGACGAAGAAAGATGTTTAGGATTATCGTATTTAAGAAGTTACAAAAAATCCAAAAATAAGTTAGTTCAGCCACAAGTGCCAGATTTATCATCAGTTTGTCTTAAAGATATCACCGCAGTATTACCTCAGCCTAAATTGAATGGTAAAACAGCAAGACAACAATCGCTTTATTCATTCGAAGTCAATCTTAGTAATTTTTAAATGCGTTAGGTTAGGTGACTGATATTTATTACCTATATTTGGAAATGTGTTAAATTACTTTCCATTAGTTTTTAAGATACCTAAATAATTATATAATGTTAAATAAAAAAGTGTGGTGTAGTTAAATAAAATAGGTACGCACTAACAGCAAAATGCAAAATAGCGACGAGTCAGAAACGACGGAAACAGAAGTTACAATATGAGTATTATAAGCATAGCCGCATAGGTATTACGTAAATGCCGTAAATGAAAACTCAAATCAATAGACATTTAATACCATGGACTAAAACAGCGTTATCATGTACTCGTCAATCGGTCAGCTCAGGGTCGGTTTTAAGATAAATACTTAGGGGTGCATCCAAAAATTTGCCGATTGTATAACCGTATAAGGGGAGAAGGGAAGTGATTAATTTTCAAACATTAGCTGTAGTCAAATCGAATTTGAGTTAAAATCTAAAAATAGAAACATTAAAATAGATTATCTAGAAGTCAACCAAGTATTTCAAATTTAAGATATAATTAAGTTAAAGGTTAAATACAATTAAAAATATTTTAATTGAACATTTTATATTAATTTTAATAAAATGCATTTAATAAGCATATAATAAGCATGAGTAATATTATTATTATAAACATAAAAATATAAAATCTTTACTTATTGTTTTAAGCATATAATTAGCATAAAACAAGCATGAGTAATATTATTATTATAAACATAAAAATATAAAATCTTTACTTATTGTTTTAATTTTTTTGGATTTTTCAAATTTCAATTCTTCTTTGTTTAGCAGTAGACCATTTTTTAAGAACACAATTTATGTCAATTTTGTCAGTCAAGTCTTTTTCACAATTTAAAATCATTTATGAGTTTAAACGATCTGAACTTATTGTAGAGTGCAAACTATGTTTGATCAACTTTAATTTGCTAAAAGTTCGTTCACTGGATGCTGTAATTACTGGAGCTATAAATGTAATGCGACATAACCAGTTTGCCCAAGGTAAAAGTTTCTGTAACTCGGTTGATTTTTCCATAACTTACATAAGTGTCTCAGTATTTTTACATTAATGGCATAGTATTTCCCACTCGTCAGCTACTGCATCAAAATCCATTAGCTCACCACCTCGACTCTTTGTAGGAAAAAGGTAAAATGCCTTTTTTAAATTTTCAGCTGTTGCTTCTTCAATTTTTAATGGAACCCGCAAATATTATACAATGAATGTAGAGTTGCAACAAATACTTTAAGATTTTCTTTTGATAAGTTTATTAGAGTATCTAATACTTGATAAAATTGTTTCCGATAATATGTTAATAAATCAATAGTTGTAAAATTGTCAGCATTATAATCAATTTTTTTTGGAATCATTCTAGTTTGGTGGTGGCGTTTAAAATCTTTTTCTGGGTCGATTCCAAAACTTTCTGCAGTTATCTTAGAACTTTTAATTAAGTTATCCATGACTTTAGTTTCAGATCTAATGTTTTCCAATGATTTTATAGTACTGTTAATTAATACATAGACATCACATACATTCAGTTCTCTAGCTAAAGAGAATTTTTATCCGTTAAATTTTTAAGTTTGTATATAATGTAATTGAAATAAAAGCTGTATTTGGTATACTATATATGTGCGCTGTTACCAAATCAAATAAAATTGATACGGATGACTGTTATGCTTATATAGAAATATAAAGACTATGCATGCGTGGATTAGATGTATTATGTATATTATATAGAACATGCATCGGATCGGACGACGACAACGGTGGCGTCGGAGGTATGGGCGGTGCAATATTCATGTTATATACTTACATATATGGCTCTTATATCAATAAAATCGCAAGTATTTTTTTAATGTATGTGCTCTTTGCTGTTCTTCAGTTATTATTATAGGTATATTTATTTTAAGCAAATCTTTAATTTTTCTTGTAATCTCGGTCACTTCATTCACGGATTTCTTGTCAACGTCTTGACGTGACTCACTATACCACGGAAAATAATTAGTTCTTATGGTAAATTGAACTTCTCCAGCATATCAAACGGTACTTATTCTGTAACCTTTACAATCATTTCATGCATGAAATCACTGACGGATGGCTATGAGTCTTACTACATTCGCAATTTGATAACATTGTCTATGTCAATTATTATTGTTTTTATCTAAATTATGATATATTTTTTACATAATATGTCTATTGATATTATGGAATTTAATAAAATATGTATGTGTTTATTAGTAATTATTAGGGCTAGGATTTTAATGACCCAAAAAACCTAAAAAAATGACCTTAAAAATGCCCAAAAGATAAAAAATTGTATAAAAATGCATTATAATTTATAATTATTAATTATTATTTATTATTTATTAATTAATATTTCGGTACAAAATTATTTAAATTATAATGTTATAAAAAAAATAGCAAAAAAATTTTTAATTTAGGATTTTCTTGATATGAATAATAAATTAATAAAGTTTGAAGTTTGGACTTATCATGCAATGGCCAGCTTGAAATTTTCTGAAAAATCAACAAAAAAATACTGTAAAATAAAAAATATATACGTATATTTTTTTATTCTGAAAATTACGTTTAAATTGTATTGTTGCAGTGGACAATCAGTAGCTCCTTCAAGTTTTCAAAAACAAATGTATAAAAATATTACCTAGATTTCAAAAAAGTATAAAAAATGCCCGTAAAATTGAAAAAATGACCTAAAAATGCTAAAAAATGACCCTAAATCCATAAAAGTACAAAAAATGCAAAAAAAAGGAAAATAAAAACTATATATTTGGACTCGTATATGATCAAATCACATTTTGTGCTTGAAAAGCTATGTCCTGTAAATCCTAAAAAAAAAAAAATGCAAAATCCTATACTATCCTAGCCCTAGTAATTATATTAACGACTGGTACTAAGGAAATAAAATATTATATTTTTTCAACTCAGGATGATTAATTTTTATTATTAATTATTTTATCAAACACATACATTTAATGATATATTAATTATCATGATACCATACTCTCGATTTTCTACCCTATAGATACCTTTGAAATGTAAGTTGATTCAAATGTAAACAAATGTATGGATAAAGGAAATATAAATAATAACAAGATTTGAAATACGACATAATACTTTTATTACTATAAAATAAACAAATATAGGTATATATATATATATATATATATACATATTTTTTATAAATACAATTAACAAACAAATTTATAATGTCCATGAGCATAGGTATGCACTTTGTCTTCGTGTATAATCCTCTTATCGTCATAGTTATTATACGTTAGTTTATCTGATTTGATTGTCTTGAGCTGGTGTTTGAATGATCTTATTGAAACATTCTCCTTATACATATTAAGACTCGTGTCACCAAACAAACATCGTTTGTGGTCATCAAAGGTCATGTGGTTCTTTACCACATGTCCACGGATTCCCTTGGCTTTGATTTTTTCCGTTCCATTGAGCTTGTACGCATATGATTTTGCTCGTAACGCACAAAACTCTGTCATAACGAGTCCATCGGTCTCGTCGGAAAACAAACCCGGGATCTTCTTACGGTCGGCAACGTAACACGGATGGTCTTTCGGGAGATTTGCTGTATCCATTCTGTCCAACAAGTTTGCGTTATTTACCAAGTCCTGGTAAAAGTCATCCGTAATAATATGATACACCAGTGAATCTAAAAAATTAATGTTAATTAATATAAGAAAATAAAGTTGGTTTGAAAATATTTACCTGTATCTGTATACATGAGTTCTATTTTTTCGCCGTAATGTTTTTGCATGACGTCGTAATGATATTCATACATAAGAGTTTTACTTATATCAAGTACTGCAAAACCTATAGTAAAAAAAAATCAATTAATTTGAAATTAATAACATTAAAATATAATATTTGTGTGTGTGTGTGGGTGTTTAATAGTTACCTATATATATTGGTTTATCAAATTTAATTTCCTTATTCTCTAGCAACACAGCTGCTAGATTTTCGTTATAAGTTGTACAGTGCTTGAACGTGGACTTATTTATAAGTTTCTGCAAACACTTTTCACTGGATACTAACTTAATTTGAACACGTTGACGGACATTTTCCATTGTCTTGCCTGTAAAATCATGAGAAAATGTTATGAAAAATTAAAAGTTTTAATTTATAATAACATACCAAATACTGCATTGTTCATTAATTTAAAAAAATCTTTCTCGAAATCATTTGTGGCCTTCTTACGCATCTCAGTGTTCATGTTGATGTAATCAGCTAACCATGCCGACTGATTAAACTCTATGACTCTATGTACCTACAAATATTATAATGTTAAAAATGTATTCATCACAGAATTGTTGTGATTGCTTACTTTATCTACTTTAAGACCGTTTTTAATGGCTTGTTGTAGATTACGGTAGTGAACAATATAATTTTTCTTGGGCTCTAATGTTGCCATTAGTTTCTTCACTTTTGAACCAGTAGGTATACCGTTCTGTGGTAGAAAAAGCAAGTCATTGTGTTTATCATGTAATTCTTGCGGATAGGATATATCCAACTCGTATATCCTTCCTATGGGTGAAGTATCATTCAGATCGTTCAGTCCGTCGAGTGTTGGTTCAATCCATTTGAACCCGCCGTATGGCATGTATTGTGACATGGCCCATCCATACAAGTTATTACCTTAAATTAAGAAAAATATATTTAACTGAATAAATTAAAATTATAAAAAAACTTACAGTCTTGGTATATCAACCATGATTTCGGATTTGCCGGGTTATAATCTGGAGTCGTTTTGTGGTTCGCCTTCGCATACCTCATACTTGCTTGTGTAAGACCACCACGTATGCCTATAAAAATTAATCATATATTATTAAATAATACTATTATATTATAAAATATTATATCATTACCTTTTTCAATCATTAGCAACATATCATAGTCATGAAGGAGTTCGAGCTTCATTGAAGTATGTTTCAACATCGCATCAAAAGAGAAGCCTGGACAAGTGTAGTAGAACGCTGGGTCTAGGCTATAAGTTGTCAAACAAAGGTCTCGAAAGTTCTCAAACACATCAGCTAACAGCATGATGTCTATTTTCAAATATAGGTCTGAATATTCTCCTAAGTTTTTGCATTTGAAATGGTTCCAAACAGTCTTTGCAAATTGATATTCAGCATCCTCAATGTGTTCTTCTGTCAATGTACTATAAAAATCTTCTTTCTTCGGCAGATGTGATTCCTTTAGTTTGCTCCAACCATCCGTATACTCGTAAGGGTATACGCCTTTACGAGTAACGAGTGGCATGTCTTCGATTAAAAAATGTTTTGCAGTC
Organism: Sipha maydis; assembly: GCA_034509805.1. NCBI lineage: Eukaryota > Metazoa > Arthropoda > Insecta > Hemiptera > Aphididae > Sipha > Sipha maydis. The sequence goes on from JASXSY010000573.1 coordinate 43,499, forward strand.
TCTCTAAATTTCTCAAGCCTAGGTGATAATAAATTTTTGGCTAAAGTCGATAACTTGGAGGCCATAAATCTAAATGTATCTATAAAGCGGATTGTGAAGGAGTTGTTGATATATTTCGAAAACGAAATAAATTTTTCCTCGCTGTTTGGTATTGCAGAAATTGTGTTCGTGTCATATCTAAGCTCAGTTACCAAAAAGTGTGCATCATAGTTTGTTAAATTATGGAAGAAAACCGGTACAAAATTTGGTTGTTGAAGCTTGAGATTACACGTATTGCATAAAGTTTGTCTATATTTGCCTGATAAATGGCAGTGATCTGCCACTTTTTTATTTTTGTCAGAAAAAATACATTTACATAAATTGCAAGTTTTACATGCATCATGTAATCGCTGTTGTTCAGGTGTCCAAATTATAGGTATAATGGTTTTTAGCAATTTGTCAATTTTTTCCGCTATTTCCACAATACTTTGTACAAAATGTTTTGCCACCTCTTTATTTTGCTCACTTCCACGGTATATAACTGGTGATGTTGGTATTTCAAATTCTTCAAGGAGTTCGTTTGGTATGTGGTCATCGGCCTTTACGAAAAAACCATAGCTCATAGGCTTATGATTTTGAATTACAGTTGTATTTTTTCCTTTTTTCTCGTTACATTTAACGAGAAGTGCCTCGAAGTCTGCATAAATTACTATGGGGTGTCGTTGTGTTTTTTGCCATGCATTAAACTCCGACATTGTATCGGGCTCAGGCATCTTAGGAAGAATTGGCTTGTGTTCACCACATATCTTTTTGTGCTGTTCTAATGCCCCTTCCCCGCTCAACTTGAATTTGCATTTCTGATTATCAAAACTTGTAAAACACCGTTTACAAAACACAACACTCTCTTTATGCATAGTTTTTTGTGCTCTAATAAGCCGGGAAAAATTAGAGATGTAGGTGTAATGGCTTTTATCGCCTACCGTGATTAATAGCAAGTCAAAATGGTTTGATTTTTCTTCATCCACAACTTTAAGTGGATAAACAATATGTTTCTTATTCTTTTCTTTTTTTAATCCATAAACGTTGACTGATATTTTTGGGTTATTGTTTTCAAATGTTTTTATTCCCCTTACAGTTGTTGGGAATGTTAAACCGTCGAAATTGTATTTTTCTTCAAGTGAAGTATAATTTTCAGCCACTACATTTTTGTTATTACCCTCAACGTATTTTGATATGATTGCCCATTTGAAACACTGTTGGTCTGAGTTTTGTGCTTTTTTATTCTTAATGTAATTTGGTAACGGAATGTACGATGAGCCACCCGTGGGCGTATAATTATATACGCCTAATAATAAACCGTCTATGGTTTCCAAAGTAAAACCACTTCCTTTAGATGTATAAACATCCTCTTCGGCTAATAATTTTACGAACGCTTGTTCTACTATTGAATTGATATCCGTATCCATAAAAATTTCTTTAGCTGAAGTTTTAAACGCACGGTTCTCGGCTGAATTCTCTACGTTTGGTAGGCTGTAAGTCGCTTCCAGTTTCAGGTTGAATTTGATTGGTTGTTTTGCCGATAATGATTTAAGTAATTGAATTAAGTATTCTTTTGATGATGCTATAAATGTTTTGTAGTTATACAAATTATCTGTATTTTTCATGTAATACCAGCTGATTTTATTTGAGAACGATGTGCCTGTCTTAATGAAACCGCGGGTATTGACGATGTTCATGCGTGTTTTTTTAGCATTTACTGCTTCGTTCGAATTTTCCACATGTGCACGCTTGAGATCATTGCGATCTGAAGCCGAAGGAACTAAAATAAGATAAATATATAATATTAATAGTAATCACTAATTATATCTTTAAATATTTAATTTATTTGAAATATTATCATATTATTTTAGATATATATATATATATATTTATATTATTGTTATATCATAGGAAGTGAATAAACATATAAATAAGATATTTACCAGTAAATGTGTTCAGTTGTTTTAAAAAAATCTTGAATTTCTCGCTTGGTTATGGTTGGTCCTTGTTGAATTACAATATTTGTGCCTGGAAATGATATTAATAGTTATATAATTTAAAATAATATTATATTTAGATAGTGTAATGAAACCAAGTTTTAGACTTAGTCGTCTTGTTTACAAATATATTAAATTGTTAAATACTTACGATGTTTTTCCTTGCTATGTCTGATGAGGTTATCTCTCCGTGTGAATATTTCTGAGCATATACTGCATGACACTGTGTACTAGGTACATCATGCGACTTGGCGTGTTTACGTAGATTTTTAATCAATGTAAAGGTTTTAGAACATACAGTACACGTAAACATTTTTAAACTGAATAAAAGTGAATACGAATTACGAACTGTACTTGAATAAAAACACTGACGATCAAATAAAACACTTGAGAAAATTAATAAACCAAAATTAAAGTGATGAAAAAAAAAAACTTGATGATCCGTAAAGCGAGAACTCTAATCATAAAACTCGGGTGATATGTATCCTGTTTATACTCCATTCGTGAAGTGTAGAAGTCTGATTGTGTACTTTGTGTTTATCAGTCATCTAGTATTTTATAAATTGATATTTTTAAGGGATTCCTATGAGAATACACGTTAAAATAGTACTACGATCCATATTTTATACCTAATTTGTGTATTCATTATGATTATTAATCAAAGAGTATGCCTTAAAATCGATGGTTTTAATCATGAAATGTGAATAGCGTTATCTATCGGTAATAATGAAAACCGCTATCGTTTGTCTATACATTAAATGTATTGTAGTAACGCTCTTTATGTGATAAAGTTTTGATGATAATGCTTATGAAAGTATATATAAATTATTATATATTGTATACAAGTTATGTATCTTAGTCGGTTGTATTGGTGTATATGATTGATGTGTTTTATATCTATATATGTAAGTATTACAAGTAAAAGTATGTGTACCTATGTATGTTTGTATATGTATGTGCGTGGGAGTGTGTGTATATTTTTCTTTGTGAAGATGTATGATAAGTACATCCTAAAGTGTAACATTTGTTTAAGCGAGGTGTTTCTTTATAGGTATATTATATTATATATTATGTGTGTGTGTGTTTGTATGTAAGTATGTATGTATGCCTGTATGTCTATCAAGTTCCTGCAATATAATTCATTATAATATGATGGAAAAAACATAATAACTAACCGTGGTCCAATAGCGGGACTTTATATCCATGCTCGTAGTGTCAGGTTCGAACCTCATGAAGATTTTTTGCATTATTTTAACGGTATCTGGATCAAACAGCTGGTATGGTGGCGATATATGAGAGTAGATTATTTAAAATGTGATATCATTGATAACAATAATATCTGATAACAGAAATTAATGATTATATTGTATCAGATGTATGTTGCAAGTTGCCTATATCGAGTAATTCATACAAGTTTGGGAGGATCTGTACTACGGGTTGCCTATACATAGAGGAGCTATGCTTTTACATGTAAAATTTAAGGCGGAGGAGCTCCAGAACACCCTATTTTATACTACTGATAAAAATTCGAATACAGTTTGCATATACAATTTTGTGTTAACTTTTTATATTGAGCGCGATCTGAAATAGCCGCACTTGTCTCAACTCTGTAAAAAATCTATAAATACCCATTCCAATCGAATTTTTGAACACTGCAATAAATTGTGTTTTGAATTTCTATTATATTATAATATATAAAATATTATATGCATACATTATAAATCTGTGGCTTGGTACAAGAAAGGCTAATGACATATTATGACAATTTTCAAAAATAAAAATATTTGATGTATACATAAAAATTTTAAACTTTTGTAGAAACTCGAAAAAATTATGGGACTTTAATAAATTGTTTTTTTATTTCTTTATTATTGTTTTCTATTTAATAACAATAATGTTGGTCCAATAATCTCAATTACGTCAAAATATGACATCGGTCCTTCTTTGACAAAGCCACAGAAATAAAACTTTATGTTATAGGTAGCATTACTGTACCCAAAAAGGAATCTCATTGTTTCCTGCCCATGTACAATTATTTTAGTGAAAAAATGCCAGTTCCCTTCTCAAAAAAAAACGCTGAATTCTTCACCCTCCTATATCCAAATATGAATGATATGCTGGTAATAGAAAAAGGTGAAGCCATTGGATTTTTATGCGCGAAAACGCGATTCATACATTTAAACCTGGAACATTTGTCTGAATTGGAGGTCAGATGCGTGGGAAACAACAAGCTGGAATTTAAAGGTCTTCAGTACTACTATGAACAGTTTGAGTGCAAATCGATGCCCGAGTCGGAAGTGATAAATACCGATAAAAAGTGCCAATTTGACTTATATAGCTATAACATTGTCGGTTTTCGAACTGAAACCGCAGTTATCCCGATTTACGCATTTTGCTTTGATTCTTTAAAAATGCAAACTGCGATATCGTGGCATTTTCCTTTAGATCCAACCACTTCAATGTTTCAAGAGTACAGCACAGAACGGCATCCGTTCATCAAATCCGATGATATGTACAATTTCATGGACATGGACGCAATATACGCCGTTGAAAATCAAGTGAGACACCGGATATAACTTAAAAATGATAGACACAACCTTGACAATTAGAGGAACTAGTAGGGCAGAGGTGGCCAACCGGTCGATCGCGACACCCTTTCGCATTTTCTTAAATTTTTGAACAATTTGTGTATCTTTGTATAGCCAACAAATGTAAAAATTAGATTTAGAAAAAGACAATAAACAACTATGAAAAACAAGATTATATACTGATATCTATTAACTATCGTATTATTGGATGGATAGCCTGCATTACTTTCTATTAATGGCCTTTATCGCTTTCGTATAAACTGATAAATCGAACCAGTCTGCAATGACAGTTACAATAAATATAATAAATATATACATATATACCTAGTATAAATTAATATATAAAGTAATAAAATAAGTGTAACACGCCTGTACATATAATATATTTTTTGTTTATTGACAACCTTTTTTTTTTTTGGTCGATCGCAGGTCTATGAAAGTTGGCCACCCCTGTAGTAGGGTGTCAGTTACAAAATAAAAATCAAATAATTTCTTTTGTGCGTATTGATAGATTATTTTATTACTAAAAGTTAAAACATTTTATAAATACTACATGTTCACTGATAAATTGCTCAATCATATTATGTTGTAAGCATTATTGTAGACAGCTGATAAGAAATAAGAAATATATTTTTAGAATATGTACCTACAGCAATTTTATAGGATAAAAACAAAAAATGTATTATTTTTTTTTTTTAAATATGCGAGTTACCACTAAATTAATAAAAATATAAGACAGAGAAAACTCAGTGTTTAAAAATTCGTTTTTGGATTCAATGAACTTGGTTTGTAATAAAATCAAAAGATTTTAAGTACTTAAGTTCATGCTAAATTGTAAGGCACGTGTAAAATGTTATGTATTAAATACTAATGTTTTAATTTTTTTAGACTCACGTTATAACTGATATATTGAAAACGAAGGAACCAGCGAAAAAATACATAAATCCTGAAGAAAATAGGTATCTAACCAAAGGTCAATTGACAAACTTTGAGGGTTTTTACTATGATTTCGAAAAAGTCGCATCGTAAGTACATTTAGCGTTGGTAAAACATTAATAAGTACAAATATAAGTATCAAATGTTTTAGTAAGTACATTAAAATAATTATCTTATGATATACGTGTACGTGATATACTTAGTATTTACAAAACAATAAATAAATAAATAAATAAACCATTATGCATATCAAAAAGATATCAGATTTATAAATATGCACATGCGTCGGTACTAAGAATTGACTTTATAATTATTTTACAAACTTCATCGTAAAACGTATGGATTAACGTATTTATAATATATTTATAACGATCTTTGTCCATTTAATATACTATAGATACGTACTAAAATGTATTTAAATGCCTCTATATTTTTCATAAATAAGTCATTTCCAATAATCCTCCAACATTCACACGTTTCTGATTATCATGGCGATGAATAATTCTAAAAACTGTTGACAATAACTTTTTACTTCCGTACGTGTATTGCATTGATTACAGTTAAAATTTAATGATAACATGTACATACGCTGTTCACTCGGTCGCAGGTTTTACTACGTTAACACGGCTCCCATGTGGAAAAGGAATATCGAACAATGGACCCACGTAGAAGAAGCGATACGGGGTACAGTAAAGAGTACAGACCACAAATTTGTGATCATATCCGGCACGTTCGGCTCAGACATGTTGCCCGACGTGAACAACACACAACAACCTTTGTTCTTGTCCAAAACGAAACAAGTACCGGTGCCGTCGATCTTCTGGAAATTATTGTTCGACATAAACTTAATGACGGTAAAAGTGTACTTGGTCTCGAATGACCCGAACATGAATCCAGAAAGATTATCGTACATATGCGAGAACCGGTGCCAGGAGGAACGCGACTATCTCAATGAAATCGCACCAGAGTTATTCCCAAACAAGCTCTATTGCTGTGACATACATTCGTTCCAAAAAGTATACGGCATTTTGGAACCCCTCATAATAATCGAAAATGTTATGAATCGATTAGCTAATGAAGAACGAAGCTTCGAAAACTATTCGTCGGAGGAAAGCGATTGGACAGACGAAATTGAACAATATTCTACTGAAATGAAATAAAACACTGTGATGTGATTAAATATATTTTATTTTTTTTTTCGATCATTGATAGTTATATCCGTTATAGGTGAATACATTTCAAACCAAGGTTATCTTTTATTTTATCGAGTTAAAATAATACACAATAATGACAACAATATATATAAATATATACAGAATGTAAACGTTAACTAAGAACACTCAATATCTTTGCGTAGAAACCTGCAATTTGAATTCTGATTTTTTTTCGGTCTTTATGACATAAAAATGTGTATTTTTACGAGTTTTAAATTTTTTTAACTTAAATAAATACGCACATGGGCAGTACAACTTTTTTTTCTTAAATGACAACCATCTATTTTAACCACTAATTATTTTTTGTCTATTTTTTAATGAATTTTGGTAGTTAAACCAACTTTCAAAGTCCAAAATTGACCAAGTCATAACAATTTAACCAAAAAACTGCAAAATGCGCATGATTTTAAATTTTTTTGAATGTAACTCTGAAAATAATTATTCTAGAATTGTTAAGATTTGATATTTTCACTCCTATTTATTTAAGTGATATTTACACATTATTATAATTTTATCTACTGTATAATTTTCACTTTAATTTGGGTATGTGTTATAACTTATAGCAGTAAAAACGTTAATCCGTTTCAATACAATATTCAAAATCCTTTTTTATTGCACATTAAAAGTATTAGAGGAACCACTATTCCAAATTTTAAGTTCGTAATTAAGTACACTTAGTAGAACACTTAGGCTAATAATCACTGTAATTGAAGCCTTTGAATTAAAAAAAATAATAATAATAAAGTACCTATAAGATTATTATTTATTTTACTATTGGAGACACAAAATAAGTAAAATCTACTTTTTTTTTGTTTTAATACTTATTAATAATAAACTATAATTTGTAAAAACATAATCACTATACAATAAAACTTTTTATTTTTTAAAAGTATTTTGTTAATAATCAGTTAATAATACCTTATATTAAAATTCAAAATGATAACTAAACAATTGCTGAATAAAAATTATAATGCTAATAATTAACAAAATAATGAAAATAATATAATCATTTGTAGAGAAGATATATATATATATATATATATATATATATTATAAACATACGCTTATATTTTTTTAAATTTATGTATATCTACATAACTGCTAAGGCGTATCTGAAAAACTGCACCTATATTTATAATGATTAGGGATGACAACAATATATCGATATATCGAAAATATCGATATTTAGAAACGACATATCGACAATTTTTCATCGATACAGTGCTACGATATTTATCGCATATTGATACATTCATTCAATGTATCAGGATTATCGTGAATACTGAATTTATCCATCGACCGTCCGTCCGTCCGTCAATTTATTAATTATTTGTCCGACCGGCCAATATACAATATTTTTAACGTCTAAAACCATATTATTTTAATTTGTATTTTGTTTGTACAGTTGTTGGAGTTATACATATTTTTTATGAAATCTGTAACAGCTGTATTCATATTATCAATTTTGATATGTCACATAATATAAGCACAGAAAAGTGAAGACAGACTTGTAATAATAGATTAATTAATGTATTAATAGATACATTTTTTATCGATACAATCGGAAATATCGATACTATTATCACGATATATATCGACATCGATATCATTCGATGATATATCGTTGCTGATACAATAATTGCCATCCCAAATTATGATAGAAATGAGAAAATTGCACAATGTCATAAATTGAAATGTAGGAAACTAAACATTGAGTTGTTATCGTGCTGGCAGTCAGCAGACTATTTAAAACTTTTATTGTATATTTGTACAGAATCGTATGAGCTTGCAGTAATCAATGCATATTTTAGGAAAAGAGAAGAGCATTATATAACATACAAGAGTGGAAGAAATAGGTCGCAGATTGATTATTTTAAGTGGAGGAGAGACAACATAAAAAGAGTAAAGGATTGTAAAGTAATTCCTGGAGAGAGTGTAATAACACAACATAGGTTGATGATAATGGAAATATGGTGTAGTAGAAAAAAGATGAACAAAAGAAGGAAGACAGGGAAGGATATCAGAATTAGGTGGTGGAAATTAATAGGAAACAAAGAGAAGGAGTTTATAAAGAAATTAAAAGAAAAAGCTGTGTGGAATGTTGAGGGAGATATAAATGAGGTTTGGAGAAGGATGGCCACTTGTGTTAAGAACATAGCAAAAGAGGTTGTTGGTGAAACCAAAAGTAGTTTACCAGAAGACAAGGAAACGTGGTGGTGGGATGAGGAGATTCAGAGAGTAGTAGCGAGTAAGAAAGAGCAATTTAAGGTATGGCAGAAAAGTAGGAAGAGGGAAGATTGGATAGAGTATAAAAATATATGTAAAATAGTGAAAAGTTCGGTAAGCAAAACGAAGCTTAATAGGTATGAAGAGTTATATGAACGGCTAGAAACACAGGAAGGAGAAAAAGAAATTTATAGACTGGCGAAGATGAGAGAAAAGCGATCCAAGGATTTCCAAGATGTCTGGTGTATAAAAAATGAGGATAAGAGAGTTTTAACAAATGATGAGGATGTGAAAAAAAGATGGAAAGAATATTTTGAGAAATTACTGAACGAGGAATATCCAAAAGAAGCTTTAGAGAGTATGTCATGGAATGAAGGATTGGTCTAGTGGACGAGGAGAAAGTGAGAGATGCGGTGAAGGCGATGAAAAAGAAAAAAGCGGTAGGACCAGATGGAGTATCTGTAGAGGTGTGGAAAGTGTTAGGAGATGTAAGTATTGGGTGGTTGAAAAATCTTTTTAATAAGGTACTGATAGAGGGAAAAATGCCAGAAGATTGGAGAAAGAGTTTTATTGTACCAATATTTAAAGGAAAAGGAGACTTACAATAATGTGGGAACTATAGAGGAATAAAGCTCATGAGTCATAGTATGAAGATCTGGGAAAAGATTATAGAGAAGAGGATAAGAAGTGAGACGTCGATATCAGAAAACCAGTTTGGTTTTATGCCAGGAAAATCGACAATGGAGCCATTATTTTGTGTTAGGCAATTAGTAGAGAAGTACAGAGAAAAGAATAAAAAACTATGCATGGTGTTTATAGATTTAAAAAAGGCGTATGACAGGGTGCCAAGGGAAGTTTTAAGGTGGGCATTAATGAGAAAAAATGTCCCAAAAATGTATGTTAATTTGATCCAGGATATGAATGAAGGGTCGAGCACTAGTGTCAAGAGTCGGTGTGGAGTATCAGAAGGTTTCAGTATAGGAGTAGGTGTGCACCAGGGGTCAGCTCTAAGCCCCTACCTGTTCTCAGTGGTAATGGATAAGGTTTCAAAGGAGATACAGGGTGAGATACCATGGTGTATGATGTTTGCGGATGATATAGTTCCGGTAGGAGAAAACCTGAAAGTTGTCAATAATAGGGTAAATGAGTGGAGGTTAGCCCTCGAAGAAAAGGGATTGAGAATTAGTAGAAATAAAACTGAGTATATTGAGTATGATTTTGGACAAAGAGACCAAGAAGTTGAAGGAATGAGGAGACCACTGACAATAGATGGTGATGTGATAGGTGAAGTTGAGAGCTTTAAATATTTAGGATCTTTTGTTCAAAAGGACGGGGGCTTTGACATGGATGTAGAACATAGGATTAAGTGCGGGTGACTGAAATGGAGAGAAGCATCGAAAGTGTTTTGCGATAAGAGAATTCCAATGAGGCTGAAAGGTAAATTTTATAAAAGTGTAGTGAGACCAACTATGCTGTATGGTTCAGAGTGTTGGGCGGTTAACAGGAGAATAGAACAAAGTATGAGTGTCGCGGAAATGAGAATGCTTAGATGGTTGAGTGGAGTGACAAGAGAAGATAGAATAAGGAATGAATACGTGAGAGGTAGTGTTGTTGTAGCGCCAATTGTGGACAAGATGAGAGAAAATAAGCTGAGATGGTTTGGGCATGTGATGAGGCGAGAGGAAACGAATGCAGTAAGAGTGGTTATGAAAATGGACGTTGAAGGGAAAAGAGGAAGAGGAAGACCAAAAAAGAGATGGTTGAAGACTTTGGAGAATGACATGAGGGCTGTCGGTGTGTGCAGAGGAGATGTGATTGACCGAGTAAATTGGAGGTGTAGGACAAGGGTGGCCGACCCCAAATAGTTAGGAGGAAGGCGAAGCAAAAGAAGAAGAAGAAGAATTGTATATTTGTACAAAAATATTTTATAAATATAGCTAAATCTATAAAAACTTCATTTTCACTGATTAGCAATTATTGTCGTCTGTTTGCTATTCTCAGTAGTCAGTGGTGGGTTTTATTATTATTTATTACTTTAATCATGATAATCTAAGTTTATAATAATATATTGTTATTTATGAAACATTTGATAGTTTAGGCTAGTGATGGGAATCGAATGAAATAATCGAATGATTCGATTATTTGAATAATCGAATCAATGCGGTTACTTTAAAAGTCATTCGAATGATAAAATAATCGAATAAATCATTCGAATGAATTAATCGAATAAATCATTCATATGATAAAAATTAGTAGGGAAAACCATGACAAAATAAACATGTGATGGTAAAAATAATCGAATACTTTTCTTATCTCACTACCTGTTTACTAAACTGATCGTGAAACTAACGTGGGATTAAGAAACACCGGATGTATTCATTTTAGATATTCTTAAAATAAAAAAATATATATAAAATAATTAATTCTGATGAAAAGTGGCAATAATTGTAATAATTGTTTGTAATAAATTGTAATGTTTATTTTCCTTTGTTGTTATTCTAAGATTTAAGTCCAGGGTACTAAATTAAGAATGCGACTGTCCATTATTGTATTAATATGTATTTTAATCATTACTCATTAGTATAATTCCTGGTATCGGTAATCACCACATTAATCGGTATAATACATATAAAGTATAAAAATTTAGATTGAAAATGCATTTTATATTTTCAAACTTATAAATAACCATTTGATTATTTATATGACCAGCAATGTAAATCATAAACTATAAACACTCGATTATTTTTATTTCAACCATTTACTAATTATTCGATTATTTTTGTTTTCGATTACTAATCATTCGATTATTCCCGTCACTAGTTTAGGCCACTGAATTGTTGCTATACATGGTATAAAGTCTCCAATAATGCAATACGTTTCCAGAATAGACCAATTAACGAGCCACTAATTAGTTAATAGGACTATGGTTTCCAAAAACCAACTATGTTTAATGTATTGATGTCCAAATTTATATTTCTGTATTATTATTGATCACCAATACTATTAAGTACTTAGTATTTATAAATTTATAATCAATAGTATTATATTATATTTATATAGGCATATTGCATATATACAAAATAATAAAATATATACTACGAAGTAAATCGAATAAAAATAGCAAAACAAACTTAGAACATTTATTTCTCACAAAAAAAATTATCTAGATAATTTTTCTCAGATAACTATTTTATTTATCTAGATAAGATAAAAAGATAGTTCATATTTATTTTATCTAGATAAGATAAAAGACAAATATATTTATCTAGATAACTTATATAGATAAAATTATCTAGATAATGCACAACACTGATAATGATCAGTGATCTTTAACAATATATTTCAAAGGTGTACATATATGCTAAATTTTAATGAATAATATTTTGGTAAATATATACAATAACGTATTTGGGTTATCACTCCCAGTGGAGAGATCCCGGTCTTGGTCTATTATTTTATACTAAGTCATATGGTCTTCGGCGTTTGAGACGCCTTATGTCTTGAGAGATGTCAAGTTGTTGAATTGTAGTTAGTAGTTGATTGGTGTGTTGATCTAGCCGTATCTCGTGTTTCGAGCAAACTTGGTTATCTCGTCCTGGACAAAGGTCATCATCAGATCTCGATGAATAATGTCGTTTCTGCCGTATCGGTATGCTGCGACAATAGTACGAAGGGCGATGTTTTAGCAGCGTTGAATTATTTCAATATTGGACTTACTGGCACAACCCCACAGTTGTATTTCATAAGTCCATATTGGTTTAATTCATAGATATTATAAGAATGGATAGGACACGCCTATATTGGCTTCGTAAGAGGTTGCGGTCTTTTTTGGGGAAGAGAGAAAATTCAATATCTGCGAGAGAGATAGACTATAAAAGTGCTTTTTGAGGTTAGGTTACAAACGATTCTAATTGTCAGCTGGCCTAATCTTTCGTGTGCCCGCCAAATTATCTTATAATATCTATGCTTATAACCTCAAAAATTGTATCACTTTATTCTCAGTTGATAAGCTCGATGTCCTATCCATTCTTATAATATCTATGGTTTAATTATCGTTACGTACAAAAGGCGTTTGCTTGAAAGGTCTAGTTCGGAGTGCCTTCCGATCAACCAATAAAGTTTCCTAGATATTTTACAGAATCATTCTGTGGGATGATCTGTTGATTCAAAAGTACTGGGATATTGACACATTTACGCAAAGTGTAATTTACGTACAGCGCTTTTTCACTATTAATTTTATTTTCCAAAGCTTAGTCCAATCGGAGACGTTGTGATTGTCCGTTGAAGATGATCAGTGGCAGTCTGCTGGTCTTCATCAGTTGCCAATATTGCTGTATCATTGGCAAACATGGCTGTCATTGAATAGTTGTTAGTTGGAATCAGTGGCGGCGTGATGCAGCATTTTTGGGTCAAGTGTCCCATCTATAAATTGGGGTGGGTGGTTTGGTGGGTTGACCCGTGGATGGGTAAGTGGTTAATATAAATGTATGCAAAAAAGTTATGAAGTTATGTATTATAATTTGTAATCCAAGTATTGACGTCTAGTTAATATTATATTATAATGTAATAACACTAATTTGAATCTACATTATTTGAGTGTTATACTATTTTTCTTTATATATGAAATATACATTGTATGTAAGTAATACTAATTACATATTAGACACATCCTATTTTTTTTCTTATAAATAAATAAAGTGGTGGTTTTATGGGGGTGGTCCAGGGAGACTGCCCCGCCGGTCCTGAGTTTAGGCTGTGGTATATTATTTCGATTAGGTTAGGACATTTTATGTTTTAATATATTATAATATTAAAGGACCCCCCCTAGAAATAAATCAAAAACTACGTTAAATAAATATATGCATAGCCCCTTCCAAAATATAAAATTCTTGTTGTGCCTAGAGGTGTGAGTTTAAATATATTATTTTAATAAAAATTTGGGGTAGGCATAGGCGCAAATAGGGAGTTACATTGGTTGGGGCTCAAGCCCTTTAATATATTCAACAAAAATTCCCTCTCCACATCAAATATATAATCTTATAATATAAGAGTAAATATTGGGGGGGCTTAGCCCCCCCCACCCCTATTTGCGCCTATGGGGGTAGGTGTAAATCAAATGGACATGTTGTTGTCCCATTCATTAAAATAGTTCGCGCCGCCACTGGTTGGAATATGGGCAGTATAGAGTAAGTACAAGATAGGTCCGAGGACACTGCCTTGTGGTACTCCAGCTGATATGTTTTTACAGTCAGTTATTACTTCTTCGTGAATGATTCTGAACTGACGATCAGATAGGTAGTATTCAATGAGTGCGCACCAAGTATATGGCATCTGTTTCGTAGCTTAATAAGTAATCCTTTGTGCAAACTTTATCAAAAGCTTGTGCAACATCAAGGAAGGCTCCACAACAATATTTTTTTTCTTCCAGTGCCTTGTTTATCGTGTTGGTGACACGATGGACCAGTTCGATTATTGAGTGTTTATTCTGGAATTTGAACTGGTGTTCAGGAATAAGCCGTCTTATTTCTATAATAGGTTTTAATCGTTTTAGTTAATCGTTAAAGTAATTTTTCGAATAATTTTGATAAGCTTAGAAGAAGCGATATCGGTCTGCATGAAGTTACTTGTTCAGGTGGTTTTCCTGGTTTAAGTAGCATTATTACTTGAGCTCGTTTCCAATGTTTAGGAACGTATTCTGTACACAGAATAGCATTGAAGATGTGTGTTAAGTGAATCATCCCCTTTTTGGATAATTCTTTCAGTATTTTCAGGTTTATTTGGTCATAGCTAGATGCTTTTTTTAAATTGATATTCATATCGATTTCTTTTGCAATTTCAGTTGGTGTAAAGTGCTTTATCTTTTCACGTATTTTGGACAATGGTTTACACTGTTTTGTGTCAAATTCAGAGACGATATTGTTCGGTTGGAATTCACGTTCCAGGTGACGTGCGTACGTTTCAGCTTTGTCTTGGTCAGAGCGTGCCCATGATAAATCTTCTTGACGAATTGGTGGTACATAGGCTCTAGACCTTTTCATTTGTTTTGTAGCCTTCCACAGTGAATAATCGGTGTCTTTCGTTGCAGAAAAATTACTCAAGTAAGATTTAAATGTTTCGTTTTTGACTTCTTTTATTTTATCATATAAGAGTCTGCTGGTGCGATTCCAAATAGTTTTATCTGAAGGATCTCTCGTTCGGTGCCATTTTTTCCGTGCTTTTCGCTTTTCTTTTACTAGTTCTCTGACTTCCACTGGGTAGGTGATTTCATGGTTTTACTTGCTGGTATTTTAGGTGTAGCCAATTTCGCTGCTTTAACAACATTGTTAGTTAGCTGTTCAATTGCGCTATCAATTTCAATTGGTATTCTAAGCCTTACAGAAAAGTTATCATTTCGTCTAAACTAGCCCGGAAAAAGTCCCAGTCAGTTTTTTTATTGGTAAACAACACTTTGCATTGTTTTTTTATGACATTAAAACTTAATGTGAGAAGCACTGGTATGTGATCAGATGTTAATTCTATGAGTTCTTTTTTTTCGACGTAATTAGAGGATATAACTTTCATTACGAAGAAGTCAAGTAAATCTGGAATCTTGTTCTGGTCAGTTGGCTAATACGTTGCTTTCCTTATAAAAATTATTTCAGCATTGATATTATTTGCGGCTTTTAACAGAGCACGTCCTTTTGGGGTGATAAGTATTGATCCCCAATGTGTATGTTTGATGTTATAATCTCCTCAAGGTATGGAAAAATTCAGTGAACTTTATTTCATTTGCACCCCTTGCGGTGAACAGTAGATTTCAGTGACTAAGAGATTGATTATCCCGTCATTAACGACAACACTGGTAGCTTGTATATGATTTTTGGAAAATTGTTCGTGTTCATGGTGCTTTATGGACTCCTTTATTATAACAGCAGTACCACCCCGAGCTTTACCACTGGGATGTAAAGTAATATACGTTCGGTAGTTTCTTATTTTTAGAAAGGTCCACGCTGTAAAGTGGATTTCTGATATAAGAGCTATATCAATGTTGTCTCTGTGTAAGAGGTCTTCAAGCTCTTGTTTGCGCTGTACTAACCCGTTGGCGTTTCATGTTATGATCCTAAGTATAGGGTTCATTTATTTTTCTGTTTGATGTTTTTGGACTTAGTCTGTTTTGTTTCTAATTTGTCCAGTCTCGCTGTAATATTTTTTTTTAATAATAATAATCTTTATTACGGAAATAAAATTCCAATTTACATGATATTTGAAAGTAAAAAAAAGTTATAACAATTAATTATAAATATGGTAAGTATAAATAATAAACTGCATACAAAAAAATATATATATGTATAAAAATCTATAAATCATTATAATACAGAATTGATTATGTATACATTAAAATAATTTACTTAGATCTGCTAGTGTTGTATGAACGAAATCTATATTATTTGTGCTATTCGCGGCTGACATCAAGATATACGAAGCAGATAAAGAAAGGTAATTTTTTGAAATACAGGGTAGATAAAATAAGTGTTTATATCTTGCATTAGGAAGATTAATTTTGAAATTTAAACGATCAATTAATTTTGGACAGTCAATAAAATTATTTAATAATTTAAACAGAAATTTTAGTGTTAATAATTTAAATCTTTTATCTAATGGCGTTATTTTAAAAAATGTATGTGCAATATCATAACCTGAGTGAGGAATTCTACGTACATTGCATTGGTAGCATAAAAATCGCAAAAAATTATTTTGTACTTTCGAGAGACATTGTAATTGATTTGATGTATTATTTCATCTGTAATTTCGTCTGTACCTGGCGAGGTATTCAATTTTATGAACCATAATTCATTAAAAATATCATTTTTATCCAAGTTAATTTCATTAATAGGTTCTAAAAGAATTGGGGAGGTATTATTTATAGATAAATTAACTTGTTTTACTTCATAGATGGATGAAAAATACGATTTGAATAAATTAACTATATCATTACCACAATTAGCTTCTTCATTAATGTATGACATTGTGCACGGTAATTTATTAATTGATTTTTGAGAGTTAAAAAATGTCCAAAAATGTTTTGGATTAACTTTAACCAAACGTTGAATTTTATTGACATAAATATTATAATCACAATGTCTTAAATAACTACATTTTTTCCGTAGAGAGATGAATTCTAAGTATGAATTTAAATTATTCAATGTTTTATAAACGTAATGCGTATGTTTTTTTTGTTTTATTAATTTTTTCAACTCTTTACTAAACCAAACAGGAAATTTTGATTTAATACTGCACAATCTGGTTATAAAAGTATTAAATGCATAATATATATGAGAATAAAAAAAATCTATATTTTCATTTATACTGCCAGTTTGAAAATTATTTATCCAGTCGATAGAACCTAAATAGTTGATAATGGATATATAATCACCCGAATTCCATTTATAAAAATAATTACAATGTGATAGAGTTTCATTATACGAAAATTTAAGAATAATATTTAATGGAGGATGTAATTTATCGATAGGGATAAGAGGATTATCAACTTTATCGACGTCTATAAGAAAAGAATTAAATATTAAAAGGTCAAGAATTGCATTTTTAACATTTTTTATGCTATTGAATTGAAAAAAGTTGAGGTATGATAACTGATTATTAACATAAGATGTAGAATTAGGTAGCTTAGATTATGGTAAATTAAAATCACCTAGAAGTAGGAATATTGCGTTCGGAAATTTCATATAAATTGATTCGACGCAATTAAAGTATTCATTTAACACGTTTTCATCTGATTTATTAGGAATATAAACTAAACCGATAATAATAGACTGATATTTAAGTTGGATATTTACAAACAAGAGCTCAACACTATTATTCGACACTAATATTGGTTTAGAGAGAATAGTTTTTCACGGCTAAAATCACGCCGCCACCTCTTGAAAAATAACTTGTTTGACTACTTCTGTCACATCTGTATACAACATAATCATCTAAACCTAATTCTGTCGATAAGATTTTATCATTTAACCATGATTCAGTAAAAGCCAGTATGGGATACATAGATATAGGAGACATAGATTTTAGAAAAGACAACTTATTACGAGTACATAAACTACGTACATTTTGGTAGTATATACTTAAGTCTAAATTGGAATTTTCTAGAAGTTTTTTGAGGTATTAAAAAAAGTAGGGATACCTTTGATGTATTTGATTATAAGATTGTTTTCATTGTTACTTCTACGACGTTGAAGTTCATTTCGTAAGGATGTCATATATTCTCGTTGTTTTATCGTCCGGTCTGAAGCACAGCGAATGTTGCCCCATTCAGTTGAAGTTCGTAATTTTATTTGTAATCGTAGAACATTGAGAACCTCTGACGCACTGTGTAGAACAACTTTTACAGGTCGTAATTTCCCATGTGAGTTATTATTGGTTTTACCCAAGCGTGAGCACGAAAGCACAGATACGTTTACATTTAACACCTTATTTAAAATATCATTAATTTGAGTCTTATCAGATGTTTGAGATTGATCAGAATTATTATTCTCTGGTAAATTAAATATGATAATATTATATATATATATATATATATATATATATATATAATTTGCTAGTGTTTGTGTTACATTGGTTAGAGCAACTAAAATGGCATTGGGCCTAGAGTCAATATTTTCCTTTGGTTGTTGTATTGATCGCATCGCAAACAGTTTGGTTAACTCTTGAAGTACTGGCCATCTGCGCCTATGAAACATTTTCTGTGTCATTCCGAGTTGATTTCTGTTGTATTCTTTGCACAGCAGTGACTTGTTTCGGGTGTGCTCTGTCTATTGCTTTTTTATATGCAGAGCATCCTTTCCAGTTGGCTGTGTGATTTTTATCACAATAAGCACATTTTGCTTTTGCCTTTTTAGGTTTATGGCAATCTGTGGTTCTATGACCTTCACCACACTTTATGCATACAGCAGTTCTGTGACAGTAATTTTGTATGTGTCCGAATGCTTGACAGTTTTTGCACTGCGGTACTTCTTTATTTTTACGTGGTAGTTCAATTTTTATTACCTGATGGCATAGTAATTTTATGTTGTATATATCTTTATTATTCTTTCATGGTTTTATATCTACGAAAAATAATGGTAAATTTATATGAATCCATTCACTGGTTTTGTTTTTAGGGTCAGATATTTTCTCAATCTGAATATTAGTTATTTTGATTACCTCATGACCTTGGTCATATAATTTGCTTTTTATTATTCCAGGATCTGAGTCATGATTTATACCTCGTAACACAACTCGAAATGGGTTTTCACTTTTTAATTGATACCGATAACGGAAACGGAAATACGAAGAATGTATTCGACGAAAATAATAGTCTCTAAGTCTCTTAGTCGGGAGAATAATTAAAAAGAGATTTCGTCATGCAATTACTCAACATTTTATTTTATCATGACATTAATATTATGGTTTTTCGAACTTGAGTTTAATAGAGTACAAAAATACGTTATCATAGGAATTATTCCGGGACTATTGGATGTCCCGAAACAAATCATATCATCGGGACACCGGGACGCCATACTCGAAATTGGTACTGTCCCGGCCAAACCGAGACGTATGGCAACCTGATGTATGGTGTCCATGGCGGAGCACGTCACGCGGCGGTGGGAACCACCGGTTCACCGTTGCGCGTGTGACCTACTTTATTATATATTATTAAATCACTTACCAAATTCCTGTCTGCGTGGTAAGCATTTTTGATGATGTTTGAAATACTGAAAACTACACGACGCATGTACGACACCCGAGAGCGGAAACATACGTGTTGCTCGTTCAGTTATCAAAAATATCACCACAAACGTTCTTAAAGCAACCATTTTAAGTGGAAAGCTTAAAGAAAAAATCGTCATATTGCCACGTATTCGATTGATACTGTCAGAATCTACAATAAAATTCCAAGGACTTAAATTTTCAATTTATCTGACTTTCCTAATGACCATAAATAGGAAACCATAGAATCTATTTATGTTATCAAGTTTTAGGTTACCAAAAATACTGTGCACCAATTAGTACAAAGTAAAATTAAAATTATACATAAAAAAAATTAAAACTATACATTTTTTTAATTTAATATAATATAAACAATTATAAAAAAATAATTAAAAACAAACCGATGGTACGTAAATCAAATAGTAAATTATTAAAAATCAATTTATTTATTATGTTATAAAATAGTTTTAATTTTAAATCTTGATCAATTTATAAATTGATGTCTAAATTATGATATTAAGACCATAAAAAAAATAATTATCTAAAAAAAAAATGAAATTGCCAAATGATATTTAAAATTGTTGACAGTAAAAAGTTTTATCAATGTTACAATATTTTAAAATTAATAATGATGTAATAATAGCAATAACATCAATAGTTAAATTTGTAAACATTTTAATAATCATAATAATAATAATACATAATATAATAAGTTTGTCAAATATAATATTCACACTAGCTGACCCGTGTCCACTTCGCTGGACGTCAAATATATTTACTTGTGATGAAATTATCTTGTGTAGTTCTTAGTACTGAGTGTTCAAAAATTATTTCACGTTTGTTTTATTTCATTTTTGTTTCAAATTTGTACTCAGCGAGTATGTTAATTTTTTAAGACTTATATGTATACTATATTTGATGTTGTTATTATCTGGTAGCAAAATATAATGGTTTCTAGAGTTCCAATTCGAGATAAACCAACATATAACCGCCCATGGGAAAAACACTCCTGTTTCAAGTCAATGCCCACTAGAAAGAATGTTTTTCCCTAAAACTTATTTATTGAGAGAACAAATGAAACTTTTACTTGAAACTGCTGTCTTTTGAAAGATATTGGCAAAATCTGTCGAAATTATGGGTATTCGCGGAGTATAAATAGTCACACTGCTGACCCCGTAAAAATGATCGCCACGATTATATTGTCCCAAAACTCTTTTACCAGCAACCTAGTGCCAAACACATTTTGGAAATGCTCAAGTTTCTTAAAAACATGATTGAAATACCGAATTTTAACATAAAGTTGTGTGGTGGTAGCAGGGGCGTTGTTATTGATTATTAATTTAGAGAGTTTCGACTTTATATAATTAGTAATCGGCTGACGAAGGTAATATGAAAAACGGATAACACATAAAATACGTATGTCACGGAGTAAACTAAAAAAAAAAAAAACGTAGAAGTAACTGTCGTAAAATTAAACAAACTGTACCATTATAATATACAGGTAATAAAGAATAATTTATGTTCAATACCATTGCAATACGAAAAACCAAACTTAATAATGAATCAGTAAACATGGATATATCGAACATAATGGATAGCATCAATAGTGTTGACATCGATCACCATGGCAAGATCAACTATGTGTTGACATCGGCAGTACAAGTTTTAACTAAAAAGTCATTTATGTTGTTAGTAAAACCTACATACAATTTTTTTTTTAATTATAATCATTAATTATTAACTGATTAAAATTTTTGAATGGGATTTTGAACACCTCAGATCTCCCATTTACCTACGCCCTTGGATGATATGATAACTTATAAGTTTGAGAAGCTCAAAGAATTTAAAAATGTTTGTGAATAAAGCACTATATTCTTAATATTGCATACCGTGTCAAATATCTTAACCTATTTGGTTTAATCGGGAATTCTCTATAAAACCAGTATATTTATATATATTTATTATTATATTTACTGTTTCTGGGTGACACTATTGACCACGAATAAAGCCAGTGATAATTAATTTCCAATACATTTTCAAGACCAGAATATATTGCGTCTCTTAAATGTTCTAATCTAGAGACTATGTCAGGGGTGGCCAACTTTCATGGACCTGCGATCGACCTCCGAGTTTTTTTGTAGGTGGTGCGATCGACCAAAAAAAAAAAAAAAGGTTGTCAATAAACAAAAAATATATTATATGTACAGGCGTGTTACACTTATTTTATTACTTTATATATTAATTTATACTAGGTATATATGTATATATTTATTGTAACTGTCATTGCAGACTGGTTCGATTTATCAGTTTATACCATTGGTGGGCAAACTTTTTTAATGAGGGGCCACAATTATAGAAAAAATACATTATGTGTTAAAGCTTTGAATCATATAATATTATAAAAACATTACAGCATTACACACAAATGTTACAAATTACCTTTTACCTTAAAATTTAAATAATAATTAATATAACTTTTATTTGAAGACCCAACCATGATAGGCGTGTGAGATATATGGAATTGTTTTTGATCTTCCATAATATTTTCGAAAGCAGGTTCCATCTGTGACGAAGCAACTTTCAACAGTGCGAAAAGGTGTTCATCAGTCAATCGGTTTCTGATTGAGTTTTTCCGCAATTTCATGGTCGAAAAAGTCTGTTTGCACACATAAGACGACGCAAACATCGCCATAATTTTCTGGGCGTGAGCAATTGTCTTTGGGAATTCAGCTTTCGGAAGTGCTCTATAAAAATCTAGTTTTGTGGAATTCAAGAACAATTGCTTCAAATGGGTACTGCACTGCATTTCAATAATTTCCAACTGCAATTCTGCAGATACATTTTCTGGATCTACATTAAAGGGCATCGAGAAAACATCTAATGATGATTGAATGTTCTTAAAATCTTGAAACCTAGTTTGAAATTCTGTGTGAAGTTTTTTCAACGCCTGACTGAATTCTTTTAGTTTGTTCGCACTCACTGGTGACATGGATTTTAAACGCAGAAAGTGAGTTAAATCGTTCTTCTCCATGCAGTTATAGAACAGAAAAAGCTGTGTTTTAAATGATTTCAGACAACC
This sequence comes from Sipha maydis, assembly GCA_034509805.1. NCBI lineage: Eukaryota > Metazoa > Arthropoda > Insecta > Hemiptera > Aphididae > Sipha > Sipha maydis. The sequence continues at coordinate 66,300 of JASXSY010000573.1, forward strand.
CCAAGTCTCATCTATAAATTGGTTCTTTCCTTGCAATTTTTTATTTAATTTGTTATAGTGTTCGAGCAAATCGGTAAAAAATGCAAAATCGGTACGCCAATCTTTGTCTTCGAAGATTTGGAAATCAGACCATTTGTCTGTTTTATTCTTTAAGAAATCTTGTATTTCCTCTTTTAAATTCCAAACCCGTTCAAATGCATATCCACAACTTAACCATCTTACTTTCGTGTGGTAAAGAAGGTCAGAATAATCTGCGTCAACTTCAATCAGAAATTCTTGGAATTGTCGATGTACCAAGCCCCGAGATCGAATCGTATTAATTAGTTTTAAAACTACATTAAGTACATGGGTAATATCTATTTCAGCTTTACAAAGGACGTCCTGGTGAATTATACAATGTAAAAATACAACATCGTGATTAGGATTCTGGTTCCGAAAAATACCTGAAAATTCCACGTTTTTCCCAATCATATTTGGGGCTCCATCTGTAGTTATATTGCATAATTTTGAAATAGGTGCATTTAAATTTTGGAGACTTTCGGAAAATTCGTTATAAATTATTTGCCCCGTCGTTTTTCCTTTTAACGATTGCAAACAAGCTAGCTCTTCAGTAATATTAAATTCGTCATCAACGTCTCTAATGAATATTAATAATTGAGCAGTGTCACTTCTATCCGTACTTTCATCCATCGTCACGGAAAAATATTTAAAGTTTGCTATACTATGCCTAAATTGAATCGACAAGTTTAATGCAATGGCATCAATTCGCGTTGTTACTGTTTTTCGAGATAAACTGACAGACTCAAACTCTTTAATTTTTTCTGGACATAAAATTTTACTCATACTCACCATACAATCTTTTACAAATTCTCCTTCCGAGTATGGTTTGTTATTTTTAGCTATTTTATAAGCCACAACATATCCAGCTAGTGTGGAAGCCTTTTGAGCAGTGTTTTGCTTTATAAACACATTCCGTTGAGTAGATATTGTTTTTTTTAGGTTTTCCGCATTTACCTTTTTTTCTGCGTCATCCATCAAAGCATATTTGGTTTTTGAATGTTTGGTGTTGAAATGACGAGCAAGGTTAAAATCTTTAAACACCGCCACTGCTTCATTACAAATAAGACAAACTGGCTTACAATTGTATTCCGTAAAAAAGTATTTCCAAGCCCACTCTTCTTTAAACACACGACACTCGGAATCGACTTTTCTTTTTTTATACGCCATTATTCCAAAAGCACAGATTTTCTTTTAAACGATTATGAATATAAAATGTTACGCAAACAAGCAAGAACAAGAGACAAAATTAAAACAAAATTATGACAGCTGACGAGTGACGACTGAGTTCACTATACGTACTATAACACAAGAAATAACGATTAAGTATGACGACAGTGCAACGACTGATACACAATAACATTATATCAATTTACTTATATACATACGTACATCATACATATTATTATACGATAACTACGATAAGGACGCACCAAACCGAGATCCGGGAAATATATCAATACGAACAAAAATAGAAATGATATACCTATAATCGTAGTACCTACTATCTACTTAGGCCCGTTTCACACGGGCCACTTTACGTGTCGCCACAGAAAAGACACAGTGGCGCCACATGAACTATATAGTTTTCACACGATAACCACACGATAGCCACACGTGGTTCTCGACGCACTAATCGAATCATTCATGACGCGCAAATAGTGTATGCCTATTGATGGGAGACTTAACTGTATATTAATTAATATATTATATATATTAATATATTAATTAACTGTCGAGAAGTCCCAAACTCGAACAACAAAATATGCGTATACGTTTTCATCCATCGTTATATCACCAGATTTTCTACTGCGTATATACTGACGAACTGTCATTGAGCATGCCATCAGCCGTCCTTTTTATGCTCTAGGGAATGTTCTAGAAATACTTCAATAAAATATTTCAGAATATTCTATTTCTCGAATTTTGGGGGGGGGCTTCTAGAAGATACTAGCTACTACTACTACGAATTGTGGTCGTTTGTGGTGTGGTCCGTATGAAATGAACATACTGTTTCAATGTATCACTAACTGTGGCGCCACAAACTGTGGCGCGATTTCTAGCGAGGACCGACCACATAAACGCGTCTGTGGCACCACAATTTTGTGGCGACACACCATGTGAAAGCATCAATTAAAAATAATGTATTTTTATCAGTGGCGCCACTGTGTCTTTTCTGTGGCGACACGTAAAGTGGCCAGTGTGAAACGGGCTTTACACCACGCTATGAGGGTACGACCGCGCACAGTCCACGCCAATCTATTTATATATTATTTAAAACTATTTTCTTCGATCATTTTCAGAATATTTCGGGAATTTTTTTTATACTATCCGTGTCGATGGACCATCGGCGGGCCGGATTAAAGTCTTTCGCGGGCCGGAGTTGGCCCGCGGGCCGTACTTTGTCCACCACTGGTTTATACGAACGCGATAAAGGCCATTAATAGGAAGTAATGCAGGCTATCCATCCAATAATACGATAGTTAATAGATATCAGTATATAATCTTGTTTTTCATAGTTGTTTATTGTCTTTTTCTAAATCTAATTTTTACATTCGTGGGCTATACAAAGATACACAAATTGTTCAAAAATTTAAGAAAACGCGAAAGGATGTCGCGATCGACCGGTTGGCCACCCCTGGACTATGTAATCCAATATATTGTCAAGTTTAATTTTCATAAAATTATAGTTTCAACGGAACTTCATAGAGGAGATGATTTTAAACATATTCAGATGATATCGGCGCGTGTTCCTTTTGCTATTACAGTAATTGTTTACCGCACGCCTAAATAAGAATTAATAAAAAATAATATTTTTGAATGTTCACATATAGTTAATTCGCGTCGATAAATCAACGTATCAGCCCATTTTTCTAGGAATTAATTGAAAAATATTTTTAGTTCACATTAAAAAATATTATTGATCGCAATCTTATATAGCCTATGTAACTCAAAAATAATGTAGTTTTCTACAGGTGAAAGAATTTACAAAATCGGTTCAATAGTTTCGGAGATTACTTCTTACAAAAAAATCTCACAAACTTACAAACTTTATCTCTTTATAATATTAGTATAAATGAACATACAACAAAAATAAAATAGATAAAATGTATGCCGTCATCATTAATAATACTGCTTTAATATTTGTTACCATTAACTTTCATAGTTCCTCATTGAACGGATAGTCTTTCAAGTGCCGTGCTCTGGAAAAAAAATTGTAATTAGGAAACTGACTAAAGAATGACAGAAATAAAATTTAATACTCACTGTTCGTGAGAAATAAAACGTAAATTTTGATTCAATGATTCAAGTGAATTCATTTCTTCCGTGCCGATTTCAAAATCCCAGACATCAAAATTTTCTTTTTGTCTTACTGGATTAGATGACTTCGGAATAACTAAAACACCTCTTTGAATCTAAATTTTTAATTAGAATAATTAAGTTTATTAATATTAATGTTATTAAATAAGACTATTACCTGAAACCTTATTAATAATTGAGCACTAGTTTTTTTATACTTAGCAGCTATTTTTTTAACGATAGGTTCATCTAATAGGACATTTTTTTTAATTTTTTTACTTATATAAGGAAAAGATTTTGTAAATATATAAGGTGATCCCAAAGGTCCATAAGCCGTCAATAATATGCCATTGGTCTCACAGAATTCTTTAAGTTTATTTTGTGTGAGATATGGATGATTTTCTACCTAAAATAATTGAAATATAAAAATCTAAATAATAACAAGCAATAAAAGATATTATAAAATTATTTATTTTTGTCAAATTAGTTTATAATTAATAAAATCTTTTAATTTTTAGTTATAAGTACAAATATTTAGTACTATTTATATTTTACTAAATTTGATTATTTTAGTTCTAAAATGAGACATTACCTGATTTACCACTGGCTTAATAGTCGCAATTCCTAAAATATCATTGACTTGTTTCAAATTAAAATTTGAAATTCCTATTGATTTTGTGAGTTCTAACTGAACACATCGTTCCATAGCTTTCCATGTGTCTAAATAAGAATAATTACCTTCAATAAACCGAATTTGGCTATCATTAGCCACTGGAATTTCCTAAATTATGAAAATAAATTTAAATACAAGTTCTTTGATTTTTTTAAATATTACTTACAATAGCCGACATTGGCCAATGTATAAGATACAAATCTAAATAATCCAAACCTAATTGTTTTAAACTATCTTTCAATGCATCCACCACTTCTTCAGGATTATGTTTGTCGTTCATAAGCTAAACCACATTACAATTTAAGGAAAATATTTTACAAAAATGTACACATATGATGATAAATGAATAATAATGCTTTTTCATAAAATACCTTATCAGTGACGAATATTTCTTCTCTTTTTATAACTCCATCTTTTATTTTTTCATTTATAGCCTCTCCTATAAATTTTTCGTTATTATAATGAGCAGCACAATCAAAATGACGATATCCTATATCAATTGCACTTTTAATGGCTTCGTAAATTTCTGTCTGATTGTGTTCTTGTAACTCAGAAGTAGTCTAAACCAATATAAATTGTTAATAGTAATGTTATAACATTAAAATCTATGCTAAACATTTGAGTAGTATTGTCATATTATATAGAGCTTTACACCGAATTCATAACAGGATACCTATACAACTGTACATGACTTTGTATTTAAATGACAATTTGGGGGTTCTAAGGAAAGGTTTTGAATCACGTATTTTGAGAAGTTTAAAATTTTTAATTTTTTCTATAAACACATGCATAAGATAATTTTTATTTCTTTAAATGGTATAGTATACTATAGAATAACTTTTGTCAGCTATATGGGAAGAAGTTTATAGAGTATAACAACACATAACATTGTATGTTGTCTACTGTGGCGGATCGTGCTATAGTGAACAGGAACACGTGATCCACCCAAAAAAATTATAAACAAAATTATTAAATTTCTGTATTGAATTATAATTGGTTATTATGAACATAGTCTGTAATCAACAAAAATATTTATCAAAGAAAATGTAGTTTTTGCAGGTTTTTGTGTTAAGAAATATGTTTATTAGCAAGTAAACGGAACACACATTCGTAGTGCTCCAGACAGCCGTACGAAAATTAGCTACATACGTAGACACGTCGATTAGTACATGGTAGTTTGGAACACAATCAATATGTGCACCAGACTTATTTTTATGGCTCCAGGCAGTCCCTAAAATAACCAAATTTTCGTACTACACACAGTCTCAAATAAGTCAAATATAAATAAAAAATATAAATTATTACCGATGCTTATAGTCTTCTTCAATCAATAATACAAAATATAAATTAAATAAAAATATGTATAATTAATATATAAATTCATTACTGTAAACAAAATTAAAATTTTTGTTAGTTTTTCTTTCCCAAAAGTGTTGGTTTTAAAAAATTTGTCCATATTATGCGCTCTGAAAAAATCTTCTGCCCCGGAGGAGTATGCAAGCGCATGGTTACTTATGAACAAACGGAAATTAAAGCTGCAAATTCTATTTTAGGGGTGTTAAAATGTACTTGATTTAAATTGAGGAACATATGAAAATTAATGTTTCACAACTCAAAGAGTGTCAATGAGTGACAATCAAATAGTAGTACCTACTTACTATTTACTTTTACTAAAAATGTATGCATTGTGGAAATATGTAGAAATAAAACTATTACGAACAACTAAACAACAACAACGTAAGAAAGAGAGTAAGAGCATGACATGACAGTATAAAACGTATAAAACTAGACAACTATGAAGTCCAAAAACCCTATTGGTAATAACTAAAATATTATGTCTACTGTAGAGTGTAGTACTACCAAATATACTAAATCAGAATGGAAACTCTTGGCCGCCCAAATTTTAATCCGCCATATTGAAAGTGCTCGACAGTTTGGCCAGATAAAACAAAAAATGTTTTCTATTATATTTTTATTACTTAGATACACTGTTTATCTACATTTTTGTCAACAAACCATAAAATTTAATGTTTTGTTTTGTAAAGAAACTAAAAAAAGTTTGTTGGTAAACATCACTGGTCAACTAAAGACGTATTTTGTTTACTGATTTTTTTTACAGTTGTTTCCACGAGGTTTTATACTAATTTTTACGATTTTTACGATATTATTATTTGACTTGTGTTAAAAAGTAAAATCCTTTTCCTTAAAGATCAATGATATATTATAATTAGTAAATATGTATCACAGAATAGATTTAGGTAATTTATTCTGTTTATGTATGTTTATTTACATTATACAGTAGACGCCGCTTATAAGACTCACGGATATAAGGTTCAGTCGCTTATTAGACTCAAAATCCTCTGGAACGGTCCGGACGTATCCAAATACATTAAAAAAAAAATCGGTTATAAGACTCAAATTTCTTAAAATAAATAGTAGAAAATAAACTTTTTTGGTTATAATTTAGAAATAAATTGGTATTGAAAAATTAAATAATATTCGTGTTGATTATTTCTAGTTTCTGTTGGTACCTTATAACGTATAATAATTTTTACCGCAGAATTCATCGGAATATTAGAATAAAATAAAAAACAAACAAAAATTACAATTTTTTTTAAAAAATAATTTTTATTTGTAATACATATTTGCCTATTAAAATTTTAGTTTTTTTTATCAGGATTATTAAATTTATTCAATAA
>JASXSY010000574.1:0-254206 GCA_034509805.1 Sipha maydis
GTGTAATCGAGGCTTTACATGGGGTACTATTTAAGGTTATGTTCAAACTATGTTCAAAGTTTCAAATGCTATACTTATGTTTCCGCGCGAAAAATATTTACCATTTTACAACATATAACCTCAAAATTTAAAGTAATATATGAACCATAGAATATATATGAACCATACTCTATGATATGAACGCATGATAAGTTCCCATGGCCTTTCCATATCCTTATTATCTATGGAAATAGCAGTAACTACGGTCTTAGAAGATAAGGTCGGAAAACTTCCTACCCTCCCGTCTATTGCATTATTTCCACCACGAATTAAAATATATATCTTAATTTGTGATTTCCACTTAATGAGGCAAAAACGTTTCTCATGTGGCCGCAAAAGTGCTGCCGGTTAGACGTATTTTAAGGTTAGGAAATTAATATCGGTCTTTAAGCCCGCCTGAATATAAATTCATTCACATATTGAAGATTGGTTCATAATAATATTAAATAAAATAAAAACTCATTTCTCCACGGTCATTAATAAAGAAAAATGTTATACGGCAAGAGTTATAAATGAAATGTTACAAGACAATATCAATTATCTTTTTTTATTAATTATTAGACCAATACTAGAGAGCAATTAGGAGAGGCAAATAGCTTTGTTTTTTTGGTGATATCATTGGGCGGTATTGTTGGTGTCATTGGTGATGTAAGTAGGGATCTTTTGTTTGATTGCGTTGAGGCCTCTTTTTTTTTTTGCTTAATTACCTGTTGCTTATTTATAATTGTAATTGGCGACACGTATTTATTATTAATGTTGGAGCAGCCTTGCGACATAATGCGACGGTTTAATCTAATCGCGGGGTCCAAAGGTCACCGTGTGCGACGGTGCCTTGGAGTAGTATAATTAGATATTCTAGTATATTAGTTGTTGATAATTGTAGTTTGACAATAGTATGAAATATAATTTATATTTTTTGTTTTAAAACAAGAAACTTATGTTTACTATCCTCGGAGAAGGGTGGTGTTGATGACTTGCAGATCTGCGGTTTCGACGTCGAATTAGCACGATTAACTGCTTCAGAAGGTGAAGCGCCCGTATGATTCCGTTGATATTAAGATATTAAGTTATACATAACACTAAGATAGAAATATACGTGTCCACTGCACGACTGGCGTGACGCGACTTATTAATTTAATTTTTTTAATTTCATTAAAATGTAATATTACCTGTAATCGTCAATGAATCGTGTTGTTTGATTTTGGTCTTCGTTTTCAGTTATTTTTAACAAACAAATACACACAAAGTATAAAATAATATCAGTATTACAATACAAAACGCACGGCATGTTGAACGGATTCCCACCAAGCACGGGAGACCTTGTGTCAAAGCGTGCGTCAGTAAAATGTCGCCGTTCAACTCGAAAGGGCATGCGCTATTGCAAGCTTTTTCGTTCAACTCACGGTGCGCTATGATGCATGCGTCTAACGCAAGAAAAAGCGCACGAGTGTAAACATATCTTAATATCATGATAAAAAGAAAACTTACCGTGTAGTTAGATAACTGCATCGGACAATATAAAAATAAAATTATGTTACTTCTTTGGATTTATTTGACGATTACGGACTAGCATAATGATGAGATTAACCATATATTTTTGGTCAGTGGCCGTTCATATTTGCCATGTGAAAGGAATTTTTTCAGGAAGGAGGACCTGATCAAACTTATGGCGAATGTTACACCAAACAATCCTTTTATAGTTACTATATTCCAACCTAACTATAAATTAAGCTGTTCATTTAAATATTTAGAAGATAATTTTGCTGCTTGCACCTAGTGGTCTAACCACTGAAGCAGGAGCAAACGCATAAGCAGCAAAATTAAAGATTTCTCCAAAAACCACTGCAAATATAAATAAGTTCATAAAAAATTTAATTTTCTACTTAAAATTTAAATTTAATAAAAAAAGTCTTACTTAGTGATAATCCAAACCACCACAGCCAATTTTTCAATTATCCATAGCCACCATGAGCTGCTCTACGTCCATTTCCTAATGATATTTGAACAAAAGCTTTCTTCTTAACGATAAAACTTAGATTAGATGTTAAATACAATTTTTAGTTTATTTTAAATATTGGTGTATTATTTTATTCATAAATATTTTTATAATACTGTTATCATATTTTCAGATTGGTTGTTTTATGTGTATTATTGGTTCAACTGTGATAGTTATTCATTCTCCAAAGGAAGATGTTAATAATCTTGAAGATCTACTACAAAAACTTACAGAACCTAGTATAATTATAAATATATATTTATTGAATTTTTTTTTTTTTTTAATAATAATTAAATTATTTATAAAATAAACTATACTTCCCCTTAGGTTTTATAGTCTATACTAGTATAATGTTACTTATAATTGCATCAATATTTTTCTACTTTGGTCCACTTTATGGCTCATCAAACGTTATAGTTTATGTCATTATGTGTTCTACCAGTGGTTCATTAACTGTTATGTGGTGTTATTTATTCTATTCTGTGCTGTGACTGCTATTATGAAAATCACTGTGAAAAATCACTGCTACTGCTACTTCATGCCATCACTAATAGTTTTGACCATCGGTAGTCTAAACCAGAGGTTCCCAAACTTTTTATTGTACGACCCATTTTGGGAGTATATTAAAATTTTGCGACCCACAATGTCAATGAATAACCAATTTTTTTTATGAATCAGTTGCTTACAACCAAAAATATATATTTATTTTTAATATAAAATATAGCGTGACCCACCAAATATATAATCGCGATCCACAGCTTGGGGACTCTGGTCTAAACAACTACCGAGTGATTCTTCTAATCTACCGATTTTTTTTAAAACTATCGAATGAATTACTCAATAGGTTATATAACAATATAAAGGAACACATTTTATATTTTTATCCAAACCAACTAGCCAGGCCAGGCCCACTAAGCGAGTTAGATCTTTATGTAATGTGCTAAAATAGTTTATGTTACTAGGACGATATTCGGAAGTTTAACATTACTTTGTTTTGTTGAGGTTTCGTTAGGTTGTGTGACGAGTAGAGCTTCTTTTGTGACGAAGACGTTATCCTGTTCATCCGTTTCATCCTTTTCCAAGGCTTGGAATCGGTTTGGCGAGAAAAAAAATTTGCCTTTTTTATCCTCTAGTCTGGTGAGTTGGTTGATGTTGACGAGAGAGCTCTCTTTGACGAATTTTCTACCGTTTTCTTTTTTTGAATTTTGTTCTTGTTTATAATGACGATTGGTGATACAATATTCGCCATTAGAGCCTTTTTAATGACTCAATTAACGGAAATTGGTTAGATAAGCAACGCATTACGGAACGGAACGCACATGTTATCGTTATGGCTGTCTGAGCCCGAGGTATCATAATTATATGCTTCAGGTATAATATACAAATTTTGATTATTGTAGTACCTAATTATTAAATAAATAATTAGGTACCATGCAACTGTACAACTGAAACTGATATTCGACCTGCAAGCACAGTTACACGCGACCAGTTGAAAACTGATTACAAACCGATTGTCAACAAGTGTGCCTAAGGCCCTCCGCACACGGTAAAACTGTTTTGCAACGAGAATCTCAAATGAGTTGCGCGAGCAACCGTTTGGCGATTTTGCTTGTCTAGCGTAATAGGAAACCGCACACTTGTCGACCAAAACCAAATCGGTTTGTAATCAGTTTCCAACTGGTCGCGTGCAACTGTGCTTGCAGGTCGAATTTTGGTTTCAGTTGCGTGATTGCATTGTAATAAATGATTAATTTATTACTTAGAATGTATTAAAATTATTATTTTATTATTATAATTATTATATAATACCTGAATATTATATTTTGATAAATTGATAATTCATTCACAATGAATGAGCAGTTGGCAAACATTAAATTTGTCGAGGAGGTAGAAAAACACGAACTTTTATATAATTATAATCTTTCTGGATATTCAAGAAAAGACCTGACAGAAAAAGCATGGCACGAGATAGCAGCCAAAGTAAACATGACAGGTATGTAAAAAATGTAATTAATATATGTACCTATATACACTTAATATACACGGAGTATATTAAAAACAAGTCTTTTAAAGAAGGGCCAAATAAACGAATGCAGTATTTAGAATAATATTTCAATATGAATTATTACGTTTCAGCTGTTCTAAAAATAATATTTCCCTATACGGATTGTATTTATCTTTATCCAAGCTATATTAATAATAAAGTGTCTAAAAATACCATAAAAAAAACTAACATGATATACTAGCTGTTTATGTACTATTGTACTACATTGTACTTTGATTTTATTTATAAATTATAATTATAAGTATAATTACATAATAATAATCATGTTGTCGTATCATAGCGTATCGTATTTCTTATTTCTGGTACAGTGTATTTCCATTGCCATGGTAGAGATGCACGAGGAGAAAGAAAATAATTAGATAAATAATTTCTAATAGTATTCGCTGAAGATCTTTCATTTATTGTTACCTGTCTTGGTATTATTGTGTCTATTCCTACTGCGGCTATTTCATGATCTTCTTGCGTGTCTGTGGGCCTATAGACGATACCCTCTCGTTTACGTACATAATTGTGTAGAATGCAAACCGCTTTAATAATGTCATTCACTGATTCTACTTTTCGACATCGTATGGGACCATTTAGTACTTGAAACTTTTCTGCCGCCATGCCAAAGGCGCATTCAATAGTTTTCCGTTCACGGCTTAACCTATAGTTGAATATTCTTTTAACATTGTCTAATGTCCTTTTGGAATAAGGCCTCAATAAATACTGCGATAACGGGAATGCTTCATCAGCTGCAAAGTAGTATGGAAATGGACTATTTGTCTCATCATATGTTAACGGGGAAGGTGAAGGGATGTCGAAACCACCGTAGGTAATCCAATACTTCATTGCACTAGCTTTAAAAATGCCTCCATCACTGTTTCTTCCCGCGTATCCCGATTCTATCATCGTGAATAATCCATCTGCATCGCAGCATGCCATTAAAACGACAGAATGGTATGATTTATAGTTATAATTTTGTGAACCTGTGTTGGGAAATTTCTTTATTCGTACATGCTTCCCGTCCAGAGCTCCAATGCAGTTTGGGAGATTCCAAATTGACTCAAAACGATCGGCTATCAATTTCCAATGCTCTCTAGTTGGTACCGGCATATGTATTTCATTTAACGTGTCCCAGATTATTTTAGTTGTTTCGTGCACAATAGTTCCAACTGTAGTTTCCCCTCTTGCAAAGTATAATGAAAGAGACACAAATGTACATCCTGTAGCCAAGTATCTGTTAAAATATAAGTGAATATTATTACCTATATGAAACTGTGCAAACTGTGTAGTCACTGTAAATACTCGTAATTTAGTTAGGCGACCGAAGCGAGTACCTAACCAGTAACCACGGCCCTGCGGATCACACTGTCCTAAGGGACAGTGAGTCCCAGTGGTCGACAGTGGTCAAAAATCCTACTTACACTACTCATTTACGAGATTCACTCGATAGCTACTAAACAGCACAACGAGTTCCTGTTTTTTTTTATATTTATTATTTATTATTTTTATTACAATGATTTTAGCGTCCGAGTGTAAAGAAAAATGGCGTAATCTTCGTACTGTTTTTACACGGAAAATGAAAACTCCGGCAAGTGGGTCTGGTAGAAATAAAAAAGCATACTATTTAGCAGATGCCATGCAGTTTTCTATCCCATTTATAAAAACGTTGGTTCCGCCGTCCACTGGTAATCTTCCGGAGAAACCGCAAGACGAAACGACTGATGAAACGATAGAAAATACAGAAATATGTGATTGTCTGACAAACTCATCGTACTCAGATCAGTCTTCAGAACTACAACCGCCACCACTTCGAACATCACCAACGTTAGAAGCACCATTCCTATCACCTTCCGCATCACCAGCATCACCAGTACTATCGCAACAAATTAACCATCCTGAAGAACAGTTCTCGTCTAGAAATAAGAAAAACCTGAAGTTCAAAAATAAATCGGCAGTGGAAGCAGATAATTGTGTGGCTGAATACTTAAAAGCTAAAAAGGCGAGATTGGAAGCAAATTTAGTTACTAATTCTTACAACAGTGAAGACAAAGAAGCTCTCAAGATGTTTTTATTAAGTTTGATACCTGAAGTTGAACATTTTAGTAAGGATCAGATTAAATTATTTAAACGAAAAATTTTCAGCGTTATTGATGAAATATCATCCCAATCATCGTCAACATTCTCGTCGCCATCTACTACTTCATTTCCGTCAACACACACTTCGCAGTCAACCACGTCGTATACATCTGGGAGTACACCATCAAATGCACTTGAGTATTACAGCAACTTTTCTGGGACAGTCGAAAACTACGATGGGGAGTGCGAGTCTAGTTTCACACCATTATAGTTATTTTAATAATCATTATTAATTTCTTAATTTAGTTATTTTTTGATATTATGTTATTATTACGATTAAAATATAAGAAATTCAGAACCTTATAATTCAATAAAGACTAATAACACTTACCTCAGAGTTATCAATATTCTTTCTTCGGCAGACACACATTCTCTCATATTTGTGTTCATTTTATGTATAATAGGAGTAACCAACTTTAACAATTCCCGGTATGAATCTTTTGACATTCTGTAGAACGCTATAAACTTGGTATCAGTTTGATTCAGTTGTTCTGCTGCTATAAACAGCCTGAATTTCATATTTTTCTCTATATATGGATGGGTCCAATATTCCCTTCGTACTAATTTTCGTTTTCTACGGTACTGATAGTAGTCGATTATATCATCTTCATCAGAACTACTCGACATATTGCAAAAGTTTAATGTTTAACTATAAAAAAACTTTGGAAAACTTTAAAAAAACGCACGTTCTTTCCGAACATCAATTCGCATACAACTGCGTACACTGGTCGAAATTCGATTGAACTCGTGTGCGGAGTAATACATAAATTGATTGCAAACCAATTGCTCAACAATTGCTCACGCAACTGATTTGAGATTCTCGTTGCAAAACAGTTTTACCGTGTGCGGAGGGCCTAAGGTTTCCTATTACGCTAGATATGCAAAGTTGCTAAACAGTTGCTCGCGCAATCGATTTCAGATTATCGTTGCATAACAGTTTCACCGTGTGCGGAAAGCCTAATTGGTACAAGTTGAAAAATGTCTATGCAGTTTGTGCAGAATGCTGACATTGTCCACCTCATATTTCATACTTACTTCATCTATAAATATGTATGAATAAAAAAAGAGCTAATACAGGAGTTGGGTGGGATATACGAGATAAATTGATAAATTAGGAATTTAACGATAGATTTTGGGATTATATATATATATATATATTTCTTTGAGAGCGACATTGCTATATAAACCACTATAAACCACTATAATAATAATAATAATAAATCGAGTAAAAAAAAGTTAAGGCTGTCGCTGAGGTGCGAATGTGCAATGGTATGGTTCGAATGTTCGATAGTGGATTGTTTCGATAGTCGATAGTTTCGATAGTAGATAGTTTCGATAGTTACGATGGTTAGGGTAACAACCGAATAAATAGATCGTTTAAAACTATCGAGTAGTTCGATAGTTTTCACTCGGTAGTGCCCATCACTATTTAGTAGTGACTCAGTAGAGTTCAGTACGTTCAATAAGTATAAAGCTGCATAAAAATGATTATAGTTAACCAAGTAAACGTAGTTATTATTTTATCGATTTTTAACTATATAGTTTTTATTTTTGAATATATTTTAGGTATTGCGTAATGTGTGTCGCTCTTCCAGATGCATTATTGCAAATAGGAAGTACAGTGAACAATATCAAGAAACATCCTTTTGTCTTGGTTGGTTTCAATGTTTATTATATATATATATATATATATATAATATATATATATATATATATAAATACATAAAAAAATAACTGTATTTTATTATTTGTTTCAGAACTATCTGATACACAAAAAGAATTCCGTGACCTTGCAAGAAAATTTGCTCGAGAAGAAATTGTACCAGTTGCTGCTGAATATGACAGAACTGGTAAATATCCCTGGGATATAATCAAAAAAGCACATTCTGTTGGACTTCTCAATGGCCATATTCCTGAACATTGTGGTATGTTTTATAGTTAAATATTTATTAAAATAAAAGTACTTAAGTTTTATTCTATAGTAATATTACATTTTAATAAATGTATTGAAGATAACAGTTTAAGTTCCGCAAAGTCAGAATTAAATCTTATTTATTTTCAATAAAAATGTACAAATATAAATTATAATTTAATTATATTTCTAAAAATTATCTTATAGGCTATAAAATTATAACAATATGATAAGATACTCTAAATCTAGACAATTTAATGTCCAGGGCTAATAATAATGCAGTGCCCTTACGTAGGTAGAAGTTATTTTTCATATACTTTAAAGTTTTCTTATACCTAAAATGTCTGGGGCAAGCATACCTACTGCCCTTCCTCTTTATATTTGTTACTAAAGATACCTACAGTAATTAATGGCTATCTAATTAAAAAGATGTATTAAATTATATTTATAATCAAATTAAAAATGTAATTAATTTTAAATTTATTTGAAGTCATAAGAGGTACTATTATCAAATTCAGATATTATAGTCACCAGATTAAGTTAATATAAGGTTTATAGAAGTTATATTAACTATATATAAATTATATTAATTATATTAATTAACTTGGGATTATATAAGTTAGTATAAACCTCTAAAATCATAACCAAAATTATTTTTACAATCATAACCATTCAACGGCCGTCTCAATCTTATGTTAAATTAACAAATAAGTATAACAAACTATGAACTCTAATCATTAAATATATATAGCTTTGCTCAAAAGTAATCTCGAGGTAGTTGAACAAAAAACATTGAAACCAAAGTTATTGGTATACAATGTTGATAGTGAGTTAACCGGAGTAGAAGTTGTGGAGGATCTCATTAACCTCAACTCCGAACTTAGAGATACTGACAAAGAAAAATATAATGCAATCAATAAAAGATCGCCCCAGGGACAAATATCTTCCAGAAAAGTATCCTGGTTACTGGAAGTCCACACGAGCATATATAAAAAACTTGTCAACGGACGATTCTACATCGGTATGTCGTATTGTAGAATCCTACCCTATGACCAAGTTACCAGGTGTTTCATATGTCAAAGGTATGGACATATTGCAAAATACTGCCCGACTAACATACAGACATGCATGATATGTTCGACACAGGAAAAGAACCACGATTGGAAAAACTGTAGTTTAAATCCAAAATGTGTGAACTGTGGTAAAAATGAGCCATCGAATCACCTTGATTGCCCCTCACGCATGAGAGCAATTATACAAAGGTGCAGAAAGACAAGTTATGGCACAAATTCATCATGAATAATTTAAAAATAATACAAATAAACGCAGCGAGGAGTCAAATAGTAAATGACGAACTCCTGCATTATAGTACCATTAACAAAATAGACATAATACTAATACAAGAACCCTACACTAGAAATCATAAACTCGTTGGATTGGAAATTAATCCATTCAGAGTTATATGTCACAAGGGACAATACATAAAGGGTAGAGAAAGCATTACTACATGGACAGCTATCGTGGTGTTAAACCCAAAATTAGAAATAGTAGCACTACAACAATATATGAATAAACATTTCGCGATTGCCAATATCGGAATAAATGGAACAAACGTCGTACTTATATCAGCGTACTTCCAATTCAGAGAACCCACTATTCGATTTACCACGGAATTAACAAACATCATAGAAAAAATAGGTCTCGACAAATCAATCATAATATGTGCAGATGTAAATGCGTTCTCTACAATGTGGGGAAGCAAAAACACCGATCACAGAGGAATTTTTGTCGAAGATTTTATAACAAGAGAAAATTTAAAAATAGAGAACCAAATTCCACACAATCCTACTTACTTAGGACCTAGAGGAAACACTTGGATCGACATAACATTAACCAACTTGTTGACAGATCGTATAAAAGAATGGAAAGTAATAGAACAACAAACCACAAGCGACCATAACATTATAAGTTTTACATTGCACATAGAATCAAACACTAATGCAAACAATAATACAAACCAGAGACAAAAAAGATATAATGTTAAAAAAGCAAAATGGGATATATTCACAAAAACCCTTCAGAAAGAGACTAATAAAAATGAAATCACAGGAGATATAAACAATATGATCAAACAATTAACAAAAAATCTGATCGTATCGGCCGACAACTCCATACCAAAAACTAAAAGAAATTTAAAGATTAAACCTCAATGGTGGACACCCGAATTGGACGAAAAAAGAAGATATATGAGGAAAAAACAAAGACTGTACATTAAAAAATGTAACAGTAATAATCCAGAAGAATATAGACAAGCATATAATTTTGCCAGAAACCAGTACACTAGTCAATTACGAAAAGAGAAGTTCAAATCATGGAAAGAATTTACAACCGAAGGAAATAAAGACATTTGGGGGAAAACCTTCAAATGGATTAAAAAGGGTACCATTACACAACATGTACCAACTTCGGTGAGAAAAACCGACGGAAACTTTACCACTACCGTCGGAGAAACATTAAAAGAGATAACAGACACATTAATACCTACAATCGACGGAGAAGATTCCCGAATAGTGATAGAAAGAACGAACTATACACTTGAGCGTAATGTCACTAAAGAAGAAGTGAAAATTGCACTCTGGAGAATGAACCCTAATAAAGCACCAGGATACGATAACCTAACTGGAAAAATTTTGAAAAAAGCATGGCATCAAATATCTGATGATCTAACATTGATTATAAACGAATCAATGAAAAATGGAACATTCCCGCAACCATGGAAAAACGCAGAACTAGTGATAATTCCAAAAGGATCCGATAAAGATTTATCACTACCAAAATCTTATAGACCAATTAGTCTATTACCGGTAATGAGTAAAATATATGAACATATATTGTTCATTTTTTGCACATTTTTTTTTTTGTATGTGCACAGCTCTTATATAATACCTTGAAAAATGTAATGTTTATCTTCAATAAACAATAAACGATACGGAGGATGAGGGGGAAGGACGACCCAACCATGGGTGTAGTACCCCCCTCTTCCGCGCCGTGATTTAACACAAAAAAAAAAAAAAAAAAAAAAAATCATTAAATATAATAATTTCGACACCGGTCCAATGTGCGACCTTCAACTGATAATTGACCTATTCTTATCTTTGCCGGGCTAATGTGCAACCTACGGCCAATGTGTGTATTTTCCTATATGACATGGGGAAATATATTTATTTTATTATGTTATTGTGAGTTTTACTGGTTTTAGTAATTTTAAATACGGCGTTATTGTGATTTTAGTAAATTTGTGTTTTTTTATTATGAGTGCTACATTAGGATACCTATATCGACATATTATACACGATGAGAAAATGTGTGTACAATTCTTGCAAGACCGAGAATTATTACGATGAATTCTACTAACTATAATAACTATTAATATGGATAACTATTAATAATTTAAAGGATAAAATAATTAATTAATTAATAACTATTAAAAATGCTGTATAGGTATGTTGGTACCTGTATGTAGGTCGCACACTGAGCCGAAAATGTATGTGTAGGTCGCACATTTGACCGGTACCATAATTTCAAATAACCGACGGATTGAATAAGAACTAAAATGAATTAATATAGGTCCATAACAAAATCTTTGGTAGTTCAGGGGTAATTATACCTTATTCCTGTCGTGCAGGGAACCTAAATTTGATTGGGAGCTATTTTAAACTGATCCTACATTGGTGAGAACATTTTGTTATGAATGAATATGTTATGCTATGCAAAGGCATGCCTAGAGGAGGTTTTGGGCATTCAAACCCCCTTTGAGATTTATGCAATTTAGAAAAAAAGTATTGCTTGATATTTATATAAAATTTAAGTTGAATATCATTAACTTTTGCAAAGATTATTTATATAATTATTGTCAATCTATCTAGTACTATAAAATTAAAATGCTGGATTATATTAAATCGAATATGTTAGTAAACTAAACATTAGGAGTAGTGATGGGAACAATCGAGAGAAAATACTCGAAATACTCGATTGTTCTCGATTGTTTTGGAAATTATTCGAGTGATTCTCTCGGTATAAAAATCAGTTGAAATAATCCAGTGAAAAATGCTCGATTACTCATACACTCGTTTAGTTCCGAGTGATTCTCTCGGTAACAAAATTTGATATCAGTTGAAGTAATTGAGTGAAAAGTGCTCGGTTACTCACAACCATGATTAAATATATAATCTTATAGATATATCTCTAGTCGTGCCATAGAGTAAGAGGTTAAGTTAAAGTTAAGTCTTAAGTTAAGGTTAAGTCTTACTCTATGAGTCGTGCTCACAACCACGGACTGAGATAAGATAACATTTAACTGGTAGGTTGTCGGTACCATTGAACTATATAATAACTGGAACGCTCACCACGCAGTGTGGCCCGAGCGAGGATGTTAAAAAGAGAGCGTATATATTAGGAGTATCTATCCTTGTTTAACATACGGCGTCAAAGCACGATTTTATTTTATATCGCTATTTATGCAGCTTGAGGCTTGAATCATAATTATTAAACTATGAGATATTTATTTATAATATAAATATATGTATAAATACATATTATACGATATATATTTGGATTAATTAGCATTAAATCTTACCTGCATTCAGAATTTAAACTGTTAGCTTGATTAATTGATAACCAATTTATATTTTTTTTAACAATAAAACTCTGTTTTTTATTTATTTAAATTATTTAGTTATTTAAAAAATGTAATATACAGACACAGAATAAAATACAATTTTCTAAGACAGGGGTCTCCAAACTTTTTTATTCAAGGGCTACAAAAAATATCAAATGCTCTTAGCGGGCCAAATGTTTATTAACACATTTAATTTTATGAAAATATAGGTTTACAAATATAAGTTCACTTTAAATCTTTTTATAAAATATTGTCTACAATACACTTAAATATAATTGGTATAAATTTAAATTATAATATATACATTGTAATTTTAATAATTTTTAATAGTTTTTATAAAAAAAAATGTTAAATGTAATAATTAATAATATCATATATGTGTACCATACGTGTTTGGTGGTGAAGAGGGATTATGGTTAAGTTGGGTTTATAATTAAAATCTGAAAATTACAAATTAAATTGTTTTGCATTTATTTATAGATAATGCATGTTGGATAATAATTTACGCTCATATATAAAAATGTCAGTCACAACCTCCCCCTTAGTTTCCCCTAGTTGATACTGTCTGGAAGGATTTGTATTATCTTTTGATGTATTTCCTGTAACATTGATTATACATTGATATAGACTATTGACTATTGATATATCATACTGATTGAAAATATAAAACAATTGCTACTGTAATTTACATAATATATTGTACAAACTTAAATATTAAACATGATTAAATAAAATTAGTTTCGTTAATTAATGTCTTAGAGAAGATTTTGGACCATGGCTTTTTTGTGTCAATTGTTTACACTGTGTATAAATTCTTAAGGTACAATAATATGATGTTATAAATTTAATAATTTTCATTTCATGTGACTCTAAAGAAAAAGTATCAGTAATTGGATGTTCAAGCTTCAAATTTCTTATTTTAGATATAAAATGTCTGTCCCCATTGTTTAGACTTTGAAAATAAAATAGGTTAAAATAGGTAATAAAATAGTGTCGCGGAAATGAGAATGCTTAGATGGTTGAGTGGAGTGACAAGAGAAGATAGAATAAGGAAAGAATACGTGAGTGGTAGTGTTGGTGTAACGCCAATTGTGGACAAGATGAGAGAAAATAGGCTGAGATGGTTTGGGCATGTGATGAGGCGAGAGGAAACGAATGCAGTAAGAGTGGTTATGGGGATGGACGTTGAAGGGAAAAGGGGAAGAGGAAGACCAAAAAAGAGATGGTTGGAGACTTTGGAGAATGACATGAGGGCTGTCGGTGTGTGCAGAGGAGATGTGATTGACCGAGTAAAGTGGAGGTGTAGGACAAGGATGGCCGACCCCAAATAGTTGGGAGGAAGGCGAGGTAGAAGAAGAAGAAGAATAATAATAAAATGATAACAAAATGTCAAAAACTCAAAACGTACAGTGTAATTTTATTATATTGTTGCGTGCCAACCGATTGATCGTATATCAATGACACCTTCAATTGATCAACTCTCGATTGAAGATGGATGTTGTAATAAATATTAATAATTGTAGTTAAATGTAGTTGTGCTTTATTAAACTGAGTACAATAATTAAATATAACTTTAATAATATAGACAAATATAAATATAAACAATTAAACTGATGAAATTATTCTAAGTCCAATAAATTAAATAACTGTTCAAAGTTATGCTGATCAGTGGCGTACTTAGTCCTGAACTTTGAGGGGGGTTTTAATTTTTTTAATTAACATATTAGATGACGTGACACCTGAACATAACAAAACATATCGTACATTTTAACAGATTACTAATTTTTATTCGTGATATTATTTTTCATTGACATGTGATAATTAATAAATATGTAATTACTACTTAACCATATGTATAAAAAAAAAAAAAATGTTAAATTATATAATTATAATAATAAAAAAAAATAATTTAGATACTTATATTTTTTAGAACATTAATTTTCTATTTTTTTCTGAAAAAATATCGACCACTTCACTACTTTTTATTGGTATTTCTCTGTTAATACTTAGATGAGCCAATCCATTTAGACGATTTTCCCCCGTGGAATTCCTCAAGTATGATTTAAAACGTTTTAACGTTGAAAAGCTCCGTTCTACGCTGGCAACTGTGACGGGCAACGTATAGCCAATTTTTAAATATTGGTATACTTTAGGAAACAGTAACTCATCACAACAATTTATGGCATCTATAAAAGTATAAGGGAGTTTATCTTCTGCAGCGGCTATCCATCTTTGTTTCCACAATAGAACTTCTTTGTTCACAATATTGTCACATGAGCTTATTACGACTGGCCACTGTTTTGACATCACTTCCATACTTGTTTCAATTTCATTTTCGGATAATTTTATTAATTTGTTTGGTATAAAGTTCTGAATAATTGAAAGTGTATTTTTGTGTTTGGTAAATCTTATTTCTAACTGCGAAATGAAATGGTCAATAAACGGGATGAATACAGATACCAGATAATAATTTTCTGCTGAAGTTACCTCATAATTTGCTCTATGTTGTTGAAAATGTGTAACCCTTGGAATTTTTATATCTTCTCCGATTTCCTTAGCAAGTTGTTCAGCTGTGCTAAATAAAATTTATTTAATCATGAAATTTCGACTCTACATTGCTACGCATTTCCTTTATTAGTGTACTTAAATTATTAGCAGTCTCCATTGCAGATGCTAAGTCAACATTTACTTTTCGTAGATAGATTGATAGTGGGTGAGCCATTGAAAAAATTTCTTGGATCACGACCATTGCAAGAATAAAATTTCCATTTTTGAGAGCTTGTTGTAATGTGAACGCTTTTTTTGATGCTTATCTGTTACCATCCATTTGTATTTTTTCTAATGTAAAAAAGATTGGCACAAAAAGTTCCTTGAATGTAATCACAGCATCAAGCCGTTCGATCCATTTGGTTTCACAAAGCTTCATTAGTCATCGCTTTTTTGTTTCACACTCTAATTGGTGGATTACATCCTTTAATATGCTTTGTCGTTGTGCCGATATACGGAAAAAGTTAATGGTTTCTTTTATCGATCCAAGACTGTTCCTGATAATAGGAATATTGCATGCGTCACTCACAACTAAATTTAATGAGTGACTAGCACAATGTACATACAGTGCCTGAGGATATTTTTCCATAACTTTGGCAGCACACCCTTGAAATTCTCCACTCATTGCTGCTGCTCCGTCGTATCCTTGGCCTACTAAATATTTTAGATTCAACTTTAAATTTTGACATGTTTCCAATAAAGTACACAGAAGTCCTTTTCCGGTAACATCATTTACAGGAACAAAAGATAGAAAATCCTCTTTTAAAATACTTCCGCTGTTAGTTTTTTCAATGTAACAAACACATAACGAAAACTGTTCAGTGCCGCTGATATCAGTAGTTTCGTCAGCTAGTAAACTAAAACATTCTGCTTCGTTACATTTTGAGACAATCTTATTTAAAATTACTTTTCCATATATTTCTATTAATTCGTTTTGCATTTTTGGACTGGTGTAACTAGTAGAACGATTTGATGGCATTGCTTCTATTCGTGATAGATGATCATTTAAAGTATTGTCTCCTGAATCTACACGAAAACGCAACAACGCCCGGAAGTTTCCGTCATTATGGTTTGAAACTTCCGATAATATTGGACCTGAATCACGATGACCTCTTAAGGCAATTTCTTGCCTTCCAATTAAAATGATTGTTTCAACAATAGACGATAAAATTTTCCTGTTTTGTTCGATTGTCGCTAAACGGGCTGAAGGCTAATATCAACGATTTTTTTTTCGTGTACATCTATAAAATTCTGAGCAACTATACAAGAAGTTTTATGATATTCTAAATTCGTGTGATAACGGAATTGCTCTTTTGCATCTTTCCAACGACAGAATGGAGTCACTACGAGGGACTTTGTAGAGATATGACTTCCTTTTCCCACTTCTTTGGAACAAAATAAAAAACAGAATACGCAAAAAGCACCGTCTAATTTTTCTGAATACGAAAGCCAAGGGAATTCTAGTAACCAGTTTCTTTGGAATTTGAGTTTTCTTGTTCCACTGATAGGAAATTTATAAAATTCATTTGGTATCCATCGATTTTTCAAAATCTTATACTTTTCATCATTAGTACACGTTTTTTTTACATAGACACCAATATCATAATCATAAGTTTGCGAGTGTATTTGTATACTAGTACTAAGTGCTGACTCATTTAAACCTAGTAAGTATTAATAATAGTTTTAGTTTAACATTCGTTAAAATTCTCGAAGGGGCAAAAAACTACTTTTTAAAAACGCTTTTAATGAACATTTGAAATACACAGTTCAATCTTAGAGTTCAATAGTAGGTAATAATAATAATAATAACAATAGCCTTACCTGAACTAATTTCATTTATTTCTGATTTCTCGTAGTTTGGTTCGTTATTATGATCACGATCATGCTGGTCTCTATTCTCTACATCAAGTTTAGGTTTTTTTATTATCCACTTATCCATTGTTAAATGTTAATATACCTAAACCTTTTAATACAAATATACAATAGTTCGTACTTCGTATACAACTGTAGTTTTGTTTGTCACTATAAGTTTAATATAGTTCAATGGTTGATAAAATAACATGTAGGCACTGTCTAGGTAATTCATGAAAACGACGTTAACGATTGTCGATTATAGATTAAAGTGGCTAACACACTAGGTGATTAATCGCACAAAATAAAATACGTTTTACGACGACGATAAAAGATTGTCATAATAATTACACCGATCGTCCACGTCCATATCTACAATATCTTCGTGGAAATACTCATATTCCCGTAGGTACCCACATTAGATAATGTAAGCTGACAAGCTGTACTATTAATAATATTTATAATTCAGAATTCTGAATTTGAGAAAATTCAGATAATTTGTCATACCAAAGTACAGTACAATCAATATACAGGTACTAGAAATTTTAGTTTTCTCATAATAAATTAAATCATCCAATAATTTCGGGGGGGGGGGGGGTATCCCCCCCCCGTTAATACGCCACTGATGCTGATCCTAATAATTTAATATACTGTTAAAATTATTCTAAGTTTAGACCATATCGTACACTAGCGTGAAGGTGCTCAGTGTCACATAGCAGGTTGGGCGGCTGTGGGTGTTCTCCGGCGTGGACTCACACTCAGCGACGTAGAAACGGGTGACGGGTTCGTTGCAGTTACCGTGGGTGGTGCGGTGCGCGTCCACAGCTGCTACGCTTCCCCAGCCATGTCCGTCGATGAGTTTGAGGGATTCCTGAGTCGCCTCGAGGGTTCCGTAAGGAGGCACTGTGGCAGGGGAATCGACCTCTTCGCTGGGGGAGACTTCAACGCCCGGTCGGCGTCCTGGGGGGACAGCCTTACGAACCCTCGAGGAGTTGCTCTTTCCGCTTTCGTGGAGTCCCTGGACATGGTAGTCATGAACGAGGGGCAGGAACTCTTTAGAAGGGGGGAGGGATCCGTTGTAGACGTGACCTTCGCCTCTGCATCCGCCGCAACTCCTCCGATCAGTGGGTGGACCGTGCGTACAGACGTGGAGAACATGAGTGACTACCACTACTTGTGCTACTCCTATCGAACCGGACGCACGCTCCCGGACGACCGCGGCGCCCTCTCGGCTGCGACCGATGCGGGGCGGCGACATTTGGGCTAGAGAACAGCGCAGATGGACGCCGACCTCCTCGCCGCAGCCGTGATCGTCGACCTCGCCCCGGGTATCTCCGACCGCATCCAAAGGCGCCGAGGCTGAAGCCGAACGGTTGATCGATCGTGTGACCGCGGTATGTGACATGGCCCTCCAGCCGAGGAACCCACAACCCGGCGGGAGGACACCGGTTTACTAGTGGAACGGCATGGTCGCAGTCGCGCGAGTCGAATGCGTACGACGGAAGCGGTTGTGGCTCAGACGACGCGGGGGCGTTGACGATGAGCCGCTCCTGCGGCTATAGCTGAGCGAGACTACCGCGAAGCTCGAAAGGAGCTAAAGCACCGTATTCGCGAAGCGAAGGCGAAGTGTTGGGCGGAATTGGTGAGGAGCGTTGACAACGATCCCTGGGGAAAACCCTACAAGGTGTTCCTTAAGAAGCTTCGAGGGCCCCCGTCAACGGCGACAATGGAGCCGCGGACCATCCACGATATCGCCGCCGTCCTCTTCCCCGAAGGGGCTGGAGACGGGGTGTCGGCCGACCTCAGCGAGGTGCCAGCGGATACATCCGAGTTCTCCCAGGAGGAGGTGACCGCGGCCGTAAAGCGTTTCAAGACTCGTAACAAGGCCCTCGGCCCGGACCGTATACCGAGCCGGGTCTGGAAAGTTGTACACGAGTCGTAACCTGATCGACTGACGGACGTGTGCAACTGCTGCCTGAGAGAAGGGACCTTCCCCGGCCGGTGGAAGCGTGCTCGGCTAGCGCTGATCGCCAAACCGGGAAAGCCGGTGGGGGTACCTAGCTTATACCAACCGCTGTGTCTCCTCGACGACGTCGGAAAGATCTTCGAGTCCCTGTTGGTCGTCCGGATCGACGCTCAAATGGCAGCTACCGGAGTCGGATTGTCGGAAAGACAATTCGGTTTCCGGAGAGGCCGGTCCACGGACAATGCGTTGCGGCTGCTGCACCAGCGGCTATCGGCCGCTAGCAACGTGGGCACCCCACCTGGTCTATGACCGACGGGGCGTCGATGTGATAGCAGTTGCCCAGCGCGGAGCAGCTATCGGCAGCGTGAGTGCGTACCGGACCGTGTCCTACGATGCTGTAACGGTCGTCGCGAGGATGATCCCCATCGACCTGATGGCCGCAGAACGACACCAGACGTTCGAGGACAGAAGGGCGGTAGGACCAGCAGGAACCAACGACCCGCCCTCCACGGGGGGGGGGAAGCCTAGCATCAGTAACACCACCGCCGCACAGTGGGAAGAATACGAATTCTAGCTGGCCAAAATCAGAAAATTGAACAATTGTTTTAATTTTTAATTTTTACGAATATTTATACACAGGTACTTGGTGATAATAAATATAGCACCATCGATAACATTTATTAGGTTTCCAGCATGACGATAGCATTTCCAGCGGCGATAAGCACGATTTAATGTTTTTAGATTATTGAACTCTGTAAAAGTATATCATTTACGCTCGTACGTTGCAACGTGTTTTAAGCATTTGTTAATAACCGAGAAGAAAAATTTTTTAAATTTATTATAATGGACGATCCCACATTGACTTTGGATGGTAAGATTTCCATTTTCATTTATTATTTTAATTAAAATATTTCATGATTTAGATCTTAAATAATTAGTTATAAACGTATTAATTTTACCTTAAATAAAGCAACAAATAATTTTAGAGCTTTCTAGAGGTTTCATTTTAATTTTTTACAAACCTAAATGTATGTACTTTAATATGATATACTAATTATAACCCCCTAACTGAATTATTCATGTTTTTTTTTAAATAAAAGTAACAATGAATAGATATTAAATAATTGTTTGTTTGAAGTATGTTTGAAAAATAAAATTAGTAAAAATTCTAGTAAAATGAAATGTATATTGATGGCTTATTTAAAAAATAGACTTGGTAACATTTGGAATGTTGATAATAACGATTTTGAAAAATGTATGTCGAACAAAGTTGACGGATTTTGTTGTACTTTGAATAAAAAGTGGAAAGAGTTGAACTATTGCATAACTAAGTTTAAAAAAAAAAATGAATGTTGGCTACAATTACGTTTTAATATTCCTTCCATAAAAAAGTGTGAATTTTCTAACCAACCTTCGAAAAGTACTAGTAGACCACCCAAAATTTTTTCTGAGTTTAGTGACCGCTCTAAACGTCGGCACGTTAAAAATTTAAGGGAGACGATAACATCGGATGAATTAATTTACGCTGCAAAATCTTCTTTGTATGTCGAAGGAAAGCGTACAGCAGCCCATATTATTTCACAAGTATCTGAGTTTTCACCTAAACGTGCAATTAAAATAAGGAAAATGTATACAAATATTAAGTCCCACCTGACTCAATACACAGAAGATGAGGCTCTTGCATTTATGGTTGATAGTCGTATGACAAAAAATTCTTACCATTTAACTCGACTAGGTGCAAAAAAACATGGAGCTGATATATATCCTTCCTATGATAAGATTCGATTGGCTAAAGAAAGGTGTTATCCAAAAAATATTGCCTTAAGTGAAGTAGGAGTGTCAGTTCCTCTCCAAGATTTATTAGACCATACATTATTAATATTATGCGAAACACTTAATTTTGATGATAATACTAATTATGGAGAATTATATTCACAATTTAATTTTACATGCAAATGGGGATGCGATGGTAGCTCTGGTCACAGCGAGTATCATCAATAATTTAAAAATACAGAAACAGATGATTGTGATGTTGAATGTGATGTAAATCTAACAGATTCTAGTGTTTTTTTATTTTCATTGGTTCCTCTGCGACTTATAGCACATTGTAAGAGTACAAATGAAAAAATTATTTTATGGGAAAATACATTCCCTTCTTCAACCCGATATTGCAGGCCAATAAAATTTCTCTATGAAAAGGAGACATCAGAGATCATCCGAAATGAAGTTAAAAAAAACAGAAAAAGAAATTATTGAATTAAAATCATTAGATTTAAATATTAATAATAATGTTATTAGTGTAAATTATACCATGTTCATGACAATGGTTGATGGTAAAATAATTAATACTCTAACTGAATCGTCAAGTCAGGTATGCTTTATTTGTAAATGTACCCCTAAAAACATGAATAACTTAAATAAAATTCATAATTTTCAAATTAATGAAAATAACTTTAAATATGGATTACATACTTTACATGCGTGGATCAAGTTTTTAGAATGCGTCTTACATATTTCATATAAATTAGAATTAGCCCCTACAACCAAAAGAACTACTACTGAGCAAAAGAATGGTATTGCAGAAAAAAAAAAATTGGTACAATCTAGGCTTTGGAATGAATTAGGTTTGAAGGTTGATAAAGTTGTTCATGGAAGAGGTACTTCCAATACAGGAAATGTTGCATGTAGGTTTTTTAAAAACACTGATAAGGTGTCTGAGATAACTGGAGTTGATGTCAGATTGTTAAATAGATTTTCTGTCATTTTAACGGCTATGTCTAGTGGCTTAGAAATAAACTACGAACGATTTGACAAGCACACAAAAGAAACTGCTGAGTTGTATGTCCAACTTTATGATTGGTATCGTATGCCTTCAAGCATACACAAAATATTAATGCACGGCTCATTAATAATACAGTATGCCCTCGTTCCGATTGGCCAATTATCGGAGGAGGCTCAAGAGGCACGAAACAAGGATTATATTAGATGTAGAAAACATCATTCAGACAAAATTCACGTTTAAATACCAATACAGATCTTTTCAATTTTCTTTTAGTAACATCTGATCCTAAAATAACCGCATTAAGAATCGAACCTAAAAAAACTCCAACTAAATTATCTCCAGAAGTTATATACTTATTGAACATTGAAAAATCATATGATGAATCCGAACCATCGCTAGTGAAAGTGATTCTTAAGTGATTCTAAATGATTTTAATATTTGTTAATAAGAAAGATAATTTAAAAGTAACTTTTTTTTTTAATTTCTGTACATTTGTAAATAAATAAATATAATTCACTAATTTACTGTAAATGTATATATATATATATATATATATATATATAAACTAATGTATTAATTATGTAAAACTATAGTTTAAATATATTAAAATGTATATTAATATGTAAAATTAGTAGGTATATTGTATTAATTTTTGTTTCGTTATTATTTGATAATATTTTCTTTTTCCTGATATATTTATAAATGTAAAGTAATAAATTCTGTTATAATACAATTTATAATGTATGTACTATATATTTATCAATATTAATTTCATTAATTTTTTTGATTTTTTGATCAAATTCATTTTGGCCAGCTAGAACATGTATTCCTCCCTCTGTGCGCCGCCCGGTCCTCAGCAACCGACGGTGAACAAGTGGGCTCGGAGGATCATGCGTTCGGAGCCGCCCGCGGATAGCGGACGTGAGTGGACCCGGACACTGATCCCTCCGGTACTGCTGCACTGTTGGGTGAACAGGAAGCAAGGGGAGATGATCTTCCACCTCACGCAGCTCATGACGGGGCACGACTGCTTCAACAGATTCCTCAACCGAATCGGACGTGCTCCGTCGGTCGGGTGCTCGCACTGCGGACCACCCGATAACTACGGAGAGGAGAAGGACGACGCGTTCCACACGCTCATGCGCTGTGAAGCGTTTGATCGTGACAGGGAACGCCTCGTCCAGTCGATCGGGTCATTCGAACCGTGCGAACTGGTCCCCTTAATGCTAGAGGACCCGTCTAAATGGGCCGCGGTTGTCCGCTTCGCGTCGGACGTGATGGCCGTCAAGGAGGACGCTGAGCGTGAGAGGCAAGCCCGGCAGGGGATAGCTACCTCTCTGCGTGCGAGAAGGAGAGCGGCGGGGAGGCGGGCCGTCTAGTCGGCACGCTCTCCGGCGGCCCACGGTGGAGGCAACTCCAATCACTGTCGGCTGCCATTAGTTTTAAGGAAATTTGTGAGGGGTCGACTGTGGTGGACTGTCCTGCAGCCGTCCCAAATCAAGTTGTATAAACTTTTTGTAAGGGGAAGTGCGGTGAGGGATTGTTTCAACCCACACCTCCACCCTACTTTTTTTATATTTTAATCTAATTTTCCCAGTGATATGGTTAATGGTGCGTTTTCCTTATATTGTTCTATATGGCATATATTTGTATTATTGCGGTGTTTACCCGTTTAATGCAATTATTGATTTAATGTGGTTACTGTGCCTATACCCGTGACAGGATGCTACATACTGTTTCCTATACATACTGTTACATATTGGTCATCGTTTCTCGTAATACGAAAATATAATAATAATTGATTTTTACATGATCTCATGCATATCCCGGTTACTGCGCCTACGCCCTTAACAGGATGTGATTTTATATACCCTGTTGCTTGTCTGACGACGCGGTACGTGACAATATTTTAACTTTTTTAAACATTTTATTTTATACAAATAATGAAAATAAATACATACAAGATAACATTATTAAGTACATTATACATTTCAATCTATATTATAATAAAAATGATTTACAAAACAAAACAGTAAAATATAGTGTTAGACAATTTTTATAATAATTAGTAATTACCAAGGCTGGGCATTAACGAGTTAATAAGTTAAAAGTTAAGTTAAAAGTTAAGTTAATTTTAACTTATTAACTTAACTTACTAGTTTGCTGTTTTAATTAACTTAACTTTAACTTAACTCATTAGGATATCCGTTAACTTAAAATCAACTTTTATTATTTTTAAAATTCCCAATTAGGTTAATTTTGAATTTTCGTCGTTTTAGTTAATTTAATTCGTAGAATATTAGAAAATATTATTAGAAAAAAAAGATTTAATGAAAAACAAAATAATAAATAATAGTATAATACAATGTGACATTTAGACATTGTCGCCCCTATGACCGTAATATAAGATTTATCAATAGCTATATGAGCCCACGAAGTCACGTTTAAATGTTTAATAGCGTAATAATAGCGGGCTTAATGGCTTATTATCATTATTATTAGCCATTAGGTCTCATTAGTTATTTCTTATTATTTAATATTTTATATATATATTTTATATATTTATTATATTTGTACGATTATCGATTATCATGAATTGTGACAATTTCTATTTATTTTTTTATTATATAAATTTATATTTAACATTTAATATGTTTTAATTGTACTACAGAAATACCTACCTACCTATAGTGGTGTAATATACATTTATACATTCTTAGTTCATAGTTTTCATTCCTCAGTTCCTCACTAGTTTGATCAGTCGCCTACACTGCTGCAGTTTGTCAGTAATAAGTAATAACTAATACGTTTTCAGTGTTTTCACAATTATAAGGTTATATTAACTTAACTTATTAATTGAAGTTAAGTTAAGTTAACAATATTTGTTAACTTAATTTAAACTTAATTGATTTATTAAAAAAGTCTATTAACTTAACTTTTAACTTAATTGAAAAAAAAAAAAATTAACTTAACTTAACTGAGTTAAAAAATTTCATTAACTTGCCCAGCCTTGGTAATTACTGATTTGAAAATAAAATTAATTTAGAAAGTTTATGTCTTTTGCTTACTGGATTCATGATGTTTGAGGAGTATATTTTTGAAAATAATTTTAACTTTAAAAATTTTTTTGTTAATAGTGTAATTCAGGGGTCTCCAAACTTTTTTATTCAAGGGCCACAAAAAATATCAAATGCTCTTGGCGGGCCAAAAGTTTATTTACACATTATATTTTTTAATTTTATGAAAATATAGATTTACTTTAAATCTTTTTATAAAATATTGTCTACAATATACTTAAATATAATTGATATAAATTTAAATGATAATAAATATACTGTAATTTTAATAATTTTTGAAATAATTTTTTCATCTATAATATCTATATTTATTTACCGTCCTATGGGTGCTGCGGGCCGGTTAAAACTGGTTCGTGGGCCGCATCCGGCCCGCGGGCCGTAGTTTGGAGACCACTGGTGTAATTAATAGAATCTTATGGGGCCGTTCTAGAATGGATATATTTTCACAATTTAGGTTTGGAAATATATTTTTATCTGTTGAGAAAGAGACTATAACATGTTTTATTATTTTAATTTCAAGATTTGTGATTTAAAGTGATTTAAAATTATCTGTTAAAAATAAAAACATTTTTTCTGCTTCTAGTATAATTAAAAACACAGATTTAGAACCAAATACAAGACCACCTCTATTTTTGAAATTTACAAACTTAGTAAATGATAAAGATTTATAATAGCCATGTTCATTAAATTTATCTAATACAGCGTTTTCACATGAAGAACAATCCAAATTAAGTTTTCTAATTAGGTAACCCACAATGTAATATAAAATGTTGTTCTTAGTATCTTGTAAAGTACTTGAGTAATTATTTGATTCAGTAATGTAAGAATTAAGAAGTTGTAATTTTTTTAATGTCTCAATTTCAATTGTTTCAAAGTTTACCATTTCATAGTCAATATTATCTTTTTTAGTCCTCCAATTAAAATTAAATAGAGAAGCTATTGGATCGTCATCAAATGTGTTGCAGTTATGTTTTGATCTACATTTAATTGCATTTTTCATTAAGATCTGTTTTATGGCTGTTTTAAATTGAGCTGTATTAGGATTATTATTTGATCCTAAACGCTGCCTAATACGGCCAAAAAGCAATTCGAGATGATCTTGTGAGAATTTATACGTTAAAAGATAATGATTTCTTCTAGTTTTTCAATGGTATTATAATAAATCGGACTTTAAAAAGCATTTGAAAATTTACTTTTTGAATTTAAAAAATCAAATATACGATCTATTGCTCTACAGTATTCTACAGTGGCTTCAACATTCTCAAAACCAGGGAAGTTAATATTTTTTAGATATTCTAATGAATCAGCTGTTGATGAGCTTAAGGTCTAGGCAGCATACTGGTATTTTTGAACCTTAAATAGATTTCTGATATGGTCCCATCTAATGTAACCAGTATCAATTTCTAATACATAATTATTAGCTAAAATGTTTCGGGCTAATTTTAACATGTGACATGCGTCCGAAATATAATATACTTTAGATCTATTACTGGATGCTCAAACCAACTTTCAATATAATCATAGTTATTGTCTATTTTACATCATAAAAGTTTTAAAGTAGAAACATTTGTGTAAGCCCCATCACACGCAACACTCCAGATAGTCAACTCAGCATTATGAGCATGAGTAAGGGCTGATTTAATTAGTTCAGCTTGAATAGAAGCAGTTATTTTATTTTGAAAAAACATACCCAATTGGTAATTTTCATTTTCCATTTATACTGGTCAACATAAATACTAATGCCTCAGTAGATGGTGTTTACATATTTAATACTACAATTTTATGTAGTAATTTCAATGTTTTAAAAGTTTTAATAATTATATTTTGTAATAAATAATACAAGTGTAAATAAAAATAGTTAATTATCTTCAAATAAATTTAGAATACTAGATTGATTTATATAACTTAGTAGGTTAACCATATATTGCATACATATTTAAAATATTTAAAATGTCTACTTTTATATGTATCCTTCATCTATAGAAACATAAATGAGAGTATTTATATGTTTATTTTGATACTAATTTAAGGCATTTAACTGTTTAGGAAATATTATTTGTATTTAAAGTGTTTTATTTCACAGTTATAAGTAATGTAAATATAAATTAATAGTAAATGATTTATGAATAATTTATAATTTTCTTTAAATAAAAGAAAGTAATGTATTTTAAAACTTTGGCTATGTTTTAGAGTTATTAATCTGATTTATTTTTTAAGGTGGTATGAATATGTCTGTAATGGATGGGTGCTTAGTAGCTGAGGAACTGGGTTATGGTTGCACAGGAATTAAAACTGCTCTAGTAGCGAGTAATTTAGGTGTAAGAAACATTGAATTTTTTATTTTTAGAATAATTTGTTACACTGTACTTGTTTTCTTTTACATTTAATAATAAAATATTATTTCTTAGCAAATGCCTGTTATAATTGGTGGAAATAAAGAACAACAAAAAAAATATCTGGGTAGATTAATTGATGAACCTATGGTTGCTGTAAGTTACTTAATTGGTTATTAATGCTTAGAATTACATGTATATTATTAATTTGAAACATTTACAGGCTTGTGGTGTAACAGAACCAGGTGCTGGTTCAGATGTTAATGCTTTAAAAACAAAAGCCGTAAAAAAAGGTGACGAATATATCATCAATGGTCAGAAAATGTGGATAACTAATGGTGGTGTAGCCAATTGGTATTTTGTATTAGCGCGAACTGACCTTGACCCTAAAGCACCAGTGAGTAAAGCGTTTACTGGCTTTATTGTTGATGCCGATACACCAGGACTTACTCCTGGACGAAAAGTAACTTAAAAATGATTTTACTTAACCATAAATTATGATTTATAATTGTATTATACCTTCAGGAATTAAATATGGGTCAAAAAGCTTCAGATACTAGAGGAATAACATTTGAAGATGTCCGTGTACCAAAAGAAAATGTTTTAACTGGTGAAGGTCATGGATTTAAAATTACCATGTCTTCATTTGATAAAACTAGACCACCAGTTGCTGCTGGAGCTGTTGGCCTTGCTCAACGGGCAATGGACGAAGCTGCCAAATATTCTCTAGAAAGAAAAGCATTTGGAGTTCCTATTGCTTATCACCAGGTAATTTAATTTAATTTCTATTAAAATGTTTATACTTTATTTTGCTTAGCTAAAGTTAAATCTTTTATTGCACAGGCTGTTGCTTTTATGTTAGCTGACATGGCTATTGGTATTGAAGCTGCTTGTCTTACGTATATGAAAGCAGCTTTTGAATTTGATCAAGGACGACGTCATTCATATTATGCATCAATATCCAAAGCCTATGCTTCAGATGTTGCAAATAAATGTGCCACTGATGCTGTACAAGTATGTTTTAAATAATATTAATAATTTCAATATCAGTAAATATTATCTATGAAATAAATTAATGATTTTAGATTTTTGGTGGAAATGGTTTCAATACGGAATATCCTGTTGAAAAGTTAATGAGAGATGCTAAAATATATCAAATTTATGAAGGTACCGCACAAATTCAACGATTGATCATTTCAAGAGCCATAATTGATAATGCCAAACAAAATATGTAAAAACAAAAAATCCCAAATTGATTTTTAAAATATAAAATATTTATTTATACATTTTAATAAGGTATGGTATTTATACATTTTAATATGAAATGTTGTGATATAAATATTATATATAAAAACATTTATTTTTGTTATCATCAAGTAGTCTTGAATTATTTAGATCATATGTACAAAACTTTTGGTGTTTAAAAATAATATTAATTATTTTTTACTGCCCTATGTTTTACATTTGGTTATATTAACATGAAATAGCTAATACTTAACATTTTTTAATGTAATATTTGAAAATAGTTAAATTTATATGAATGTAGAAGTAAGAAAATAAGTACAAAGTGTATAAATGCTTTGTGTATTTCTTTGAGCTTAATATAAAAATTAATTAAAAATAATCGACAGAAGTAATATACATATTAATTTGTTAGTTATTTACAACATTAAATAGATCAAATTTAACAACATCAAAATAGTATACAACAAAAATAACCACTTCAGAAAATAAACAACTGAAACTCAATTACATAATTAAAAAATAACAATTATTAAAAAAATATATATGAACATCTTATATACATATATAATAATTACGTAAATTAATTGTAAATTTTAATGTTTCTCCTCGGGTTGTAGAGAATTTAAAATCCATTAAATTTTCCTTTTGATCTTGAATTCAATTGTGTTAAAATCTGAACGTCAAACATCCCGAGTACCATATTGTACATTATTTTTAATAAGGGAAGAAGTTTGAGCAATTTCTTCAACTGTAGACTTTCTCAATATTGGTTGACGAATTCGCCATGCAAAATGACTACGAGACATGTCAACATCACGGAATGTATTCAACATAAATATAGCTGTTACCGTTATAAGGAATCCACATATAATACCAATGATATCCTAAAATAAAAAATTATATAAAGGTAAAAAAACACTAATGTTAATGTCAAAACTACATACATTTATTTGAAGATGTTCCCACTCCTTGAACAGTATTGCTGAAGCAGTTATTACAAGAGTAGTGAATGTGACGTAATAAACTGGTGTAACTAC
Source organism: Sipha maydis (assembly GCA_034509805.1). Lineage (NCBI taxonomy): Eukaryota > Metazoa > Arthropoda > Insecta > Hemiptera > Aphididae > Sipha > Sipha maydis. Next base: position 29,650 of record JASXSY010000574.1, read on the forward strand.
AATAGTGTTAAATGTATCCAAGGCTTTGTTTAAATAATTCATTTGTATGCTTACAAATATTATCAATAAAATAATAAACATGTAAGTTAACCAATTTGTGAATTCACTTTGACCTGTTAATACAAATTGTGTTGCTCATTAATAAAACACAAACTCTAATGAAGAGAACAAATTATAAAAATTAATACATTTTAACATACCTGATATTGTTTCTCGTATTGCAAGTCCAAGTCCTTTACACCACATAACAGTTAATGAACCACTGGTAGAACACATAATGACATAAACTATAACGTTTGATGAGCCATAAAGTGGACCAAAGTAGAAAAATATTGATGCAATTATAAGTAACATTATGCTAGTGTAGACTATGAAACCTAAGGAGAAGTACAGTTTATTTTATAAATAATTAAATTATTATTAAAAAAAAAAAAAAAAATTCAATAAATATATATTTATAATCATACTAGGTTCTGTAAGTTTTTGTAGTAAATCTTCAAGATTATCAATTTCTTCTTCCTTTGGAGAATGAATAACTATCACAGTTGAACCAATAATACACATAAAACAACCAATCTGAAAATATAACAGTTTTATAAAAATATTTATGAATAAAATAATAATAATAATAATAATAATACACCAATATTTAACATCATCTAATAATGAAAATAAAATCAAATTAACATTAATTATTTATGTTAATAAATTTCCAATACAGTACATTTTATACAATGGCCGAAAAATAAAAAATAATATCAACATTTTTTTATTTATACTTTTAATATTATTATGGTAGACCACATATTTTTACAGTAGACTGCATATTACGAGATAGCCATAGTCTTATTACATTCAGTAAAATATAATTTTAAGTTCGTATCCCGGTCTGGATTAAATATAATTAATAAAAATATATATGAAATTTCATAATCATCTGTGCCTTAATGATTAGAATATTTTCTTTTAAGATTTTATGCATTTTAATATAATCATTAACCATAAATAGGGCTAGGATTTTTATGCAATAAAAAGTTATAAAATATGCATTTTATTTACCAAAATATGCAAAAACAATTTTTTATTATTTATTATAATTCATAATTTATTATTATACATTAAATATTAATAGTTTATATTATATTTTATTATTATTACATACTACTATGATGTGTTGTTTCAAATTGTCAAATATGAACAACCAGCGATTTGAATGTAAAATAGATTTATACCGACTAAAACTCCTTTCTACATCACACAAGGTTATTTACGCATATTTAAATGATGCAATTTGTCCTAGAGTTAAATTAAAATTAATATCTTCTTTTTAATTTTCATATTCACTGCTTATAATTCTATGAATTTTTAAAAGTGCTTTAAATCTCTTATTTTTTTCAGTATAAAATCCATTTTAGTTTTTACCAATTCTGCTACTCTCCCGTTACATTTATACAGTTTATCTTTCACACTTAAAATAATTTTTAAGCCTTCATCAAGAGATAGTGTTCTTTTTTCTAGGTTAGTAATAGCTTGGGTGAAAAAACAAAAATTGCTTTTTAAATATGCTAAATTATTTTGTAAATGCTCGTTATCAAACAATTCTTTTGAATTTTTTTATTAATTCTGCTTCGTTGTCTAAATTTAATATTACAGACTTTAATGAATAAAAATTATTTGAATAGTATTCTACTGCATTTAACTATGTACCTCATCTAGTAATAATTGGTTGTGGTGGTAAAGGTAAATCCGAGAATAGTTCCGTGGTTTGATAATTCGACTGGGAGCTTTTAAAAATACTTTTTTAACCATCGCTATTAATTTATCAACAGTAGAATATTCATTTTGTAAGCATTCGCTAATTCTATGAATCCCGTGTGCCAAACATGTCAAATTAATTAAATTGGAGAATAACATAGTCAAGGTATCAGCAGATTTAATCATTTATCACTCAGCATCAGAAACAAAAAAAACTCCTGATGGCCATAATAGGTGCATCGCATTATTAAATATTTTACCAATAGTTTGGAAATTACATTTTTCAAGTTTTTCGCACATTAATAGATACGATTTTGAATAATTGTCTTGATGGAGGAGACAAATTATGATGTTACAAATATATCGACTATCAACGTCTGTGGTCTCATCTATTGAAACCCAAATTGGGCTATCACCAATTTCCGAATAAATACGAGAAATAGTATTTTCATAAATTGTAGAAACATAATTTTTACAAATTGTAGACTGGTCAAGAATACATATACCAATATATTTTTCTAAATAATTCTTAAATGATAGATAGTTTAACTTCCATAAAGTATATCAGATTCTAACATTGTTTGACTTAAATACAGAGAAAAATTTGCTTGTTTATTTTGGTTTTCTAATATATTTTTTATGAATGACTGTTTAGATTTGGCTTGTAAACTAATATTTTTGTTATGCTTGCTTATATTTAAATGCTGTATCAACCTGTGCTGTCCACTGTATACGTCGTTTAACAATATGTAAGTAATTCTATTGGTTGTCCAACCAAAATAAGATTAGAGAGGTAATATTTATACTCCATATTTACAATAATATGACGGATAAACCAAAAAATCATATTTCATCGATTTTATGAAAAAAACATAATTTAAAATTAACAATAAATTATAAAAAATTTGTGAAAAAAAATCAAATTCCCAAAAATCTATGAATATGCAACTATATGCATTGTGTTAAAAATATGCAAAAAAAAAAAAAAAATAGTTCTATTTAAACGAGAATAAGCCAAATCGTGGACAAATCTGACAACCAATAAATTTGGACTTAAGGAAAAACATGCAAATGCATATAAATCCTAGCCCTAACAATAATTACACCAAAAATATACTGTAAATATTTACCTTAGCCAATAAATTAAGCTGTTCATTTAAATATTTAGAAGATAATATTGCTGCAACAATTACACTGATTGCACCTAGTGGTGTAACCATTGAAGCAGGAGCAAACACATAAGCAGCAAAATTAAAGATTTCTCCAAAAGCCACTGCAAATAGAAATAAGTTCATATAAAATTTAATTTTCTACTTAAAATTTAAATTTAATAAAAAAAGTATTACTTAGTGATAATCCAAACCACCACAGCCAATTTTTTAAATATCCATGTCCACCATTAGCTGCTCTGCGTCCATTTCCTAATGATATTTGAACAAGAGCTTTCTTCTTAATGATAAAACTTGCTCCTTAAAAAATAAAATAACTGTTATAATTTATGGTAAAATATTAATAGATATTAACAGGTAATTTATTTAAATTAAGTTGAAAATTTTAAAGTAATAAAGGTATGCAATTGTATTATTTTAATATAATTATACTCCAAATTTAATAACAAATTGTAAACGTATAATTCTTATTCATAAATTGAGAGATTACAATGATTATTAAATTGTTTAAATGTTTGTTAATTTTAAATTAAGACTTAACATTATTTGGTTTTATAAATTATAATTAACAATTCAATATTAAACATAATTACATTTTTATCGGTAAATAATAAGATAGCATTTGGTAATTATTAAATATTTGTCATTATTATTAAAATAACTAAAATATAAAATGATGTACTTCATATTTCTACCTAATTTTACTAAATTATACTAAACTAAAATTTTTTACCATAAGATCCCAAATCAATTAATTGACTTTGTATACCTGATGATCAATTTTTAATTAAAAATGACCATTTTTGACAACCGGTCGTACATTATACATATAATAATATTCCAGACTATGCATTCATTTATTTACTTTATTTTTATGTATAAACTATTAATTAATAAAAAATTGTGATGAGGCTAAAATACTCCTATACAATATCTATGCATGTTATACTTTAAATAATCAACAATAATTGTATTCAAATTTAAAAATTCCATAGAATCTATCATCAAAATAAGTAATTATTATAATGTTTATCAAACAGTTATCTTATTGTGCAATTATTAAACCAAATTAATTTTGTTAGCGTAATGTAAATATCGACAAACATTGGAATTTTAATTGCAGAATTACAATAAATCTACAAAACACAAGTATATATATATATATATATATATATATATATATATATATATATAATAAATGAAGATTAAGGTTAAAATAATTACAATACATTAAAATACCAATAATCATGAAAAAATAACAATTATATATTATACAAAAATATAAGTACATTCTAGTATTTGATAAATATAGGTATAGGTATTTTGAACCATAACAATTATTCACAATAATAATTTATTCTATGACACGGTAGTTTGTTAAAATAATAAATAATTCAGTAGTTGATGTTAAGGTAGAACAACACCTTAACAACAGGACTACAAAAAAAGGAATATACAGTGGAATCTCAATAACTTAATCAGAGCAAAAAAAAAAAATTCATGCTATTGAAAATATTTTTTTATTTAACCCTTAACTGGTAACCTGAAAATATTATACAGACAATTATGTCAGGTCATATTGACCTGTAGTTTATATATTTTTTTATTCCTATTATGATAATTTAGATTAAATAAATATTTATGGATTTTTTTTTTAGATGAAATAAAGGATACTTTGTGTGGACTGTTATGTCAAATATATGAAACTGGGATAGTTTCGAGTGACTTTGAATATAGTAGATTAGTTATCCTACCAAAAAAACTTGATATCTCATAGAGCCAGGGGCGGATCTGAAGCTTAGTTAAAGGGGGGGGGGGGGCGAATTCCGAATAGGAATATCCATGAGTAATATACAAGTACAATGAGCTAGGTCAAACCTGGTGGGTGTATGGGGTCACCACCCCCAGAAATCCATATATCAAATTCGGATCAAATTGTTATAATTATCATGAAACATGCTACTTAGACAAAGATAATAATAATTAATAATTATTAATTTTTAAAAATGTATTGTGTAAATGGTAAATCTATATATCAATACTCATAGGGAGCTCAAAGACATGGCAAATAACAGGGAAAAATGGAGAAGACATTTGCTATGAAAAATCTTTTCATTTGTTAAAAACCAATTTCCAGATCGAATACAAAAAAAAAAAAAGAAAATATTTAATAATAAATAATTTACCAAATTTTAAACTAAATGTATAAATAAAAAATAACTCGAGTTATCAAGGTATGTATGTGTTATATATTATTTTATAAATTTGAGTTGATGAAATTCGAATTATCGAGAAAATGTATCACACATATCATACACTGTAAGACAAGGGCTAAGGTATTCCTTTGAGTTATCGAAAATTTGACTTATAGAGGTTTGAATTATTGAGGTTCCACTGTATATAATTTTTGATTAAATTTGATAAAAATTATTTTCCTTTAAAATTTAAATCATTGATTAAATAAAACCAGGTTTATAAAGTAGTCTAGGTATATTTATACATATCTTATCTACTATTTGGTATTAAGATTAACTGGATACTGCTGACCTTGCTATAAACACAGATAGATATAGCATTAAATTCAATTTTTTGAACATAAGAAATAAAATTATTTCACTTCCATAATTATTTGCACTTATATGATTGAATTAAATTAACAATTTGTTTCTAGCAATACTATTATGGTTGACTAATAAAATTTGAATTAAATATTATGAAATACAAACCAATGAATCCGCTTGAAAACAAAGCAAGTCCAAGACCGATATAATAATCGGTTAAATTATATAGTCGTATTTGATCTTTATTGTCCATGACTGGTAGAAATTAAGATATTTATTGTTCGTAGAACGATGAAACGCACGCCACTATTTATAATATAATATAAGAAGCCATAAGTAATAAATTTGTTACGAAATCGCACTGCTGCTAATTTCAGTCATTGGTAAATAAATATTGGTTTAAAAGTTGTGTTGAGAGGTTTCACAGTGACATAACTCGATGACTAAGGACTAGGAAAGGACAAAGTCTAAGCACTCGCAACTATATACTACAATCGATGCGTAGTTTTCAGTAAATCATGTCATTCACTGTAAATAGTTATTAAGATTAAGACATTCTTTGATTAGTGATAACCATGTTTGAGTAATATGTAAATCAAGTTTTATCTTTTATTACCCTATGGTTTGTGTACTACAACTACTGCGGCGTAGTGACGATTCCGTAGTCAAAATATTATACATTCATTTATTTCGTGCATGAATTACACTAGAGTGCTCTAGTGCTCATGGATCACGGTTAACCAGGAACAATAATAAATGATAATGATATCATTATCAAACATTTTGAAGCTGATAAAATATAACAAATGTATCATGGGAATATAATATAAGCATTAAGTTGCATTTTATTCTTGTTGATCCTTTACCCCACAATGACTGACAACCGTGTCATTGTTGTAACGAGAAGGTTAATTTAGTGTGCAGTGTATGGTATTTAGTCTAAAACTTTTTAGGTCAATTAATCTACAATAAATGTTCTAGTCAAACATCAAGTGATTTAAAAAGTATAAAAATATTAAGAATGAATTATACCAACAGACTGATTTGGTTCCTACAGGTAAAAATGATAGTAGTATTAATATATGTAGTGTAAAATAGTTATATACATTTTTTTAAAAAACATTACTAATTGACACCTAGTAAAAAACAATACCGTGTTAATTTTAAGTTTTATTTATAACTATATTTTATACTATTAAATTAATACTAAATGGTCTACAGAAATTAACTATTTATATTGTGGTATAATGCCTTTTTGGTATTAATTATTAGTTTTTATTATAGATTTCAGATTTACACCTAAGCATTTTTCATGACTGGCAAAGAGTAACAGAACTTAAAGAATTTTGTGAATTAACTTTAAATACCATCAAACCAGCAGCCGTATTAGCAAGTGGTATGTTTTCTGAATATTACAAATAGTATTATTTATTTTTGTATGCTATTGAAATTATTAAATGTATATTAATAATAAAGATTAACAAAATTATATTATTAAAGGAGATTTAACTGATGCTAAAAAAAGAGATGGTATTGGCTCAACACAGTATGAAGGGGAATGGTTAGCATACCATGATGTATTAAAATCTGGAAAAGTATCTGAAAAAACCAAATGGTTAGATGTTCGTGGAAATCATGGTAAAACTATAAAATTATAATTTTATACAAGTGATTTTAAATAATTTTTAATTAATTTATATTTCAGATAGTTTTGATGTGAATAATTTAGATTCTCCAAACAATTTTTATCGAAAATATTCTGAACAAGGCAAATCACATTCACGATCATATAAATATAAAGTTACAAATCATGCCGGAATGAGTCTTAATTTTATTGCTGTTGATGCTTGTCTGGATCCAGGACCAAAAAGACCATTTAATTTTATTGGAAATCTAGATAAAGATGAAATAAATTCTTTGAATTTGTTAGCAAATAATACTAATGATCCTATTATATGGTTTGGACATTATCCGTCTTCATGCATATATACAACAGGAAGTAAATCGGTATAAAAACAAGTTAATATATTTTTAATATTATATGTAATGGTAATGTAAGTTTATGGTATTCAAAGAATATTATATTTTGAGCTTTTATTTTATTTGAAGTCTTATTAAATAGTACTAGCACAAAAAATAAATTTATGTCTAGAGATATTTTCATAAAAATATCAGATAAACCACATAGTATAGTTATACAGTAGAACCCCTCTCGTCCGCCCTCGGCTGGTCCGCCACTCCGGTTGATCCGACCATAGTATTATCGATATGAATACTACGTAATTTAAAAATACAATTTGAATTTTCCACTTTATAGTAGATATTAGGTTGAATATTGCAGCTAAGTCTAGAATGTCTTTTGCTAAACAAAAATCTATAATTGACTTTTTTTCTAAGTAATGTAAAATGTAATTAATTTCTGATATAATCTTGTATATAATATGTAAATAAAAAAATGTTCTGTATATTCTGATAATCCGACCTTTTTCGCGTTCCGACCACACCCCCAGTCCTGAAGGTGACGGATTAGAGAGGTTCTACTGTAATGTAATAACACAAAATTTGATAATCCATAATTTTTAATAAATTATATACATAGATAATTTAAATTTTTGATAACTTAAATATGTTATTTTCCCGATTTAAATTTCAAGTTATCGCAAATTTTATTTTATTTAACTAGTATCAGTGGCGTAAACAGGATTTCTACATAGTGGGGGGCAGTAAAAAACTAAAAAAAAAAAAAAGAATCTAATACAAATTACACTTTAATTGTTTGCAAAATTGGTAACCTTTAAATGTAATAGATGATCTTATATATAATATCAAATAGATGATAATCTATACTTGAAATTTAAAATTGTTTTTATTTATTTGATATATATCTAGGTATGTATATTAACAATATAATATCAATAAGATATGCTCTACATGTATTTTCATTGTGTCCAATCTAAAAGTTTCAGTCTTCTAGATTGTTTTAATAAAAGCTGTCATTATTTCCTGTTCTACACCGTTATAATTTAAATCATCCTTATTAATATTAGTTAGGGCCAAGCCATTCAATCTTTCATCAGTCATAGTGACTTTAAAATATATTTTAAGTCTTTTTTAAACAGAAAATGTGCATTCTGGTGTCGCAAATGTTACTGGTAAAGTAACAAATATCTGTAGGATTTTTTTTAATATTTGTAAACAGCTCTGTACATTGTTTAATTGTTTCTATAGCAGTATCTGGTAAGTTTTCTTTGGATTCCCACATCTTCCTTAATAACACAGAATATAATAATTGAATAATATTATCGTCTTAGGTAATTGTATCATAGATAATAAATATTACTATCACGGTTATAGATAGTTAGTAATCTAAAGTCATGAATGATATAATATTTATTACGTATTCTTATTATAATATCATAAATCATTGTAAAAAAAAAAAAGCCACGGATTAGTATCACTTAAAACCAATGAAATAAACTTCCTGCTCTGAAATCCTGTATTGGAATTGTATGTACATATGTTAAAGGAGTCATAGAAAGTGTGAAATTTATGCTAAATCTGTTTTATTAAAGAATATTTTATGATTTTAGATTAAGACAATTATTGGAGAAAATCCTATGTCTATTGCTTACTTATGTGGTCATTTACATACATTGGGTGGTTTAGTGCCACAAATGTATACAATACAAAATGAAGGATTTGCTGAGTTAGAATTAGCTGACTGGAAAGATGAAAGAATGTTAGTAAAATCTAGACAAATCCAAGAATTAATTATTTATCTTTCAATTATATTTTCCTTGTAGGTTTAGATTATTAGCATTCGATCAAGGTTTGTTTACATTTGTTGATGTACGACATGGCCAATGGCCTATTATACTAATCACTAATCCAAAAATACCATGGCTTACAATACGAGATATGGAAACTGAAAAAGATAAAAAAGAAAATCTTAAATTTATAAGGTTATTAGTAATTTAAAATTATTTTATTTGTGTTATAGTGACATTTTACTTGATTGAGTAACTAAGGTTTTTTAAAATTTATAAATTTTAGAATATTAGCCTTTTCTGTTGATCCTATCAGACATGTTTTAGTTCAAATTAATAAAGAATATAAATGGAGAAATTGTAGTAATGTTGAAGGAAGTCCTCTATTTATTACAGAATGGGATACTAATAATTATTCAAGAGGGCTGCATGTAATAAATGTAAGTTATTAAAAATTTAATATTTAATTTGAGTAGATATTACTAAACCATACATTTACCTCTCAAAATGTATCAATGAAAATAAAATATTTATTGAATTGGTATTTAAAAATTATATGATATATAAATATCAATATTTGGAAAAGAAAATTTAAATAAAAAAGCTTTCTTGTGTAAAAAAATAAAAAAAATAGTGGTTTTATTTATTTATTTTTAATTCAAATAATTGGGCTATACAATTTTGAATTTAAATTCACAATGATAAACCTATGGGTAAATATTTAATAACTATTTAGTATCTATTATTAACATAATGAAATATTTAATAAATTTACAATTCATTATAAATATGCAGGTTGAAGTGGAAGATATTCAGGGGAGAATACATACAGTTAGTCAATCTTTTTCATTTGACAATTCTAAACCTACTTTTAAAATGTTTTCACAATGGCCATTGAGTGTTTATTTCCCTGACTTAGTAAGTAAATATGTTTTAATTTCATTGTTTAATTTTAAATTAGTCATATTAGAGTGAGTATAGATTTTGGTAATCATAAAAATCATTATCTTAATTTTTTATAAATCATGATATTTTATTGGTTTGACAATACACAGTCAAATCTTATAATATTTGTAATATATTATAATTTATTTTATTTTATTGCTATGTTAATTTCATAATTTGTTGATGATTAAAATTATAAATTAATGCTATCCTCAATTGCTTAACGTAAAATATACAATAAAAACTTAGTTGTACCTTAATAAATTGTAGGTAATATTAGTAAATATCTTACTTAAATAAAGTTTTCATAATGGAACAATGATTTAATAACTAAATAAGTAATATTTCATGAGTTTTGTGATTATATTTTATTGAAGAATTTTAATATATTGTATGAATATATAACTATGATACTGTGATTTTAAATACTAATTTTATGAATTTGTATTTTGGTTATTGTTGTTAAATGACCAAGTATAAGCGCTTGACTTGAAACATTTTGAAGAAGAACCCAAATGCATAATAAATGTAAAGTGTTCCTAAGTTGTGATTATATAGTTCTTAATATTTAGAAAAATTAAAAAAAAACATATGCTGAATTATTTTTTAAAAAATAAAGGGTACTCCACGAGTCAAGTACTTAATATAAATATTAACTTAATGAAATATAGGTACATAAATATATAAATAAACCATGCGGGTTGATGAAATGGAGAGAAGCATCGGGCGTGTTATGCGATAAGAGAATTCCAATTAGGCTGAAAGGTAAATTTTATAAAAGTGTAGTGAGACCAACTATGCTGTATGGTTCAGAGTGTTGGGCGGTTAACAGGAGAATAGAACAAAGTATGAGTGTCGCGGAAATGAGAATGCTTAGATGGTTGAGTGGAGTGACAAGAGAAGATAGAATAAGGAATGAATACGTGAGAGGTAGTGTTGGTGTAGCGCCAATTGTGGACAAGATGAGAGAAAATAGGCTGAGATGGTTTGGGCATGTGATGAGGCGAGAGGAAACGAATGCAGTAAGAGTGGTTATGAAGATGGACGTTGAAGGGAAAAGAGGAAGAGGAAGACCAAAAAAGAGATGGTTGGAGACTTTGGAGAATGACATGAGGGCTGTCGGTGTGTGCAGAGGAGATGTGATTGACCGAGTAAAGTGGAGGTATAGGACAAGGGTGGCCGACCCCATATAGTTGGGAGGAAGGCGAAGTAGAAAAAGAAGAAGAAGAAGAAATATATAAATAAACCAACAAATTTTTATATTTAGAAATAAATAAATAAAATCTTAGTCTGGAATATTATTTTATTTGTAAAATATGACCAGTTTTGAATTAAAAATTCATCATCAGATGTATACAAAGTCATGATTTCTTTTTTTTTTATGTTCAATCACGTTTTTATTGACTTTGTATATACCTGGCGATGAATTTTTATTCAAAATTTATCGTACTTTACAATTACATTGATACTCCAAGTTAAGCTTTTATTTATTTATTTATTTATTTTTTATTTATTTATATTTGTAAACTGTTTGTTTATTTATTCATAAATTAATTTATGAGTGTTAATTATTTAAACCTTTTTAATTTTAATTAAATTTTTTGTAACTTTTTTGTAGGTAAATTATTTACTTAATAACTTTTCTTTTTAAACTTTTTAGTTTTATCAAGGGGTGTATAATTAGTTTAACTAATTCTGATATGACCAAATTGGTAACTTTAATTGTTTAATTATTAAAAAAAAAAAATTTTTGCAGTTATTATTGATGTTTGTAATTGCATCTTTGGTTAACCTGTTGCCGCTTATAGTTTATCGATTTGTTTGCAAATGTACAAAATGTAAGTTTTTTTGATTAAAACATATGCCTAGCTTAACATACCTAATATTGTTTTGTATTTTCATTTATTATTTTTTATTATTAAATTATCAATAATGAAAACTTATGTACAGTACATTTCAAAATTAATCTAATAGTATGGTTTAGCTATACTAATACATTTAAAAAAGAGTAATATTACTATCATCTATGAAATCTTAAACCAATTAATAGTGTTATACTTATTAATATGGAATTAAATTTAAATAATTTATTGAATAATAAAGTAATATAAAATAATAAGTAATAATTTATTAATATATACCAAGCCCTATGAAAAAACCCATAAGATACAAGGAACCTAATTACATTTTAAAAAAAAACTCTGAATTATATAATTTAATAGAAAAACCTATGAATTGTTAAACAAAAAATATCTAAATTTACGTATATTAACGACCTAGATGTCGATAAAAAAAAAGTAATAATTAATACAATTAAGATTGTAATACAATAAGTATAATACAATGAATTATATAATCAAGTATTTGTACAAAAAATGAAATGTAGTTCTTAAAAAATTTTACTCTAAATAATTTTATTTTATTTTGGTCTTTAGTACTCAGAAATATATAAGTTATAGTTGTAGTAAAATAAATTATTTTTCTTTGGAAAAATTTGTTTGATTTATACTATATATCAATATCTATTAAATCTTCAAAATTTAAAACATAATTAATTTGTAATGAATTTTGAAAATATTGTAAAAATTATCATATTTCTTCATCAGAAATTAATTTACTTATATTATTCAATTATTTCATATAATATTATTAAAACAAAATTAAAAGAAAAAAAAATTATTTTAATTTTTCTAAAAGAAGTTTTAAAACCAAAACTATTAATTTATTATGATTTATGATTTTATATTATTCTTCTTTTAGAGCTAATTTTCTAACTTTAAAACATTTATTTTAATTTTTATTCAATAACCACCTTCCCAAGTATATCTATTTATATCTAAAGATGGCTATCAAACTCACAAGAAATACTTATTATTTTGCTAAAATAATATCTAGGTATGTAAAAGTCTAAAAATTATATTTAAATATCATACTATGTTTTAATTTTAAACAATATTTTTAATTTTTTTGACATCAGATTATAAATGTGAACTAGTCCTAATTATTCTTTATCAAACTTTTTTTGATATAAATGAGATCAGTTATTTTTAAATAAAACTAAAATATTTACTTTTAATTTTATTTTCATTTTTGTAATCAATCTAAATGTTTTTATTATTTTTTAACAGATAAAATCAATTATAATGCAAAATTATCGCTCATTGGCAGATACTCAAGAAAAATGATTTTATTGTCAAATGTTAATCGGTTGTTTTATCCTTTATTATTATTTTATATTTATCTATGTCTAGGTAATCATTTAATTACTTAAATCTTCTTCAAAATAATTTTTTTAAATTACTATTTTTTGTTATTTTTTTTTTTTTGAGGTCCTTGGGCTGTTGGAGAACTTGTTACTGATTTCATCGGTTGGGTATTTCCATGGGGAATTTATGTTAAAGGAAAACTTATAAAAGATTCATATATATATGTATATGGATTTGGACAAGTGTGTAGAAATTATCTTGAAAATTGATATTATTTTTTTTAATTGTATATATTGTTTTTGTTTCTTTATTAATTATTGTTATTGTTTTAGATTATAACTTTTCAATTTCCTCTTACTTGTATTCTTAGTCATCGACTTGATAAAAGGTAAAATAGTCTATCCTTATTTTCATAAGTGTTAGTGCAATAAAAATAAAAATTTACTTTTAATTTTAGAATGCAAACATTGCCAAATATCCAATACACATTTGTTACTTCGCCATATATTTATATAGACCTATTATTTTTTTTTTTGATTATATGGCAAATTGTATGTTGTGTATGGTTTTGGGGAGCATATGGTTGGATAGCCACTATATTTGGTCCATTAAAAACATGGTCAATTTTTATCGCTCTTTGGCTTTGGAATGAAACAAGAAAAATATCTATTAAAGAAATACGATATGCAACAGGTAATAGAAGATACCTTTGAATTTCTGAATAATATTACGTTTTAGTGTGTGTTTACTTTTTTAAATTATTGTATGCATGGTTAATTAAATATTGAAGTATCAAAATATTAATTCTATTTTTTTTTTTTTTTTTTATTGTTTATCATAAACAGAAGCATTGGAGAAATTAAATAAAAACTAAATACTCTACAATTCTTCATTATTTCACATTTATCTAGGACAGAAATATGTAAGGAATGATTATTATCTAGATGTTATGATAACATTATTTAATATTATTTATATAGATTATTATTACTATTCATTTCTTAGCAATTATATATTTTCATCTAACATCATCTATATATTTGATATTACATTTATAAGCCAAGTAGGAAAATTAATTCCTATTAAAAAAATATCATATTGATGTTTATTATTCTTTATCCATAATTAATTTGACAAATGAAACATTGTTATTATATTTCCCGTAGCCTGGAAATTATATGTGACATTGAGCTTGTGTACTAGTGGCATAGTTACTACATGGGCAACCGAGGCTTTTGCATTTTTTTGGGATGTATTAATTTGATTGGGATACTGTTGACTTCTCTAAGTATTTGGTTGATATAATTAAATATTATTATTATTATAATTAAATATAGTTAGTATAAAAGTGTACGTGAAGCACTGCTATTGGCTATTTAGTTGTTCATACAATTTGATTTACTGTAATTCATGATGTGTGAATATGGGTATAAAATTTTGATACCTCAATAGACTGCCCAAAAAAAAAAAAAAAGCAAGGAAAAAAATGATTTGTTGGTTTGTGTAAACATATTGTAAATTAAACAAAAAATAAATATAAGTATTAATATGTATATGTATATATAAATGTATTTTATTTATACAAAATTTTTAATGTGACAAGATGTAGTTAGCCAGTAAAGTTTAGAAGTAAAGAAAAGAAAAAAAAAGTCACAGATTATTTTAGGGACTAAGAATAGAGATGAATGCAGATAGAATTTCATGGGGAGGGGTTTTGAAAATATGTAAATTGTAAAATGTTGATGAATATTATTACTCATATATATTAGTAATATTATTATAATATTATTATAATATTACTAATATTTATTACTCATTATTAATATATATATATTATTTGTAAGTCTCATGGGAAACTTTGAAATAACTATTCAATTTATAAGTAAAGTAAGATTTTTATTATATTTTTTCTAATATTTTGAGGGAGTTAAAACCCCTACCCTCCCTGTGTTTGCACCTGGTAAGAGTAATTTTTATTTAAAATGAAAAAATATTTTATCTTTGGTTTCTTAAATGTATGACTATCTAATCATTAAAAAAAAATGTATATAAAAATAATATTTTAATATTAAGATTTGTTTGTGTGGTAGGATTATTATAATTTATAATATTTATTTAAAAAATAAATGTTCATTAATTACAACATTACAACTAAAATCAATTGTATTACATTGATTAAAATTAGTTAAAAATTGTAAAAATGCATGAGAAATTGTAAATTCATATAAAAATTTAACTTTAAATTATTTATTTTTGTTCAAAATGATTTGTCATATTATAAAACGTAGTAGTATAGTTTCACTAATAAGTTTCCATTTCTAAGTTTATTATTATTGTCCAAATATTAAAATTTAATTGTTTTTGCATCAGTAAAATGGTGTGTATGGTTCTAATATTAACCTTAGACAAAGATAGAAAGATAGAATAAAGGAAAATCTTAGGTTATTGGAAGTAAAGAATGCAAAGGATACTGCAAAAGACAGGGCAGAATGGAGACACTTTGTTGTTGAAGCAACGAGTCCAAAAAAAAAAAATAAGTTGAATGTTAGTTAAATTAAATAACAAATGAGTGTTGGGTATCATTAAACATATAGACTTATGGATAACTGGTTTGTTTGAACACTTCTGTTCGTAACTAAAGATTATTCACTGATCCATTTCCTACTTGGCTCCTACTAGTGTACATATTAAATGAATTATTGATTATTAAACTTAAATTATATTTTTTGTTAAAACAAATTTGAAGTCACTTTTTAATTACCAAAGTATTATTAAATATGTTATTCACAATTTTTGATTTGTCCTATTAGTTTTAAGTTATTTGTTAGTTATTTTGTAATTAATTTAAAAACTGTTAATTTTGTAACATTTCATCCATAAATGAATTATTAGTAGAACCTACATTTGTTTTTGTATTTTTAATCATAACATATTGTCAGTGATGAGTTAGTTACTTTACTCGATGCTCATTACTTAAATATATGTAATGAAATTACTTTACTTTTTAATAAAAAAAACTATGTTATTTTCAAGTTACAATTGAAAAAAATTTATATATATTTGTTAACACATTCACTGTCCATATGTTAAATTAAATCAAGTGATCAGTTCTTTGATCCATAAATGGATCATGTTAAACCTATTTTATTAATTCATGATCCATATGTGGCTCATTTCATACATTTATTTCCCTGTAGATTTATTAGTATGGACTACATGTTAATTCAATAAATAAACCATGAACACACATCGGTAAGTGAACGTGTTAAAAAGTATATTGGATTGTAAATACCTATTTGTAACGTGCTATATCAGAGAAATTACTTATGGAAGAAAATATCCAATATATTTCCGAATAACCTGACTTGAATCGAGTACTCGTTTCACTATTTTATTTAAAAATAATTATTAAATGTTAATCGATTCTCGTGCGAACAGTCAAACTGAACGCACGCGACGTATTATCTCTATCTCTTATGTTTAAATTAATCACCTCACTTCCATCGGAATTCTTCGTGCTTTCTACCAATCAACTCAGTTTTATGTACTGTACCTGATTCCTGTGTGCCAGCAGCCTATGAATTTATCTTCGAGGAAAAAAGTAATATCAAATATTTACTAATACGCGCAGTGTATGAGAAACATTCTTTTATCTACTTTCCAAGGCATCGCCACGCGCGGTGACCTTTGGACTTGCGACTACTTTGACAATCTGACTTCCAGATAATTAAATATCATTAATATATAATGAAAAATCAAACTGCCAGTGTTAATAATAATAAAACAATTTTCACTAAACAAATACCTAATCAAAACTCAACTCATCTCGTTCTATTCCTACTTCTAATCAAAAACAAAAGGTCGGTTCTGTTAATTCTTTAAAAAATCACATGACACTCGTATACAGAGCAGATCAAGTGACGTATTTAATTTTTCCGATATGGATTTAGAGGAAAATAATAACGATAACTTCGAATATCCCAAAAAGTCATCAAAACGAGATCTGTTGTTGATCGATATTCCGGAAACTAAGAAGCTAAACCATTACTTATCACACTTAACAGATTCTCTCCTCTCTCAAATTACGTCACCGAAATAGGAAATCTTTCAAATGATAAGCTACCTCCCGTTGATTCCCAAAGTACTAAAATGAAACTTCCACCGCCAATCTTTGTCCGTGGTATATTAGATTTTGTTGGTTTCCGCAATGAACTTATCAAATTAATTGGTACCGATAAATTTACTTTTAAATCTTCTACAAACGATTTAAAAATTCAAACATTAGATACCAAATACTATCGTGAAACAATCCGTTTTTTAAAAGAAAGTAAAGCTCAATACCATAGTTATCAACCTCAGAAGGAAAAGGCTTTTCGAGTTGTAGTCCGTAACCTTCATCCATCTACCCCAACAGTTGAAGTCGGAATAGCAATCGAAGAAATTGCAGTAGCGGCTCGTGAGTAAATATTCTGGGGAGACTTCAATAATATAATATAAATCCCATATAACAACGAACAAGAAACACCTTTTTATTGAAAAAATTAATTATATTAATACTTCAATTAATATTTAGTTAATATTTTTACCTTAATTCAATATTAAATTTGTTTATAAGCTAATTCGATTTTGTTCAAATTGCAATCAAATGTTGCAATATTTCTAAAAATGTAAAAAATAATAAATATCAGACGGATATACGTATAATAATTGTTCAATAATTAATAAATCATGAACGTCTAGTAAAATTAATTAAATACGGGCTACAAGGCGCAGCGGCACGGCAATTACTGTACTGAACCCAGGTTCAATAGCGTCTAAGATACGCAGCTTTTTCTCCCCGGCACCCTCCGACCAATCAGTCATGCCATTTCATGTTACGATTGCAACTAACGGGCTTCAGTTTCACAAAACCGACGACCGTCGTAATGAGCTGTAATGACCCGCAGAAATTACTAAAATAGTGTATCTATCAAGATAACTATTAATAGGTTTTCGATTTTGTGACTTTCAATTTATAATAATAAACAATGAAAACGGTATATTTTAAATAAAAATATTTCTATACGTTATTATTTTTAATTAATTATATTATTTACAAGTGACCGGTTTATTTTTAAGGGGAGACGCAGTTTCAAAGTCTCCCCTGACGAGGCGCCCTTAAAAAATTGGCTTCTCCGTCCAAGTTTCCAACGTTCTACAAAAAGTTACTAAAAATAAACTTCCAATGTTCTTCGTTGACTTGGAGTCAGCCGAATTTATTAAGGACTTTTTTGACGTAAGATCATTACTCCATATGAAAGTAAAGATCGAGGAACCACACATGCGCAAAGACGTCATTCAATGCCAAAACTGCCAGGAATTTGGACATACAAAGACATACTGCTCATATCCACCAAGATGCGTCCGTTGCGAAGGTCACCATCCTTCCTCCAGCTGCAGTAAATCAAATGCACCCTCTGCGAGAGTGACCACCCTGCAAACTACAAGGGATGTCGTATTTATAAGTACTTCCAACGCTTCCGTAAACCAACATCGAACAAATAAATCAACTAAAATAACAACACTAAAAGTTATAAAAATATAATTATTAATAATTGTAAAGTCTCTCAGTAGCAACTATCTGATATAAACTCACCCTCTCGGGCCTATGCCGATGTAGCATTAGGTTATACTCCAAATCCAGTTTCTAATGATAACTCGCTAACCAATTTTTTAAATAAATTTAAAACTCTGATAAGCCCGCTGTTCTCTCTCCTCACTACCGTTTTCGATCGTTTTCTGTCTCAAAATTTTAAACAACTCATTCACTTCACAGTCCCTAACTATCCTATTTTGGAATGCCAACAGCCTTGCTAATCATAGAAATGAACTAATAATGACATTAAACGAAAAAATAATTGATATTGCCTCCATTTCAGAGACTCATTTTACGCCCAATATTAAATGTTCTTTCCCTGGTTATAATACCTTTTCCTCATGCCACCCAGACAATACCGTCCATGGAGGCGCCACAATCATTATCAAATCATCGCTCCAATTTACCCCTGTCCCCTTAATTAATAATGACTTCCAAAAAGCGGCGATAGTTAACATTAAATTAAACCGTATACCAATCTCAGGTGCAGCAGGTTATTGTCCTCCGAAACATAAAATCACGCCTTCCCAATTTGAATCTTCAACTCTCTAGGTCACTATTTCATTGTAGGGGGTGATCTAAACGCCAAAAACCAAAGCTGCGGATGCCACTCAACCAATCCAAAAGGATATTCTTTACTCCAAACAGCCACCAATAATCACCTTACTATCCTTAACCTTCCCAATCTAACGTACTGGTTTATTTCGATCAGTAAACGTCCGGATATCTTGGATATTTTTGTGACGAAATATCCAACCAATATTAACTATCTAATAAAAAATTTGCTAAACCCAAGCTCAGACCATACTTTCCTAAGACATATATAGACATACTTTTCTTCCTCTAAATCTACCAAACCACGTCTCATAAACAGTTCTACAAACTTTGCGAAATAATTGATTCAAAAATAAACCTAAACACTAAATTAAAGTCTCCAAATGATATCGAAGATTCTGCCCAAAATTTAACCGAATCTATTCAAACAGCTGATTGGTATTCAACTGTTTCTCAAAATGTCCATAGAAACTATCTCTCAACTTCCGCCTACGTTAGAGAGCTAATTACTTAAAAACGCCGCGCCCGAGCTCGTTGGCAACGTATCAGATTACTCTCCGACAAGAACACTTTCAATAATCTCGCCTCATCCCTAAAACGTATACTAATCAAACTCAAAAATAAATCTTTCAATAACTGGTCCTTCTCATTCATTACAAAAAACGGATCACTCTGGAGAGCAACCCGCAATTGCCTAAAACAGATAACTACCCAAGCTCCACTAAAAAATAACAATGGTAACTGATGCAAAACGGACAAAGAACAAAAGCTAATACTTTTTGTTTACACATCTCAAAAGTTTTCCAACCACACAACGATATTAGCCACAATATATTGGACACAAATATTGAAAACTCATTAATTTCCCCTGTATCTCTTTATCTTGCTCCCAAACCGTTCTCTCCAAGTGAAATCCAACACTACATCAAATCTTTTCCCCTTAAAAAAAACTCCTGGCATAGATCTAATCACCGCTGAGATAGCTCGACAACTTCCAAAAAAAGCACTTATCCACCTAACTCATATTATCAATTCTATTCTCAGACTATCCTACATGCCTCTTCAATGGAAGGTTTCAGTAATCATCTTCTTCCCGAAACCTGGAAAACCGCCAGATACTTCATCCTCTTATCGCCCTATCAGCCTCCTTCCTTTTTTTCAAAACTATGTGAAAAATTAATTATTAAACGCATTACATATCGAAAATCATTAGTGAAAAAAATATAATTCCTCACACCCAATTTGACTTCCGTAATAAGCATTCTACCATACACCAAATTCATCGACTAACAGACACGATTGCTTACTCTTTCGAAAACAAATACTACTGTTCCGCAGTTCTGCTCGACGTTGCTCAAGCCTTTGATAGAGTTTAGTACACCGGACTCCTATTTAAACTAAAATAAATCCTCCCTCACACTACTTCTTATTTTTAAATTTTATCTTGAAAATCGCTTTTTTGTGACTAAAGTAAGCTCAGAGTTTTCAAATCTAACACCCATCCTGGCTAGTGTTCCTCAAAGTGCTATTTCATCTCCAACACTAGGTATATAACATACGAGTATATGCTGCTGATCAACCTACTTCTCTCTATACCTCAATAGCTGAATTTGCCGACGGCAAAATTATTTTTAGTTCTAATGATAACCCTATTGTCGCCAGCTAACGCCTGCTAAATCACTTAAATGACATGGAAACATGGTACAAAAAATGAAAAATAGAAATAAACAGTGACAAATCTTCGCATATAATATTGTTAACTTCTTCGGGGCAAGATAACGTCAAAAATGAAGCCGCCGGGCCGGGAATCGAACCCAGGCCTCTCGTTAGCCGGACGATTGCTCTTCCACTAAGCTACCCGACCGCTAAAACCTAAGATGTTATCATCCCCAGTTAACGGATGTTAAGGGGCCTCTACACCAGCCCGTTTTTGATAGAAAATAGCACATTCTAAATTTAACCATACTCCAGAATGCGTCATCCGACATAAGTTTTGAAAACGGATTTAGATTTTTCAGTACTTGGTTGATGCATCGGTCGGAATACATTTTGAATTTTTATTTTCAATAATATTTTTTAAATGATTTCAAATTTTGAAAAATTGTAACTTTAAATAAAAATAATTAAATAATTAAAAATATTTTTTAAATTGTATCACGAGCGATGCCTTGGAAATGTTATTAAGAATTTATAAGTTTTTTCAAAACTTAAATCGGAGTATTTATGGGAGCGTACTGTTAAAAGTAGAATCGTGTATTCAGTGTGAAATTTTCACTATTCATTTGTTTTGAACAATTACTTTGACATGTGTCTGCGGGTGCGTAAAATTTCCCCACGTAGCATTCTCAACCATCTCGTCATCGTCACCCGATGCGGCACAAGCGAAATTTAGATAAGGATATTATTATTAGATATTTTGTAATTTGTTTTACTTCGTATATTTACTGTGAACTGAGGGCTACGCTCAGGATAACAAAATATAATTCAATAAACCTATCGTTTATATTATTATCAATGATTTAGAAGTTTCAGTCATTAGACAATCGTCTGACGTAACCAACATTATTCTACTGTTTAGTGAAGTTTTGTCTTTATAAGTTAAAATGAATAGCAAGTACAAACCTAAGCATAAAAAGCCGTTATCCCATAGGAAAAAAAATAAATGGAATGTAAAGGCATTAACTAAAACCACGTAAGTTGCTATATCACCATTCTAATAAAAACTTTTATATTTAGTCCAGTCATTTAATGATTTTTTGAGGAATTAAATCGGAAAGTTTTAAAACTTTTCCAAAAGTTTGATTATAGGCTCCTGATAACTAAAAAAATCTTCCTAACCATCCTTCCGAGGTCCGGAAGTGTCCACATCATCTTGGATTTTATTTGCGGTTTTTGAAAATAATAATTTTATCTCAAAATACCTCTATACAAAAATGTAGTTGACAACATTTTGAATAAATAATAAATATAGTTTAGCATATTTCCGTTATATTGGATTATATTAAAAGATATTCAGCATATATAAGACATTAATCACTGTTTGCCGTACTTACTTTACTCCGAAAAAGTTGGAAAAATATATTATTATACATTCCTAAACATTGTATAATATATTTTTTTTATGTTATTATATTGCATAATGTAATTTAACATAAGATATAATTATATAAATAATGATAAATTATAAATTCATAATCATATTGAATTTTTTAGATACTGAACAGAGTGATGAATGTATTGATTTTACAATGATGTGTTTTTTTTGTGTCTGTCGACAACATTTGGAGCTGTAAAAATGCTTCGATTTTTGACTTCAGCCCCTCTTTGAAAAGGAAATTGAATCTAGTTAGTACTTTGGGGGGTCAAAAGTAAAAATTTTCAATATTTTTTAAATGAGTCGGGAAAAACACTAAAAAATGAGGGAAAAACGGGATTTTTTACGCAAAACCAGTTGTCGACAAAATCGAATTTTTTATTTTGCTATAACTCAAAAACTAATCTATGTAAATACTTGAAATTTTCACCAAATATTTATATTAGCGTTCTCCATACACAGTTAAATTTTAAAAGAATTTTGCCTTTTTTTGAGCTATTTATAGACAATTGAAATTTTCAATTTTTCTAAGTATTTTTTTTTTAAAATAACGATAAAAATTATTTGGCCGGCCAGAAAATCTTGAAAATTTAATACAAGGTTCCTTATAAGTTGTTCTTAAAGTGATAAAAAAAATCCGAAATCGTTTGTCACAATTTTTTTTTATAAGTGCTTAAAAGTTCGAATTTATACGAAATATGTCAAAATTGCGAAAATTTGCAAGTAATTTTGTGGTTGAAAAATCGTAAAAATTTTTTCTTTTATAACTAAGTTTTGAAAATTTGGTACAAGGTTCTCCATAAATTTTTCTTCAAATATATGTAAAATAACTCTACTGGATTCAGACAAAAAATTTTTATGAGTGTTTGAAATTTAAATTTTTACAAAACCGCGTTAAATAACGGTTTAGCCTCAAACGATTTTCGATTTTTGTTATTTTTAAAAAATTACAAAAAGTAGGATCTTGAAACTTATCCAAGGACAGTTGCATGTGACAGGCCGAACATTTGGAATAATAGCGTATTGGACAAAAAAAGGCATAAAATATGAAACTATTGAAAAAGATGACCAATTTTGGGAAAATAATATGTTTCCGAAGCTGCAAAATTTTTCTTGAACTGTCTTTTACCGGAACTAGTTGATCCGAGACATTCCAGAAGCATGCCGATTAGGAATCTTACTTATATTTTGGAAGCGAAACAGAAGAAAGAAAAAAAAAGGTCGAAATTGGTATAAATATTTAGATTTTTTTATGTTCTACTTTTTATATAGTCTATTTGCAATATTGATGTCAATATATTTATTCAAATATTAGGTTATAAAAATGGTGTTTGGTTGTTTATATTTGAACTAATGTCAATTAATTGCAATAAATCATAAATCATAATAATAATATGTCTTATTCATATAATTTATTTTATTCGTCATAAATCATAACCAATCAAAAATGTTATAATTACAATTGAACAAGTTTTCTTATATGAAAAATATAACAATATAACTGTTATGTAGAGATAGTTGGTGTTTTCAATTTTCAATTACAAATATAATAAAATAATACATTTATTAAACTGTTATAATATTAGTTAAAAATATGTAAATGTTAATATCGTTTTGAGTGTCAACTGTCAAGTCATATAATGATTATCCAACCCAGTTCACACCAAAACTAGGTATCAAGCTATTATCATATTATTACGGTACAGTCTGTAGGTAATGTATAATAAATAATAATGCTAGACAATTCCCATTATTTAGAATCGGTAATATATTATTACAACGTAATATTTTATTATCTTATCTTATCTTATCTTGTTTTCGCGGTCGTGCCGTCACGTCGTACGTTGGTCGGGGAACCATCTAAATTTACTTACTAACACTAATGTCCATTTACGAGTATACAATTACTAACACATCCGCAATTATAGAAATTGCCTATAAAATGTCCCTTAATAAATGTTAGTGTCGAGGCCCCTTAACAATATTTACTCTTAGACAAGGCGTAGTCCCTCCGGTATCCCTTACAAATAAAATGATACCATCGGTTACTAGTGTAACTTAGGCCTAATACTTTACAAACGCTTAACATGAGCTGAGCATACAAAACAAAAATGTATCTTACTAAACTCTCGACGAAAGTGACTGTACCCACTCCTGGGTAAGCATTCTAAGCTAAACTTAAGAAATAAATTACTTTTATATAAAACTCTTTTGAAACCTATTTGGACCTACGGTATCCAATTATGGGGAGCTGCAAAAAGATCAAACATACATAATATGCAAACGTTCCAATTCATGTCACTTCGTACAATCACCAATGCACTCTTCTATGTCTCCAACCAAACTTTACATTCTGATCTTGGACTACAGACTGTCACCGACGTAGCCGTATTCTCTTACAAGCGGTTTTGCTCTCGCCTTTATTAATCACCCAAACCCACTTATTCTAGACTGACAAACTATGTCGCTGTATGCAACTGCCAACACATCCTAATTGAAAAATATATTTATTGTTTCAAAATAAAATATACTTTTTACAATATTTATAAATAACAATGTATTATATACTAGACAAACATATCAACTCCGTTCAGAATCGTTATTCGTATACAATGATATCTATCATTGCATTCAAATTTAACAAATCCATTGTAATAATGACCTATCCTATAAACGAGGTGCACTCCACCCCTAACTGTACAGCAAAGCGAGGCCCATCCGGTTCTTTTTATTATTTGCGTTATTAACATTGATTAAATTTATTAAAGCCAAAAAACTTTATTATCAGGGCACGGGACTTACAGCATTTGCTTATTTTTATGGTTTGACATAAAATGTAATAGTGTTATGGAGGTGTATGATATTTATGTAACACATGTAATTCTTCAGAAAATCCATAAACAACAAGGCAAAATATTTTGATATTTTATTTTTTTATACTTATTAGTTATGTAATATGTATATGTAATCGTTTTAATTTTATCCACGAACAATCACGAGTTGAGTAGATGCCAAATTCCACGCACAGGTTCAAAAGTATATTTTTATTCTAACACGCTTCAAAATAACATGATTAACATGATTAATTAAGTAATACTTAAGTTGTATATTTATTGACGTGGAAAGTGAAAAATACGTTGTAGCAAAATATCGTTGTCGTGGGGGGATCCATAATTGTGTTACTTATCGAGTTTATAGAGAGAATGTTATTCTTTAAAATGAAAAATAAACGTGTTTAGTTAGTCTTCTGACTTACAAGTTAAACAACTACTACAGAAGTCATCTTAGCTAATACGTATTACGTTTTATGTTCGTTACACGTTTGTATGCTATATAGATTCACATTTCTCAAAAACTGCCAAGCACAAACTCTTCAAAATTAAGTATATTTTTATTATTTTATAAATTAGTTCACGTTCCAGTAATATTACCGAACACTAAGGTTTGTCATATTTTGTTTCATATAATTATTATTATTATCTATTGGTTACAATTGCAGTTAAATGGATTCTAACGGTGATATTGGCCGAATTGTACTGCTCGACGAATTAAGTAATTAAAACTTACTAATACCTACCTAATATACTCTGTGTAGCTGTTTTTTGTTTTATTACAACATGCACGGTCAAACAGAAAACGGGTTGCCCGCTGTGATCTGTAATGTCAAACTGCGGTCAATTTTTCGCAGTCTAGTGTTTATCTGTTTGTTGTTTTTTTAAATGATTATGGACTGTTAAAATTTTCGTTTTGGTAAAACTAAAAAAACATATTGCATTGTGATAGAAAATTACCTAATTTGAAACTGTGAATGTTGACAACTAGCAGCAGTTCTGATGAAGAACTTTTTCTTCACAATAACTAGTATCATAAAAGATGTTTAACAATTCATTCGATTATTTTATTGTTAGATTGAAAAACTCATTAGATTATAAAATATATATATTATTAATCATTCGATTATTCCCATCACTAATTATTACACAGTCCAGTAGTTAGTAGTATACGTCATATGAGTAGGAAAAGTAAAAATAAGATAAATAAAGCATTCGATTATTTTTACCATGACTTGTTTATTTGTCAGTTTCCCTACTAATTTTTATCATATGAATGTTTTATTCGATTAATTCATTCGATTATTTTATCATTCGAATCATTTTTAAAATAATAGAACTCATTCGATTGTTCAAATAACCAAATGATTCGATTATTCCCATCACTAGTTTAATCTATTCTGTTTATTGACAACATTTAATTATTTAAAATCGTTTTATTGACTATTATTGCTGTAAATGTTTTTTTAATCGGTTGATCTAAATAGTAGGTCATTTTCACAGCTATTTGGGGACATTCACTCTCGTTCCTAATTTTAATTTCTAACATTTTTCAATATCACAATAGACATTTTCTTTAATTTTATTGTATTTATGATATTATTTTAATAAATTTTTTCAATGTCATCAGATTATATTGA
Source organism: Sipha maydis (assembly GCA_034509805.1). Taxonomy (NCBI): domain Eukaryota; kingdom Metazoa; phylum Arthropoda; class Insecta; order Hemiptera; family Aphididae; genus Sipha; species Sipha maydis. The sequence goes on from JASXSY010000574.1 coordinate 56,808, forward strand.
CCTACTCAATTATTTTTCAATTTATGAAAAATATACCTTTATTTCACAGGTAGTGATGATCAATTTTTAATTTCAACATGCACACTGGCTAGAGAGAAGGCATATGCTCCTTACAGCAAATTTAAAGTTGGAGCAGCCGTGCGATGTGTTAATGATAACATATTTTCAGGCTGTAACGTAGAAAATGTTTCAACAAGTCTTGGAGTATGTGCTGAACGTACTGCTATTGTGAAAGCTGTTAGTGAAGGACATAAAGAATTCACGAAAATAGCTATTTCTGGTTTGAACAACAACCAATTTGTACCTCCATGTGGTTCTTGTAGACAAGTTTTAACAGAATTTAATGATCCAAATAACGATATGACTGTTTATTTGTATCAACCAAATGGTATTCATGTTTATGTAACAAGTGTGACAAAATTATTACCATTAGACTTCAAAATATAAAAATAATAAAATATTTTAAGTTCTCATTTATTATTTTTTTATTTTCATTAGATATTAACTTTTTAATTATGGTTTTGTAAGACTAATTCATATTATTTATTGGGAAATTATTGAATACAATCTTTACACTAATACATAGACTTGAAAGTTTTCTGGATTTATGAAAAAAATAATGTTATACAATGTTATAATTTTTAATTACTTTAAGTTTTGATAAGTTATATAGCATTTTTTTCTTATTTTTATTATTAATCAACATATATACGCTCATTGTAGGAATCTAGAAATATTAAATTAATTATTATTTAATAATGTACAATACTAATTGTAACTCGTCTCTTATTCAATAAATGGCTTTAGAGGTGATTATTTATTTATTTAGAGGTGATATTTATTATATATACTTCTAATTATATTTGTACTCTAAATTGTATTTTTGAAGAAATAATCAATATTATTACTATTATTATTATTATTTTTATAAGTATTATTGTAATAACATTGAATAATTCTTTAAATAAATAGATCAGAAGTTCTCAACCTTTTTTAATTCATGGCACCCTTAGTTATTTTATAAAAATCCTGAGGCACCCTATATCTATATTCTATAGTATAGAATATAAATATAGGGTGCCTATCATAGTGATATACATATGTATGAATGTAGTGAAATTGTTAGAATGTTATTTAATGATTATTTATTATTTTGTGTGTACATGTTTCATAAAATAAAGATAAGATAAAGTTATAAGATGTTCACCATGAATAAGTTTGTTAGAACATTTTACAGTAGCCTACATTGAAGCGATAGCAATCAAATGGATACGAAAATTAAAATAGATTGATCGTAGTATTACTACAAATTGTATGGAATTTAATAGATATTATATTATAGACTGTATTATTGTTAAAAGTGTTTAAATTTTCATGAAAATGTTTTTTCTTAAAAAAAACTTAAAAAGTTTCAAATTTCAGGGCATCCTTAATCGAATTCTGCAGCATCTTAGCGCGCCACAGTACCCCAGTTGGGAACAACTGATATAGATGTTCAAATTCAACCTATTTATACAATAAATGTAAAATATATAAGTCATAATTCTGAACTGGAATTATGAACACCAAAACTGTAACTGAAAATTAAAAATGGAAAGTTAATGTTTTTAACAAACATTATTGGAAGGGAGAAAATACACTTGAGAGAAACCAAAATTTTCAAAAACATAAAATAGTAAAAGTTTCATTTTTATATCATAATAGCATGATACTTACCATAAAATATTTATCATATACATATTTTATATAATTTTTTGTATATTTGTATGCAGTGGACTATTTTCAATTTTTTTGTGGGGTAAAGTTAAAAACAATTTTTTAAAAAATAAGTAATTTTATAATATTATAAAAAATACATATAAAGTATGAGTTAATAATTATATTATTTTATTATTATTATGAACACAAGTGAAGAAATATTAACAATAAAGAAGGTTAAATGTAATCTTCTTTTGCTAGTTCATAAATGATTACTTCAGTTGTTATTAAATAATTTTTATTTATTGATAACATCACTAAACCGTAAATTTTTATTTTCCTGAGTGGTCGAGATACGAGAATTCCCCTCTCTTCAAAATTACGCCACTATTTGTATGAAATTAATTACAAAAAGTAGCAAATGAAACATAACTTTGAAAATCGCGGTCATATGTTTTCTTACGTCATGAAATTATTTGTACAACCTCTCTGACTATTGATACAAAATATTAGCTGATAAAAAATGTTTTTAGTTAATGCAAACTATATTATAACCACAGATCTGAGATATAACAATGAGCAATCTCATATCTTAAAGCATCGAAACATTTGTTGTTAGTTTCCGTTTATTTGCTACTATTTATGAGTTGAATTAAATTTGATCAACAGAAAAAAAAATTAAAATTTTATAAGAAAATGTCAGACGACGACAGTGATCAAGGGAGTTTTCGTGGTGATAGTGGAAGTGAACCTGAGGTAATTTACATAAACTGTTATAAACTGTTACATTAGACAGAAAATAAGTATGTGAATTAAACACTGTTTTTGTTAATATTTGTAGGAGGAATCAAATCCACGATATCGTAAGCGTGCATCAAGTCGTAGTGGAAGTAGAAGCCGTAGTCGTTCACCTAGCGGATCAGAAGCTGAAGAAAATAATCAGTAAAAAATTTGAGTTTTGTTATATTTACTATTAGTATAATATGTAATTATTGTTGTAGTGAAGAAGAAGTCGCTGATGAACAAGAACCAGATGGCGAAGATTTAAATTCTGAAGATGTAAGTTATAATTAATTTAATATTTTATTTTTTTTAACCCTTTGAGTATCTGAATGAAGTGTAACCTGAAATGGTGATTTGATTAACTTTTAATAAAATAGCTTTTATAATTGTTTATGAATTTGGAAGGAGTATGATGAAGAAGAAGATGAAGAAGATGATCGCCTGGGCAAGAAAAAAAAGAAGAATGAACGATTTGGTGGTTTTATTATTGACGAAGCTGATGTAGATGATGAGGTTGAAGATGAGGATGATTGGGAAGATGGGGCTGGTGAATATGGTATTGTGGCTAATGAAGTTGATGAATTGGGCCCGACTGCAAGAGAAATTGAAGGACGAAGACGTGGAACTAATCTCTGGGAGTAAGTTTTTAACAATTGTATTTCAATTATAGCTATTTTACCTTCAAAAAATATAGATACGTTTAAGTTTTATGCAAATTTAATATATTTATTTTGGTTTTTAAAATGTTGTTATATGCTTTTAGTACTCAAAATGAAGATGAAATTGAAGAATACTTGCGTAAAAAATATGCCGATGCTTCAGCTACAATAAGACATTTTGGAGATGCTGGAGAAGAATTAGCAGATGAAATTACACAACAAACTCTTTTACCTGGTGTCAAGTAAGCTTAAATAATATTATGAATTTACATATTTTAACATATGTTTCTGATTAAAGGGACCCTAATTTATGGATGGTAAAATGTCGTATTGGTGATGAAAAAAATACAGCTTTATTGTTAATGCGCAAGTATATTGCATATCAGTTTACTGAAGATCCATTAAAAATCAAATCTATAGTTTCCCCTGAAGGGGTTAAGGGTTATATTTATATTGAATCTTATAAACAAACTCATGTCAAGTCAGCTATTGAAAATGTTAGTAGTCTTAAAATGGGATTTTGGAAACAACAAATGGTACCCATTAAAGAAATGACTGATGTATTAAAAGTTGTTAAAGTACAAACAGGCTTAAGATCTAAACAATGGGTTAGATTAAAAAGAGGTATATAATGAAATTTTGTTTTTTTTTTTTTATAAAATTGATATAAAAATAATTTTTTAGTATGAGTAATATTAGTATGTATTTATAATAGGTCTATATAAAGATGACATAGCTCAGGTGGATTATGTAGATTTAGCTCAAAATCATGTACATTTAAAACTACTCCCACGAATTGATTACACTAGACCTCGTGGTGCTCTTAGAGCATCAATGGTATGTTATAATATAACTTAAAATATATTAATTATTAAATTGTATCATTATTTTTAGGATCCAGAAGCTTTGAAGAGAAAAAAAAAAAGACGTCCTGCAGCTAAGCCATTTGATCCAGAAGCTATCAGAGCTATAGGTGGTGAAGTTACTAGTGATGGTGACTTTTTAATATTTGAAGGAAATAGGTACAGCCGTAAAGGATTTTTGTATAAAAATTTCTATATGAATGCAATAACTGCTGATGGAGTCAAACCTACTCTATCAGAACTTGAAAAATTTGAAGAAGCACCTGAAGGCATAGACATAGAATTACCTGTGTCAAATAAAGATAATTCTGCCAACAGTCAGTCATTAAGTTCTGGTGATAATGTTGAAGTATGCACTGGAGAGTTAATCAATTTACAAGGAAAAGTATTATCAATTGATGGTGATATGGTCACTATTATGCCAAAACACGAAGAACTCAAAGTAAAAACTATTTTGTTTATAACAAAATTATTTTTTAAATCATTTTTTATAATTTAATTCTTAGATGCCTCTGGAGTTCATGGCTAATGAATTACGGAAATTTTTTAAACAAGGTGATCATGTAAGAGTTGTAGGAGGGCGTTATGAGGGTGATACAGGACTCATTGTACGTGTAGAACAAAATCGTATTGTGTTATTTTCTGATGTTACAATGCATGAACTTGAAGTTCTACCTCGTGATTTACAATTGTGCTCTGATATGGCATCTGGTGTTGATTCTCTTGGTCAGTTCCAATGGGGAGATCTTGTACAGTTAGAGTATGTATTTAAAACTTTCCAGCCATTATGGAATTATAATATTTATGTTTCATTATAGTCCGCAAAATGTTGGAGTGATAGTAAGGATTGAGCGTGAAAAAATGCATATTTTGAATATGTCAGGAAAGTTGGTTGAAGCTAAACCACAATCTTTGAACAAGAAAAAAGAGCATAGAAATACAATTGGAGTAGATGCTTTGGGAAGTTCAATCCAAAGAAAAGATATTGTTAAAGTTATTGATGGTCCACATACAGTAATTTAACCTTTTATTTATATATTAAAACATTAAATTAGTTCATCATATGAGTAATAATTGATTGGGTATAATTTAGGGTATGCATGGTGAAATCAAACATTTATATCGTCACCATGCTTTTTTGTATTCTCGTTTAATGACCGATAATGGAGGGATTTTTGTTTGTCGTTTAAGGCACATTGCTTTAGCTGGAAACTCCACTAATAAAGTAGTATATCAGGATATATTATTCTGTAATTTTATTCTTATTGACTTTTCACCATTTATTATTTAGCAAGCCATATCTGCACCTCAAAATGGATTTGCATCTCCACAAATTACATCACCTCGCTATACTCCTGGTAGTCCGTTTGGTGCTGGTGGTAGTGCTGCTCCCGGAGGAGGTGGTCGCGGAGGTGGAGGTAGATTTGGTGGAGTTCGAAGAGATCGAGATTTAATTGGCCAGACAATTAGGATTACTGGTGGCCCTTACAAGGGTGCTGTTGGTATTGTAAAAGATGCAACAGAGTGTACAGCAAGAGTTGAACTTCATTCTTCATGTCAAACTATATCGGTGGATAGGAGAAATATTACAATTGTTGGACAACAAAATAAGGATGGAAAATTAACATCGTCATACTCTAGAACACCAGCTAATGTTATGATGACTCCAGGATATCGTGAAGGAGGCAAGACTCCTGTGCAAGGTGTAATGACACCTAACTATGAGGTGGGCAATCGTACACCTCATTTTGGAAATGTTACTCCATCACATGATGGTTCTAAAACACCTACGCAAGCTTGGGATCCATCTGCTGGGCATACTCCTGCAAGAGTAACAGATGGTGATTTAGATTACCCTATGGATCCTGGAACTCCTTATGCACAAACTCCAAACACATTATATGGTTCTTCAGATCATTCTTATTCGCCGTATCAAGCAATATCGCCATCTGGAGGTGGTGGATATAATAGTAAGTTAAAGATAGTATACATTCTTAATTTGATATAAAATGTATTGTTATTGTTATTGAAGGTAGCAATTCTTATATAAATACTCCGAGTCCAAATACTGCCAGTCCTCGTAGTATTCAGTATCATCCAGCACCATCACCTTCAGGTTCATATGCAAGTTTAATGACTCCATCATCAGTATCTTCTCCAGGATTGGCAGCTCCTTCGTTAACATCATTTGGTAAACAAATATTTTATCAAATTAGCAATTATTTTATTTTTTAGTTACCAATATTACCTTAAAATAATTGTATGATTTTTTAGGATTACCCCCGGGATGGCAAACCACAGATATTTTTGTTCGTATTGCTGATTCAGATTTGGCAGGACAGACTGGAATTATTAGAGATGTTAGTGAAGCAACTTGTAGTGTTTATTTACCTGAAGAAGAACGTGTAGTCACTATAGAAAATGATAATTTGGAACCTATCATGCCCAAATCCAATGACTATGTAAAAGTTCTATGTGGATCATATAGAGATCGAATGGGAACTATGATGGCAATTGAAGGTAGTGAAGGTGTTGTTGTAATGCCAGATGAGAAAAATCCTATATTGATCCCACTATTGCATTTGTGTAGGGCAAAATAATCTATTTTTATTTTTTTGTGTATATTTATTGTAATAATTGATATATGGATATTTAGTATGTATATTAGATTATACAAATAAGGAATACTTATATTAAATTACATAATATTTCATTTAAAAAGGACTATAAACAACATTTGATTGTCATTTTCTTAAAATTATTAAAATAAATACATTTTAATTTATAATATAGTAATACACTTATTGGATTAATTAAAGAAATAAATTATATATATACATAAATTAATATTGACTTGGCCCGTTATTAAAACGTCTGTTGTTGGCTGAGTTTTTTTTTTTTTTGAAAATCATCAGTCCACTTTTGAACCGGCTTGGTTTCTGAGTTCTACCACATTGTATGACTTATTCCTCAATTACCTTTTTTTATTCGGTATTACGATTATATGCAACATGTACATGAACGTAAATAAGGTACTCAAATGCATGGGGCTTGAGCCCAAAAGGCTTCAAGTACAATATATTAAAGTGAAGTATTTATAGATCTATCTAGTATACTTGACATATCATAGGAAGGGCTTAAGATGGCTCAGGGAGGGCTAAGCCCCCCCCTCCCTATTTATGTCCATGACCATGTAGCAGTGTTGTCTTAAGAGGTCCTCGAGATTTGAAGGGCACCAAATTTAAAAAAAATGAATTTATATATTTGAATAAAAATATTCTACTCGAATATGTAAAAAAAAATGATGTTGCCATTTAAAAAATGTAAGTTGTATTATACTTGCATATATCGTTCGGGTCAACCAAAAATTTAAAATTTGTCTGAAATTGTGTACCTCTTTTCATTTCTCGAAAATTCCATTTATACCAAAGTTTATTCAACTAAGTTAATGGTACCTATTAGCGTTAACACCAGTACATAATTTTTTTTTCTAAATAATAGAGTCATAATTGTGCGTACGCATATCCACGAGAGATGGGTTTTATCACAATATTTAGGAATTGTCTAAAGGTGGGTTTACACGCTCGGTTAACTGCAGTTAAACTGCTCAAACAAATTGTACGAATTCAAGTTTGCGCAAACTGTACGTGTAAATGGAAATCGTGCGAGTTTAGATGATGCCTGAAAAACTGTGCAATTATAATGGTTGCACAGTTTTCCCGTGTGTGTAAACAGATAACTGTTGGATTTTAGACAGTTTTAAAATGTATTATTTAAATTCTAATCAAATTATGTGATATAGTGTATACCTACTGCGTACTGCAGCAAGTTGGAACATGTACGTTCATCGTTCATATCATGTACTCGATTGGTCCTGTACAATATTATATTGTTTTCTAGCGTACTACATCATTTTTATCGATGATTTTATAGATTTTATTAGCGCGTTTTGAACAAAATAATAATTTTTTTAACCGTGCAAATTGTAAGTCTTATTATAAGGTGACCAGACGTACTTTTTTCGTAGGACTGTAATATTTTTTGATGCGTGTCCTAAGTAGGTACATGAAATTGTATTCTTTTTTTTTTTTTTAAATATTACAGGCTAAATATATTTTAATGTTTTTTTTATAGTTTAAATTATATAAAATGTATAAAGTTTGTATATTTTATAAATATATAAATGAAATTTTGTATTTATTTAAATTTTACACTTGGTATTTTTACCTTTAAAAAATAATTTATCCTTTAGTTTGTTTACTTTACTATTATTAAATAACTTAAATTTTAAATATTTTCATTACAAGGACACACACTAAATGAGTTGACATTATAATTTCAAATAATTTATTTTTATAGTTGATAATAATAAAAAAAAAACAATTTTTATTGGAGATGACCTATGGTATATGGGCTATATGCCTATCACATGAGTAAAACGGTTAGAATAGTTACGCGTTGGGCAATTATAACAGAGGGGGAGCTAAGTTTTAAAAAGTAATTTTTTTTAAATTTTTATACCTATCTGGTTATCATACTTATAATGTCATCCCAAAAAATGTTAAAAAATAAATCGTTTATTTTCTCATAACTGTATTTTGTTTTTGAATCGTATTGGAAATCAATGATAATAGTAAACTGTATGTATCTTCATCCAGTCAAAGATAGTTCCTGAAGTTATCTGGTTGTCCAATTAAATTTATGTGCGAAAATTGTTGATTTTTTATAAACAATTTTTCGACCACTTCTTTTTATTTATTTTTGTTTTTATTTAATTTTTGAAGTACCTATATATTAACTGTTTTTTTTTTTTTTAATCACTCATACTGCGAGAAGGGAGATATCCTGTTTAGTAATGGACGAAATTTTCGCTGCAGTCTCAAATTAGAACTGACATTTTTTTCAATAACTGGACTTCTAAACCTTAATAATTTACTCAGTTTACTAGTACAAAAATACCTCAAATTGGTTTGTATAGTTTAACTAAACCCACCTTAATAATGATATAGTCAGTAATTTTGATTACATTCTAGGAATTTCTAAGCACTTTTTATTTATTCATTTATTAAGTAAGTTAGGTAACGTTATCAAAAAAATTAAAAGTATATGTCCTTCCAATACTTTGTTTTTTTTAAACATTTTTACATTTATAATTTATATGGTTTAATGGGTATAACAAATTGTATATGACTAGATTACTTTGAGGATATTTGTATTATTTGTTACTTATTTATTTAGGCGTTTATATGACACGTCCAGCGTATCATAGGCGTAAACTGGGGGGGATAAAAGGCAACTGCCCCTCTCAAAAAATTGAACGAGACAATGTAACCCTTGTTATTTTGTTAATTTATTTAAAAACAGGCGCGGATACCAGGGGGGGGCTATGGGGGTTGAAGCCCTCCCCCTTAGACTAGGACTTCGACACTTAAGATATTTCAAAAAATAAGAAAGACTTCATACAAAATCCCGGGACGGGACGCGATAACAATTATTTTCTATGTGTAGGTACGCGACGACTTTCGAGAAAATCGCGGGTCGGAGGCACGTCCGTGGAGGCTAATGACGATCGGTGCGTAGTGCGTACGGAGAAATGGAAGAACAAAAAAGTAGAAGGGGCAAAAGGGAAGGAATTTTTTCCTACCATAAAAACATTATTACATTTATTTGCTATCATACCAGTTACCACAGCTAGTGTAGAAAGAAGTTTCTCTTCATTAAGACGCCTAAAAAATTATTTGAGGTCAACCATGGGACAGGAGCGTTTAAACGGTTTAGCTGTTATAAACATTCAAAAAAATATACCTATAAATATTGATAATGTGATTAATATATTTTCAAGATCATCTAGAAGAATAAAAAGGAAGGATTGGTCTATTTAATTTGTTATGTTTATTTAAGTTTGTTATTATTAAAATAATAATTATTAAATAATCTCTTATAATAAGCATATATAATGAATAAAAAAACTAAATGCCCATGCTTTTATATACTTTTATATACTTTTAAATTTTTTTATTTAGCCCTCCTTTTTTCAATTCTAGATCCGCGCCTGTTTGAAAGATATTATCAAAAAGTATACGGTGTATCGACATAAAATAAAGTTTGTAACCCCCCTCCCCCCCAGAATTGCCTAAGTTACGCCCATACAGCGTATTACAAAGCTAATGAACTGTTCTTGAACGATTTTAAGTTCACATGTATTATATAGGTATTTCTATAATTATTTGTGGGAGATAAGTTCTTTATTGGTTTTTTTGAAGGAGGAAAAACACAATCTGAGGTAAAAATGTGTTCACAAACGCAACCATGTAAAATGTTTATCGTATACGACAAAAACAATCAACATTCCCGTTTATATGTTAACTTCACTCCCTGTACGATGAATAATTATACAATTTTATTATGTACCCATAACACAAATATTTATATTAATATAGATATAGGGATATCTGTGATCCATAATCGTGGTTCTCGTACGGAAATACGATATGATAAAACTATTGAGGTACAAGCAAGCTTGAGGAGCAGTCGCAGTGGTGTGTATGATAGTGTCATTGGATATTGTTGACGTTTGAGGTTATGTTCAATGTCGTTTAATTAATTCGATGTAATATTTTGTATTATATTTTTTAATTAATAACTGGTGTTGCCAACAAATCGATCGAACGTTACTAGCAGGAAATGAAAAAAACTTCGTAAGCGGAAAACGAACGCGCAGTCGGACAACATAGTACGTAATCTGCGGCAGTTTTAGTACGTGCGAACATTTGGCGTTGATGAAACTGCCGAACTGCAACGGTGTGTCGGCGGTGAGGGACCAATGGATTTTTCGAGTTAAGAACACCGTTTTATGGGTTCCTATTAATATTAATCGATGCCCAAACGATAATAAAAATACCTAAGACTTATTATAGTTTTAATCGTTGCGTGTATGAACACCATAAACTGAGTAAATATTTACGGGCAACCCAAGTCGCAATTGTGGAGCACACTAATATTCATTGGTGGACGATATATATCATATATACATATCATTGTAGATAATACGTGATTGCATTATTATTATTATTATTAACATCGATAACACGGGACCTGCAGCGTCGAACGAATCGTCATCGGATAGACTCCGGATATTGTGTACCGTTGCGCCGCCTGTTTCCGCACGCGGCACGCCCCGATCGGAGCGGAAATGCCGTAATCACACGAACGGAACGCGAAAGGTCCCCACGAATTTCGACACGGATTAATTTCAATTTTTTTTTCTCCTCTCGCCCCTCGGAGAACCCAGGTCGACGACTACATCCCGACGTGCGTACTGGTGTCTCCTAGCTACTGTCGGGTTTTTTTTTCGCATATTTAATTCCGATCGATTGTCGCTGCACACGACGAGTTGGAGGGGACCCATAATATCGTATTATTTCGTAGAAACGCGGTAAACGGAAAATGTCCGTGATCGACAGCGGCGGTGGTTACGCGGACGAACAACAGCTACAGCAGCAACAGCAACATCAACAGCAACAACAACAGCAGCATCAACAGCAGCATCAACAACAGCAACAGCAAAATCGTCGACACCAACAACAGACGCACCATACGCAACAGCGACTGCAGGCAGCGACGACGACGACGGCGACGGCGACGATGGACGAACGCGGTGGCGGTGGCGGCCGGCAGCGTCATTCGGAAAATGTCGCCGAGCAGACGGACATGGCCGAGACCGGTACGAGGGCCGCCGACGTCGTAGTCGTCACCGCCGCCGACGTCGTGAAGGAAAACCGCAACGGGCCATCGTCGTCGGACGTCTCCGTGTCGGCCGCCTCGTACACCACGGCCGCTGCCGAACACGTCACGTCGTCTCAAGTGCAAGTGTCTTCCATACCCGTCGGACAGCTCATTAACGTGTCGGCCGCGGGCACGTTCAACGTCATCTCCGCGGAATCGCTGCAGGTAAAGAACATTGCGTTCCTTTCTCACCGATCGCGCAATATTTTCGTTCCCACTGTTATCTGTTTTTCAATTTTTTTTTCCCACCCACCGTCATCTTGTTGTCTTTGTAATACTGCTCAAGGTACCTCACTATCGTAAACACCGTTTTCTGTAAGCATCCTTCGCCGCTTGAACGGTACATTAGTTAATGATGTTGCGGCATTTGACAGTGTCAATTTCACACCTACCCGGGGAAGATGGGGTATCCTAAATGATCAAGGGGATATAAAAATAAAAACTATAAATTTGGTAAATTCTTTATGCAAATAAAATTATAATTTATTTGGAGGGGGGTATTTGTTTTTCTCACCTTCTTGAAATAACCACCAGTGGCGGATAAAATTAGTCGGGCAAGTCCTCGTTGACTCAAAGAAAATTTCTAATTTCCGATCGTCCTATTTTCTTGGGGCGATGCGAAAGCGGACATATCGCTGTACTCAGTACCAATGGGTAAACATTTTTCTTTTCGGATTTATCAAACGTGTAAACAAGCTAATTTATTATGTGATATTTGTTCTTTCGTCCCCTACCTACTATTTAAATTATTTTCGACAAACTGTTTACTCGCTGAACGCCCTTGTTCGCGTATTATTTCTATGTGGTTAACCAAGAATTTAACATATTACTTGTACCTATCGTATATTAAATATATTCATCTTCAAGACCAACATCTTAAATGTTTTGGAGGGTTCAATATTTTTCGCTATTTAATTATTATTAATTAATATTTTTATTTTTGATTTAGCTATCTGAATCAAATGAATTTAAGCCTTTGATATGTGTAGACAACAGTTGTTTAAATTGTGATTCACGCACTCAGGTTGATAGTGATACTTGGCGTACTGTACTTCGAAGTGAGGTAATTTAATACTGAGAATTTAAAAATATATCATTATTAATAATCATTTAACATAATTTTTCTAGGATGGCACTTTTAAAACAGCTCATATTGTTCTTCGATCAGACAACTCAACCTCCAATAATGTTCATGAGGAAGAAACTGATCAAGGTGTATCGTCTCCTAACACTACTCCTTGCTACTCTTATTCTGAGGCTGCAAGGTTGCCAGTATTACCTGTTCGATGCAAAGTAAGCATATTTTGGAACTTATTAAAGTCCTTTTGTTATTGTGTAATCATTTTTTTTTTTTATCACATCAATAGACCACTAATGCAGAACTTCATAAAAAAAAATTTGGTTCTGGCTGTAGAGGAAAGTGCATTAAGTTTGGAAATCAGTGGTACACACCTAGTGAATTCGAAGCCCTCTGTGGGAGGGCTTCTAGTAAAGACTGGAAAAGGAGTATACGATTTGGTGGCCGTAGTTTGCAAACATTAATATATGATGGGGTTTTACTACCACATGCTATGAGCTGTACATGTGCAGCTTGTTGTGATGATGAATCTGCGGTAATTTCATTATTATTATTAGTCAATTAAATTTGTTTATAACTAGACACATTAACAAATTATTTTAAATTAAAACTCGAAAAAACTAGCCCATAATTGGTTAGTTAAAATTAAAAAATTGATTCAATGAAGTTTTGGAAGGTTAGGTTACTGCTTATATATTTTTCAGTTTACCTTAGATACATTTAAGGTACATACCTTATAAACCGTTTATAATGACAAAATATTTTATCCATAATGACTTTAAAAAAAAAAAAAAATTTACTCTTAGTTGATAACTGTCCAGCACATTGCACTGTAGCATTACGCAATATTAAACTTGTATTTTTACCCAGTATTTGTACGTCTGTTCTTCAACCAACGGACAAGGTGTAATAAAATGTATGAAAACTTATTTTCGAAAAAGTTTGGTACTACATATGATCAATAATATTGAAAACAAAATTGAAGCGAATATCAACGTATTAGATGGTATATTAATGATTTTTAAAGCTTGGGAAAAAGTATCAGATATTATTATTCGAAATTGTTTTCGTCACGCTGGTTTCAATAATGCAATATCACAACAAACTGTCCAAGGAGAACAGGAAGAAGGCATTTTTCCAAACATAAATTAATATGTTAACTTTGATAATGATGTGCTAACTTCAGAACCTTTAAGTGATCAAGAACTTATTTCTTCATTGATAAATCAACCCGAAGAACCTGAGGAAGACGACAATACAGATGAAGGTGATAAAGATGAAGAAGCTGATTTATCTATTAATGCAGTGTTCAATGCAGCAAAGATGTTAGCAAATTATATGGCTCTGAATAACGCAAATCCAAAGATACATTTTAAAGAACTAGAAAAAAAATAGAGCTAGATTTTTATACTAACAAAGTTCAATCTAAAATAACAGATTTCTTTAAATAATAATTGAACTAATTCATTTAAATATGTATATATATATATATAATTAAATGTTTTTATCTTTTTAATGACATGAGGGCTGTCGGTGTGTGCAGAGGAGATGTGATTGACCGAGTAAAGTGGAGGTGTAGGACAAGGGTGGCCGACCCCAAATAGTTGGGAGGAAGGCGAAGTAGAAGAAGAAGAAGAAGAAGATCTTTACTTTTTTCTATATTATACATTACATAAATAAATAATAATAATAATATGTATTGAAGTTACAATTTTTTTCGTAATTTTGTTTATAATGACAACCGGTTATTATGACCTATTTTCTTTGGTACCTTGAACGTCATTATAAACGGTTTCTACTGTATATTAAATTTCATTATTGTGTTAATATTTATAATCAAATCTATTTTTTTCATTTTTCAACTGGGAGGTTAGTCTAAAACTGCAAAAAATTTGTATTTTAATCATTTGCATGATATTCCTTTCTATTTCCTAAGATTTAATTTTTGCATTATTTTTAATAAGAACTCAAAACGCTCTCTAGTTTTTTGTTATTTTAAATTGTTCATAGTGTAAATTATTTTCATAGTTTTTATATTTTTAGACTGGCCCTATACGTCTATTTACACCATACAAACGAATACGTACCAAAAAACATTCATCTAGTAATTCAAAAAAAACAAAACTTGAAGATGGCACTACTATGAGTAATGATGAAGATAGTTGTGATAGCAGTGTTGGTATATCGATGGATAATGGTGATATTAAAGATGAAGAACCTCTGCTTATACAGACTGGTGATATTTCTCAAGCTGACATTGTACAATCAAATGACTCTATTGAAGATATGTTTAAAAAGTTAGAGAATGTAAGTTAATTAAATGAAAATTTTCTAAATATAATTATTCGTACAATAATATTTTTAAGTTTATTTTGTTTTATTTCAAACTAAGATGTCATCGAGAATGATAAAAATGGTTCACCATTTTCGCAATTCTATGCGTGTTGCCAAGTACAAGTGGAATACAGAAAAACAGGATTTATTAGCTGAACTCAAAAGAGCCAAAGAAAATTCTATTGAAAATAGGTAATTTAATTTTTCTTAACTTATTGATCTTTTATAAATATAAATTTGTTTCTTTTAGGAATGATTTTGATGTAGAGACAATTTCAAGTGTGGGGGCTGGACTGCAACCTAGCGCCGATGATATACCCGATGTTAAAAAGGTAATATACATGGTACTCAAAAGAAAAATGTCTTTTAAAATATTAATCAATTTTCTCATCTTCTTTAGTGTGCAAATTGTAATAGAGATGCATTTGCGGAATGTTCATTGTGTCGTCGTACACCATATTGTTCTACGTTTTGTCAAAGTAAAGACTGGAATAACCATCAAGTGGAATGTCACAACTCTCAAGGCAGCATTATGCTTATTGTACAAACTCAAGAATGAAACACTTCATTTTCAATTCATTTTTTCACAAATTCCTAATGTTAATTTTTTTTTTTTTTTTTAATGAATATCACTAGTTAGTTTAGTTAAGTACATTAGGCACATTTTATCTTTGGAATAGTTGCCTTTTATGTTAATTTAATGCAAGTCAAATGTTATGTTTTGCTAACGAAATTATCTTAGGTTAGTATTACAAATGTATTAGCATTTCTTCTAACCGAATTGGTCTGCTTTTAACTATTTTATATTAAATTTTAAAAAAAAACTGTTGTAAATATATAATCAAGTAGAATGATAATTTAACTTACATTGTATAATCGACTGATTAAAGTAAATACTTAATATCTTAATTGAACAAAATAATTTTTTTCTTTGTTCTAATTTTTTAAGATTAATAATAAATAAACTTCTATGCATTATGGATTATACATTGATATATGTCAACAGGCCCTGGCATAAGAGATAAGCGGCATAGGCTCACGCCTAGGACGGCATTTTTCCAGGGCAATTTTTATGTACAAAAAAAAATATTTGATGTGATATTTACAGGTAAGGGACAGCGAAACTAAATTTTGCCCACGTTTAAACACTTGAGCCGGGCTTGTATGTCAAGCAAAAAAAGAGAACTACAATATATCTTTATCAAATTATATTTTTCAGTCATTGGACCATAATAGATTTTATTTGGTAAACGAGTACATTTTCGTATACCCGAAGTAATGATTAAGCATACTAAAGTAATCAATGCCTGAGCGAAGTTGGAAGAAATTAACTATTTGCTGAACGAAGTTTATAAACAAAGACTTATATCGCGTCAATATACGATTTTCTCAGTAACTATTAAACCAAAGATTAAAAATTTATTATAGGACTGAATAGTGAACATTTTACAGGATAGGTTCAGGCAAGTTCTCCTTACTTAAAATGTTGAGCCTGTGACATATGTACATTAGTACAGTACTAATAGTTTTTACGGGCCACATACAGTACATTTTCCTAAGTTATTTAAAATCATAATTATAATAAGCATTTTAAATATTAATGTTATTTTCACTTGAATATTATCATTGATTATATTATATTATATTATATTATATTATATTATATTGATTGTATTATGAAAAAGGGGGAAAAATGGTATTTTTGACACGAATTCATTGAATAATACGTTTTTTCTTACGGAGTTTAAATCGCCCAGCGAACTCGTTAACGACATAAATACGTTTTCATTATCTCTGTGATATGTCTATAACGGCGTAGTTAACTACACACATACATACATATATATAGCTATGGTACGCGCAATGAACGGTGCCTCGCAATCACGGAGTCTTAGTTTTTTCGCCGGGATTATCCAATAAATTTCTAAATATATTTCAAATCCGTCTGTCATTGTGGATCGCGTAGAATTGTAAACGGTGTTAACCATACCGTTTATGGTTAACTATGTTGATCAGTAACGATAGTAACTTGACAATGATCGCCTGCGTGCCCGCCGGGATTTACATCTCTATTTGTGAACAATTGTTAACCGGAATACGTAACATGAATATTTCTTTTCTTTTTTTCGTTTACTTATCGTCTTTGAGTAAGTCACTTATTAGTTAATAATAGTTACATTAATGTAAGCAGTACAATGTTGACGTTTCAATGGATATTAATACCTACCTACCTAACCTACCTTTAGTCAATGGCAGAACCAGTGTCTATTCTGTGATCGAAGCACTTAATAGATGAAATTATATATCATAGTCGGTCCTGGGCGTATGCAGGGATGTCTTGAGTGGGGCTTCGACTTTCACTCCAAAAATAATGCGATAATAATGTACTAAAGTTTTTAACATTCCTTTTTCTTATTTTATTTAATAAAAAATATCTATATTTTTTATAGATTCTACTATATATCTATTAGTGCTTCTAAATAAACTTAATTTTTTCAAACGTGGGTGGTGTTTGCCCCCAATATCCGCCCATGCGTTTAATTGTTGCAGAGTATAATAAATTTCGAAGTACCATCAAATTCGATCGTGTTTCTATTAGACAACAATTATTGGTGATTCTTTTATTATTCTATAATAATACGCCACACTATTTACATGGTCACGAGCTTATTATATTCGTATGTCATCTGACAGTAGTCTAGATATTTTACATAATTTTTTCATTGTTTCCATTTTATATTTCATGAAAACTCTTTTAATTAATTGTTATTATGTTTTTTAATATATTTCGATGGATGAGATGTCTTTGTCTGTAAACAGGCAATTTTTAACATTTGTAGTCTGTCAAAAAATTGTTATTGTATTGTTTAAATGTAGTAGCAGTGCATTTTTTAAGGCATGGTCTATAAACCATTTTTTTTCCTCAAAATGGTCAGTACAGAATGATGGTATTTCATGTTCACTCACCGCATGATTTTACACTCTTTCAAAATACTAACAACTAGGCAACAAAATATTTTCATTAGGCAACATTTGTTTTGCCTTAACTAGTTTAAAAAACGCACTTTGCTGTCTGATCAGTTCCATATCATTTAACAGAAAAACCAAAATTAGTATATACATAAAAAAATCCATATTTAAAGTAATAGATCACATTTTGTAATAGATTGATTATGGAATTAATATTTGGTATTTTTCTATTTTATATCGTGTATATTTTTCTGATATTTTTTTTTTGTTTTGGGTGGGCTGCAATCTCTTCATTCCTTGACATAGGTATTATTGTTTTTAGGTAACATACTGTAAACTCCTTTAAAAATTATTTTACTTTTTATTGTATTGGTATGGTTGCAATCCTCACTCGTTTTTGCGCTTGGCAACTAGTTGGAAGTTAACACTAGTTAGTGTTCGACGGGCCTGCATAGTAAGTGAAGAGCCAATATTTAGTGTTTTTTTTTATGAGATCTTTGTACTGTGTAAAGTCTACTGTAAAATAAGTTTTTATTTATATAAATGATAAGATGTGTTGAGTTTTTAAGCACTAATAGTGGAAGTTAACAATACTATACTATATTAAATATAAATACTAATAACATTTATAGTTTTCAATTTCCCTAAGAACTCTTAATTGTTACTTAGATTTCTTTATTCAAAGGATTTCAGATAGTAATTAATGTAATTATTGACAAAATACCTGTAAGATAATTTTAATTCTTAAAACAATTATTTGTATTGATTTTATTATGTTCATGGCAAACGATATTTTTAAGATGCATATAGTACCCAGATCTAGAACAAGAAATTTAATGTTTTTACACATTCATACAACATTAAAGGTTTTTATCAAATTTAAAATGTATTAAACAACTGTAACTATAATATTAATATTATTGATTTAATGAATTAGTGTATGGTAATTATGTCGATTGACATTTTGACCCATGGAAACAATTGGTATTAATTGATACTCAATTCTTAATTTTTAAGTATACAAAATGTTGATAAATAAGATTGATTATGAATAATTGGTTCAATACTTTCATTAATTTACTCATGTACTATAATGTTAGTATGTTGTATTATACAAATGTAAATCTGATATCTTAATAATTTAGATGTTTAATATAAAGTATAACAATATGTTCAGTTGGTGAAATTGGATCAGTTTTAAAAATTATTAAATATGTTTATAATGAGGTGATTTTGGTTTGTCTCTATTTCAATACAAATTAACTAACAGCTTCAATAACTTTATCTGTCTTTGACATTAGGCTGGGGCCAGATGTCTACTTAACAATATTATTTCAGTTCTAGAACTTGAAAAAATTGTATTTTTAAAATTATTGCTAGGCCATAATTAGTTACAATTCAGCGTTGATATTTTTGTTTTCAATGTTATATTTACCTAGTAGAACATAAGTTAATAACAGCCCATTCTATTGACTATGAACATAATTATAATATTATGCCTCAAAAAGTTTTATAACAAACAAGACAAATGTATTGTTATTTTTTAAAATAATAGAAAATATATAAATATCTGATGAAGGTATTTAAATTGGAAAATATTTTGCTACACAGTAGGCTTATTGATAAAAATGTAACAATAACATATTAAAATTATACTAAAATATTATTTATTAAAATCAGGGGTACTTTTATTCCCATTTCATTTATATGACATTTACTCAATTGTATAACAAAGTTTTGAGCAAATAAAATAGTAATCAATGTAAGAATTAAATAAATTTTTTTTTAATATTCCATTTTGCACAGTATGTATTTACCTCCAGTAATTTTGACAGAGTTAATAATTAGGCTGTATTTAAATGTTTAAAGAACTATTAACTAAAATGAAATGATAAAATGATGTTGAAAGCAGCTCTAAATAATTGTATGATATTCAATTTATATAATATATAAGAATAATAATTAAGATAATAAATGTATTAATAATAAATGTTTGGCAATTTTTATTTTCTTGAATCGTAAATAATTCATTAAATTAATATTAAAATATTGCGCTGGATTTTGTTAGGTTCTGTAAAAAACAATAATAAAAAAAAAAAACTAATACACAATTTCATCATAATAAAATTCAAAATGAATGTTGTACTTAAGCCAAAGGTAAACAAGAGTTTCATGATCATTATTAGTTTAAAAGTTCAGTTATGAAAAGAAAACTTAAAATTAATAACTGAGAGTAAACATAGTTTTTTGTGAATCTATATGGATAAGAGCAAAGCAAGACATTATTAAATTGGCACGAGCACAACAAACATAAATTAACACATTATTATACAAACCGAGATTGAAAAAAAAATTTCTGCCATTACTATATCTTTCTTGCGCAAGTATCACATGGAGGTAAAGGCACATTTATATGAGGTTGTTAAACAACCATAGATTTGTGTCAAACGTTTGTCTCATATTAAAACCGGGTGGTGGTGGCGGTGTTGTATATAAATTGCAATGGGGTGTTGCTGTAACTATTGCTGGATCTATAGATGACCAATCTAGATCTAAAGAAAACAAATTGTTTTAAATAAAAATATGATTTTAGTCAGTTAATTATTGAAACTCACTATGTGATGACGATTGACGTAATTGTTGTTGTAATGCAAATGGATTATTTTGTGGTAATTTATTAGTGTTACCTGCATATAAAATAATTGACAATTTATTGTTGTGGAAGTTACTTAGACACAAATAATTAAATTTAATGATTTATGATTGAAGATGATATTAGGTGACTGAAGTACATTATTTTAAGGTCTACGAGTTAAATTTAAGCTACAATAATTTAATAAATCAAATATTTTTAAATATAGATTATATTGTGTGACATAATAATACTTATAACAAATAATTATAAAAATTTAAGTATACACATGAATTCATATGGTAACATGATATATTTAGAACATGATATAATAATAACCAGGGCTTGGGATTTATAGCATTTGCTCATTTTTTTTGTTTGTCATAAAATTTAAAAGTTTTATTTAAGTGCTTATAATGATGGTTTTAAGTGCTTATTTTAATGATTTAAGTGCTACAAGTCCCGAGCCCTGGTCATAACTATACCAACAAAGATTTTTGTATTAAGTAATCAGCTTCAAATTAAATTAATGGAAAACAAATCTATAGTATTTGATAATCACAAAATTAATTCTTAATATAAAATTTGTTAAAACTTATTTTTAAAATATGAAATTCGGTTACCTGTATTACGAGGAATACTGATACCATAGGAATTGACTTGATTAGGAGCCGATGAAAATCCAGGTGGTGGTAAACATGTTCTAGTTGGAGCCGTATTATTTATATGAAGATTATCCATTAATTTTGTGCAATAAGGAAATCTATAAAATAATGTATCACTAATGATAGATTTTTAACTTAACTTAACTTTAACTTTATGATTTTTAATTTAATTTAATTTATATTCTTACCCGGAATTTTGAAGTCTAGATTGATACATATTTAGTTGATTTTGTTGTTCCATATATTCAGAAAGAGCACGTTGTGTAACCGAAACTGAATCAAATATATCATCATCTGTTGGTAAATTTAACTGTAACATAAAATGTAAAATTATTAATTAATAATAATAATATTAATATTAATAATAATAATAATAATAATAATAATAAAAGTAGTAATAATAATAATAATAATATATAATAATTATAATATTTATTTTGTATTTTTTTTATTATTAGCATTCATACCATTGTTCTATTAACATCTGAAGACTGATAACTATTTCGAGAATTATTACTACTATTTGAGAAACCAAATGCTGCTTGCCAATCTTCAGATGTTTGTACTTGGGGTAAGACATCTGGTATTGGAGGTAAAATTGCACTAACCGGAGGACTCCAATCAGGTTCACTGTTTATTACTAAACATATAAGACAAATATAATTAAAACATTGTTCCAATGCTAGTAAAAATTAAAATATCTTACCAGGACTGGTTTTACCATTTGTTAATTTGGAGAAATTTGAAGAGAAAAATGAATTATTGTTATCTTGTTCGAATATTGAGGCTGGTTTTTGTGGATTTTCAAATAATGATTCTATTTTAAATATTAAAATTCATCAATAAGAAATAATTACAACTATTAATATATTAAGATTTAAATTTTTATAATTAGTGAGAAATTTGTAATTATTCTGTAATTTTGAATTATATTAAATATTTTGAACATACCGTTTTGGGTATCACTTTCTGATTGATTATTGCTAAGAGATAATTCAGTATTCCAAATTTCTTTAATCAAATTTCTTTTATTTTCTGTACATTCACCTTCTAACGTATTTAATTGTTCTTCTTCAGCAGATGGTATTATAGAACTTGGAGTTTTCACTTTACCTTTCCTGAAAATCAAAAATGTATAAACAATTGTAATATTATTTTATTGATGTGCAGACTAAACATTATTTACCTATTTTCTGGTGAAGTAGATTTCTTTTTGTTTTTATGTCCATTGATTTTAACATTTTGAGATTCACTCTTTTCTAAAGTTTTATCAGAGTGTGAATTATGATTTGTTAAATTAAATTCAACTTCATATAGTATATCTTCTTCAACTAAATACAATGACAATTTGTTAAGAAGTATGTATACAAATAGTTAAGAGACAAATAAATAATTGATTATTGAAAAAATAAAAGGTAATTAATTGTTAAAACTGATAATAGTTAGTAAGGATTATGATTGTTGAATAGTATTATAATAATGAAAATAAAGTTCCTTAAGATTAACATTAAATCTATACTACTACAATAATAATAAAATTAAATTGAGATACAGTTACCTGGAGACTGATTGCGTGATGTACCATTATTGAGAGAAGGCCAAGATTCTTTATTATTCTGTGACAAATTTTCAGTGACCCCATTATTACCTGAAGAATTTTGAATTGGAGAAGAATTGTCTGGTCTTCTATTTTTTAAAGTAAAATAATTAAAAACAAAATTTTTTTATTATCTAATTAACATAAAAATACCTTAACACAACATTATACTGTTCATACAATTTTTTTTCATATTCTTGATGTTTACCCTGCTGCATTTCATCCTTGGTAAAACTAGCTTCTGGTTCTCCTGTACAGAAAAAATATACTATTATAAAATTATATTATATTATAATAATAATATATTTTCAATTAAAATATTAAATTACCCATTTCGTGTAAATACATGCAATCTGTTTTTGGACAAGGCTGATTTTTCATAAAATTTGAACAATATTTTGTTGTACCTAATGATGCTTTTAATACTCTATTATCTATAATGACATTGTTGACAGCAAGTATAGCCCTAAGCGCATCTTCGCATCTTGAGTATGTCACATAAGCACTTGCACTTGGACCCTAGGAATAATATTAATAGTTAACTAGGTTAATTTTTTTGTATGACTATTGTAAAATTATTTTACCTGTGTGCCAATATATGAAGTACTTTGATTTATAACAACTTTCAATATTTTTCCAAATTTTCCAAAATATTCATGTTTTTTGAGTGTCTAAAATTTCAGAAAACAAACATTTATTCAATGTTTTATAAACTAATTTATTGATGTTAATTTATATAACTAAATAAATTAAATTTTTTATTTCAATTATAAGTATAAATATAATTTAGATCTAACTATTAATAATTAAAATAAATTAGAAAACATTCATTATGTGATTATGAAAAAAATATAAATGCATGTTAATACATATAAAAGTAAATAGAAAAATACTTAACTAAAAATTAAGTACTGTATATCTTTTTAATTTATTAATTTGACCAAGTTCATTTATATAATTAGAAAATGTAATTATATGCCAATAATTAAAATATTTTATTTTTTTAAATAATTAATAAAATCTGTAATGACAAGTTACCATAATTGTATAATTTTAAATTTATATCCATAGGTCGCAGGAAATATATTTTGTCATATAAAACAATATCAAATACTTAATTTGGATTTTCTCTAAATGTTAATAGTATTTATTTTATTTTTTTTTAAAAAAATGATAAATTAATTAGAAATCATATAAATGTATAAATAAGAAATTAATATAATTGAAATTTGACAGACAGTTATAAAATATTTTAAAAATAAAAATATAATTGAAGTTTATATTTTTGTGTATTTAATTATTATATTTTTGTGTATTTAATTATAAGTAAAAAATCAGTAAATAACCTATAATATTAAACGTTTACTTTAGTTGTTTTAATATTAATTTAACATATGTATCATAAGTCATATAAGAAGAAAAGGGTATTTTGTTTATTTTAATTATTTTAAGACAAATAAGATTGTTGATTATGAATAAATAAATATAATTTCTATAAATTAAAAAATAAGTAGGTATAATAGGTATTATTAAACTATCTATTTGGTGCTTAAAAAATTTAGAAGCACAAAAAAAAAAATATAAATAACTTAATCCAAACATTTATAATTCTTAATTAGTATCAAAATGTTTATTGTTAGAAAATATAAATACTGACATAAAGAAAAATAAATTACTTTGAAATAAATCCTAATTATGATATCTTTTAAAAACAATATATATATTAATATGAAATGGAACGAGATGTATATTATAGTAATGAGTATACAAATATGAATTTTATTATTTTTGATAATCACCAATTTAAATAAAAATAATAGTTGAAAATATCAACTGTTACAAAAAGGTATAAAGATATTAGGAAAATAACTGCCGTAACATATATTAGTAATATAACGTAAAATAATTGTTTAAATACAAAAACTTAAGGAACGATAAAATAATTGTAGGATTGGGGTTTAAATAACAGTTAAGATGACAACTAGTAATGGAAAAAAGTTAATAGGTATATTCAAATTAAGCTAAAACAAAGTAGTTTATGAATAATTTCAAATTAAATTTGATAGTTTAAAATATGATTGATGTTCATTTATTTTAAAATTTATCATTAATTATGATATTACATTATTTTAACACTATAGATATATATCACTTGAAATTATTGAAATTTCTAATCATACAAAATGTAGTATTATTTTTAAGAATTTTATTTTTTTAAAAGATTTTATGATTATAATAATTTAAATTTCACAATTTTCTAATTTATTATTTATACTTTACTTCAGTGAATTTAAGAAATATAACATAAACAAAAACATGCTGATAAATTCAATTTGAGTGCAACATTTTCCACATTTTTTATGTACATATTGTAATATGCTAATACGTACATAATATGCTACAAACTCACCACTTGGCGCGCTACATGAAATTATAATATTTGAATTTTTTTTAAAAAACTAAATTAAAATATTATCTACATTACAATAATTATATTGAAGTAAGTACTTAAATGTAGCCACACAAAAGTCATGTGGATAATATAAGATAATATAACAATTTATTCAGTTTTTTTCAACAAAATAAATAAAAAAGAAAATTAAGTCAGTAATAATTAATAAAACATAGTTATTTTTAAATAATAATTGTAACTTAATTAAACAAATAATTTTATAATAACATACAGGTGGTATTTAAATATATGGTTTTTAGTGTTTCAAAACATATATTTGTTATTTAATTTAGTAGTTATTATTTATGTTTTATATGTATGAAAGATAAGTGAAGATTTTTAATATTTAATTGTTAAGAAATTGTTTTAATATATTTACTTCAGCTTCCGATATCCGATTCGGTAAACCAACAACAAACACCAAGTTTTTTTGCAGTACTCGCATGTTGTTTAATACTTTTCTATCTTCAGTAATTTTATTTTTCTTTTGTTGATGTTTCTGTCTTTTTTCTGCCTTTAATTTAGCTACCTCTTCACGACTAAGTGGTTTAAAATCAGCTGGATCCTCGGGGTATGGTTTGCGGCATGCCGGACACAAACCATTCTCATCGGTACGGATACGATGCCAACAAAAACGACATATTTGATAGCCACATGTACATGGAAAGAAGTTAAGGTCATCTACCTCAAATGCTTCCATGCACAACGGACACTCGGGTTGATCATCACAATTATGATTCAAAACAGACATGGCAAACCTATAGGATGAAAGTAAATAATAATGTTCAACAGCAATCTGACTGCAGCATCAATGTAGGTTAGCAAAGTCATTTTTAGACCGTTATTATAATGACTAATTTATCAAAATAAGCAGTTGGTACAAGATTTAGTTCAGAAAAAATAAAAATAAAAATCTTATTAGGAGTTGGAAGGACTGAAGTATTACTGTCCTCCAAAGAATAGATAACCTTTTGTTGCTGTACTTACCTCAGAAATTAATTGTTATTTATGTATATATAAATGCTTGTTTGTACGAGTAATAATTGTAAAAATTAATTAATTTCGTTTTCCTAATACGCGTTCATTAAATGAAAACCCTTTCAGTCCAGATAAAAAGGTATCATACAATATTATTCGACAATATTGACAATTCAAGCAGAGTGGAAACTATTGAAACTTTCGACAATTGACACAGGTTTTCAATCTATTACGCACACAAATCAACATTCGACAATCACTCAGAAAATTTTTTGTGTATTGTTGCGCAGGCAGCTGTTTAGTGAACGGTGGGCGGAAGGCGGGGACAGAGTAAACGTTATTGATAATCCTAAAACCAACCTCTTTGGATATTTTTGTCGTCGAAGCGCGCGTGAATTTGAATGACGAGACGACGAATTTCCGCTTGATTCATGATGATTACCTTTGTTCATTACCTAATAATACAAAACATGCATTTAAAGATTAGAAAATTCTGATAATATTCACCACGAATAGTACTTAAGTTATTTAAAATTAAAACATTTTTATTTTTTATTTTAGTTTGTAACGTATACATGATTGCTTCGAATGACAAATAATTTCTTGAGTTTTTATTTTAACTGAATTTTAAATGAAAATCCCATTTCTCAAAAAAATTTGGATATCTCTGTTGCACAATATAACGGAACGTGGGATCATTGTTTTTTTAACTTACAGAATTTTGCGTATACGTTTTTTTTACGATTACGCCACTACTGTATTTTACGAGTATGAATAATAATTTGGTTATTAGATATTTAAAATTAAGTGCTCAATATATACTTGGAATGGTTAGTTGAGTCCGGATTGCAAAATGTATTTTAATTAGGAATCTGGAATTGGGGGTTATTGTTAACCAGATTGATCCGAACTACAGGTACTCAGCGCCAATTCAAATTGACTTAATTCTGTGAGTACTTCGTCAAAATGACTGATCTATTCAAGTTCAATTTATTGTCAAAAAAGTAGAAAGTGTTATAGTATAATACTAATTGATATATTTGTGGAATTTTATAATTATAAATTAAAATTTCACCATGATTTAATACCATAGTTACTTGCATATTATAAATGGCTGTATGAATGCAGTACAGTAAAAATATTATATATTGGTTTATAATAAACCATTAACTAAATTATGCTTTAAAGCATAAGTCGTATACCTTAAATAGAAATTAAACTCAATATAGCGATAGCATGTAATTAATTATCAATTAATCATGATTTTATTTAATTATAAAAATTAATTTTTTGATTTTAATAATTTTAGATGTTTCACTATTTATTGATATCATAATAATATTATTTTGGTCTGTGTGTAACTACCAATGTAGTTTGATAAATTATAAATACATTTTTATTTATTGCATCTCATTTAATTTATTTTACTATTTACGTTAAATTAAATAATATTCATTGGTTGTAGACTTGGATAGTATTCGAAATTATTTACTGCATATCATTTTGATCGAGGAACTGGTATTAAGTTAAAAATGGTAAATAAATTTATAAAGTTAAGGATTTTGACAATTTGTTGAAAGTTTGTAACTTTACTGATTAGTTTTGCACCTCCTGAATTTTATCGCAATTACGCCAATGTGAGTATTCATATATAGAAGAATTGTTGATGCCCAAGATAAATTTAATTTAATTTAGTATCTACTAATTTGACTGCTCTAGAAGTATTATACACTCATACTTAAAATGACAGTTTATTATTGATTGTTTTTATATAATATTTTTATATTATAATTTATATGTACCCTTGTGACTTATAAGTATTCTTTAGTGAATGTTTTATAGTTTGTATTATATTCAAGTTATTCGTTATTTAATTAATAAAAGCCAAATATAGTCTATTGTGTACATCTATTGCCATTTATTTTTCAAAAGGCTGATTCGTATTTATATTTAGTAAATGCTTGTGGGACTTGTGCAGTAGTTCACATTAGTGGTGGCTTGGTCAGGTCGGCCGAGACGGCTCTCTTCTAACGAGGCCCCTTAAATATTGTGTTTTTTCCCCACAATATTTCTGAAATATGTTATTTTATAATTTTTCATGGTAAATAATATTAATAATAAAGAATCGTTACAACATTAGAAAAACGCTTATTAAACATATTATTAAATTGCAATAAACATTTTTATTTATCAAAAATAAAAATTGGACAAGTATTTTTTTTCTATCATATTATAAGTGTGAGTTATTTAAAAAATATTTCATATTATTACTGAAATAAGAATAGTAGTTTTAATCTGGTTTTCCAAGAGTCTACAATCATAATTATCAATGTTTAAAAACGTTTTATTTGCAAAATTTTAATTAAATTTTTTAAAACATATTCGTGTGTCTCTTAAAAATAATTGCATTTCACGATAAAATATTTCTGTAAGTTATCAAATTCAAAAGATTTTCGATTTAAGGGAAGCAAGTTGTGCAACTCGTGCTTCGTTTTATTAAATAATATTTTTACCACTGTCATCACTGTCCAGATAAAGTCCGAAATAAAAAATTAATTATTATTTATTATTATATTATTCTGACATTTATTAATTTAATATTTAAATGAATCTAAAATTGTATTATAAATGAGGAAAATTAATGAAATTGTAATAAAATCTAAAAAATGCCAAAAATTGCATAAAGTTGCACTAAAATATTTTAGATTTTAACTCGTACTTGCATGGAATAAATTTATAACTTACTGAGCAATAAATCCGAACAATAAAAATGCATTAACTTTTAAAGTCTCCTTATTAGTATTGAAAGTGACAAAACTTCTTATTTAGAAGAAATTATAAATTGTTATGTACATTCATCAAACTAATTATAATATTGCTTCTATATTTATCATAATTTTTCATTATTTGGGTGTTTAATAAAGTTAATTACTGTGTTTAAATTTTATAATTTATTTTTTAGTTATTTACCTAGTTATTAGCTGAGTAGGCAATCCTTATAATAAATGTATTAAAAAAACATTCTAGGGCCCATGTCTTTCTAATTGTACCCAAATGGAGAGGCCATTTTTTATTTATCCGTCGAAATGTGTGCCTAGGCCGCCACTGCAGTGGTACATATTGATAATACCGGCAATAGTATTTGCTGGATTAGAAGGTACGATTTAGTTTTCCTAAAAGTGAGTTAGTGAAATAAATGTACCAATGATTGATGTATTTCCATGAGTTACACGCATTAATGTACTTAATAAACATAATAGGGATTTGCGATCAGTATATTAAATGCGCACTATAGTGTAATTAATATTACCAACAAATTATACTTATAAATGAAATTTAATCTACTTGTACGATGCTCATTAAACTAAAAGTTTTATAGTAGAGCTTTTTGGTAAATAAAATAAAAACATTGAATGTATTTTGGCTAAGGTACAGACAGATAATTGGCAAAAAAACATAATTGGGTCGAGGTCAAAGATTTCAATAATAAAATTAAAAAATGTAGGTAAACATTACAAAGTAGAATGTCTTCCAATTTTTAGGTTTCTAGTTTCTGTAGTGTGCATATATGCGTTTATAGAATATTATAAGACCTTATCAATGAACTTCGTTATATCTATGATGCAGCTTGTCCATCGTAATTTTAAATTTTCAATGTCTCTAAGTTAGGTACCAGCATAATTTTATTGAGGTTTATTTTAATGATATAATGAAGCTTTCACTCCTAGAAGAAACATTTTTAGGGCTATTACACATAGTGAGAGTTAGACGCGCGTTAACATACATTTGAGTATTGAAGTAGCGTTAACGTGCGTTTATTAATAGAGTTATGGATCTATAACGTTGTATTTAGTATACTTTAGTCACTATTTGAAAATGAACATAGAAACAGTTGTATGTTTGTGTATTTTGCACAGAAATATAATAATTAGGTAGAATAACAGACTTATGAAATTATTTTATTGTCATTATCATCTTTACTAAATATAATTGATAATTCTTCCCAAGCTTCTCTTTTCGAAATTTTGATTTTTCTTAGGATGTCATGTTCCATATTGTAAGCTGTTTTTCTACTTTATCAATAAATAGCTTTATATCAAAAGATGCTTCTTCCATTTTTACCAAATACGTCAATGCGCAAGAAAATTCGAACTAAAAATGTGGGATTGAAGCGTCTAACGTCAGACTGGTACATGATGTTAACGCGCGTTTACAACTTTCAAGTGTTAGTTCAGCATTAAACGCGTGTTAATAATTAACGCGCGTCTTATGCTCGCCAAGTACAGTATAATAGCCCATAAGTTATTTTTTTTTTTACTGTATGAGTACATTATAGTTACAAATGAGTTCATTATAGAATATGTGATGAACACACATGTAATATAATATAATATAGGTATGTATTTATCACACGTATATTTTATATACGTTTACTGTTTTACAAATATCGATTAGGTACTAAACATGTTGAATCTGATAAATGAAGTGTAACGTGTGAGCAAATTAACTATTGGTTATCAATAATTAATTATATTGTTAGGTTCGTAAATGAGATTACCAACGTATAGAAGTCAGAAGTTTGACTGATTGGGCTTAAAATTGTAGGTGGTTTCTAAATAGTTTACTTATATTTACTTTTTATGCTTAATTTGGTATTTATATAATATTTAAAAAATGTACTCTGAATTGTAAACACGGTATAGTATGGTGATTTTATTAAAAAATTTGTATTTAAATCGTACATAATTATAAATTATATTTATTGGTTCAGTAGGACATTGACAACCCAAATTATTTCAAATAAAATATAAGCTCAATGAAATATAATTTTTCTTAAAAAAAAGTGCTTTTTATAGCTAATAAGCTAACCTACTTTGTGATAACTGTTCATTTTAATTGTTGGTATTTTGTTAAGTGCAAGTCCCGTTTCACACACGACGGTTTCGTCCGTACGGTTTTTAATTAGTAGTAAACACATTAAACTAATTGTGGCTTTCACACGGGATGGGATACGGGATGGTGGATGGATTTTTTCCGTACGGTCGTTGTGATATAACCATGCCAACGACTAAAAAGTAAGACGCCGTGCCGTCGACGTCTTATCAATGACCTACGTGACTTAGAGCACGCTTTCACAAAAGATGATTTTTATTCGTCTGCCGTCCGTTGTCAAAGCTGCTCGTTGTCGTTTTTTTTAATAAAAAGTTATGTATATTGACACAGAAATGTTAATCTCTGCTGTGGAATGCAAACCTATTTTATGGAATAAGTCTCAACATTTTTATAAAGACAGAAATAGAACAAAAAATGCTTGGGAAGAAGTGTATATTGAACTGCAATCAAATTTTAAAAACTTACGAAATAATGAAAAAAACGAATTTGGTAAGTCATTTAATTATAATTTAAAACATTTATTTATATTTCCGATATTTGCCACGAAACGTATATAACGTTTACAATGTAGTCGCATAATGTTTGTCGTATATTATTTGCTAAAAAGCCTCAAGCTCTATAATTGTTGTACTATCCTCAAATTATACTCCGTTCCTCTTTCTTACAAAAAATTATGCAGAACAACTCAAATCATAACGATATTAACTCCAAAATCTGGTTCTACGTTAGTTGGTTGGTTAAAATTCGCCACTTATTACTTAAAAATCCAAATGTGCATTTAACATATTTACTCGCTCTATTTGAGTAGATGAATTATTTTCTAATGACAGATTTGATCTTTCAGAAGGTCGTAATAAGTATTTGTGTAATGCGAAGGTTTCTTCTTTCACGAAAAAATAAGACACATTAAGACTACAAGTTTCGGGCACGCATTTTGGTTTTGGAAACTGATGTACTTCCTTTGTAATAGATTTCCATATCTCACTTCACTTAAAAATAATAGAATCAAAATCTTTCCCATAAATTCCATTATAATTATATAAATCTGTAATTTGAGTCAGTTATTGCCACTAATACGAGTGAATTGTATTGTTTGTAATTATAATACATAGAACTACTACCAGTCGGGTAAATTATTTGTGTTTCTCATCTACGGCTTCTGTTCAATGATGAAGATTAGCGTATCTTTCAAAATCCAATGTAATTACTTTCCACTTTTTTTTTTTGAAGGTGAGAGTAGACATTTTGATTTCATTACTATCCATGTAGCTTTGCATACTTATTTTACTATCATGCTTGCTGTTGAAATACTAATTCTATATGTTTAGTGAAGATTTGTGAAAGTGCATCCAATAACAAGATATTTGAAAAACGAAAATAACGAAGTCTTATTACCTAAGTATTTTCATTAAATCACTCCATTTTTGGTTTTTTATTACTATGGTTAATTTTAATGAAAAAAAATGTTGAGTTGTAACAGTTACTTTTAATACATAAATAAATAGACAAATAGTTATATATAGAAATAAATAAATGCTTAGCATATTAGCTATATATATATATATATTATATTCGCAAAGTACGACCGGGTTTGAATTAAAAATTCATCGTAAGGTATATCAAAAATCAATAAAAATCAATACAAATCGCAAATGAAATTTTTTAGTGGGTTGTTACTGCTGTAATCGGTACAAAGTAACGAATACATCGGTGGGATGAGTAGGAACGTGTAGTTTTGTATTTGTATATTCGTTATATCGGTACGATGTAACGAATTGCCAAATGGCCCTCTCTCTCAAACAGTTATAGGACCTACTGAATAACGATGCACAGACGCACGGTAATATAGTTAATATTTTACTGGTTCCACGCGTTGTGCGTACGTCATACAATTGTTTATATTACAAAATCAGCTGTAGGACGTAAGTACTAGGTATATCGTACATAAATATAAGTATCATAAGTACTATAAATCAATTATAATATTAATATATTGAGGATTAACTAATTTAGAAAATAATAATATTAAGACATAATAGGTTAACAGTGAAAAAGAAAATGCTTATGTTTTTAAATAATTCTTATTAACATTAACTAAATTTCAACAACAATTATATTTAAAATATTTTATGCAAAAAAAAATAAAATAATTTTATTAATCCTGATGGGGTAAAATCGTGAGTGAAAATTAAACGTAGTCGAAGAAGGTTACAAGGTATATATAGACATTATTATTTTAAATTTCATATTGCATACGAGTCTGTAATGAAGTACCACATTTTATGTCTTTGCCGTCCTTGTCATCATATGTAGCATATAAATATATATTAGGGTGGTCCTTATTTTTAAATGTTCAAATTTTTGTGACCGATCCCCCTAATTAGTTTCCAATATATATAAAAATTACGCATACAAAATTTGAGTATAATCGGATAAGTTAAACCCGTGCCCCAAAGTTCTCAAAGTTTAACATTGATGATATTTTTTAAAAATTGAGTAATTATTAAAATAAACGAACAAATTAAATTATAAATACATTTTTTGTAAGAAAAAATGAATTTTAAACAATTTATAGTAATAAAAACATTTTTAATACATTTCAACCAACATTTAATTTTGCATGCATGTATTATAATTTTTCCATAAGAGTGCTTTTATTTTAATTTGAATACCGTTGCCTGTATTCCGTGACAACTTGAAGAATATACTGCTTCTGTTCTTCATTTTTTGAACCAATCTTATTAAAATCTTCAATTAATTTAACAGCTCGTTCAGCTGTATCATTTACAATGTTTAATTTGCTGATAATTTCTTTACCCCATTTGTATTCTAAATTGTTCTCCCAAGTTGACGGCGATGTTTCAATAAAGTTATAATTTATATTGAACTCTTTAAACAAATTTAAAGTTTTATCTGAAATAAATGACTCAACCATCTTATTTATAAAACTTGGTATTTCTCCATCTACATCATTATCATTTTTTAAAGCTTGAACCATTTTTATTTTTGTATCATCAGAAATTTCATCATCGAAAAATGCAAATCCATCTAACTCTGGAGACAAATACCATAGATGATCGATACATTTTTTTTGTGTAACTTCAGATAACTTTTTATCTATTGTTTTATAATCATAAAGGTCACGCAAAAATTTTAAGTTTTGGCGTGGTGTAAAACAAGCATTTGGGGCATTGAACCACGCTTTAACATAGCAACGAACAATAAAAATACAAATATCACGAACTGAATCGTATTCTCTTTTGTTTAATTTATATTCTTGACGTAGTATAAATATTTTTAAACAATATATGGCCTTCGACATCTAGCGAGCATGATGAATTGCTCCTGGAACTCGAAAAAATATTCCATGAGCAGGAGTACCATTTAAAAAGATAACAGTTAGTTCAAGAAGTTCTCGGTAATC
This sequence comes from Sipha maydis, assembly GCA_034509805.1. NCBI lineage: Eukaryota > Metazoa > Arthropoda > Insecta > Hemiptera > Aphididae > Sipha > Sipha maydis. The sequence goes on from JASXSY010000574.1 coordinate 91,619, forward strand.
TTCCCTACATTGAATCTTAGTTAATTCAGTCATGCAAAATTTTAAAATACATTCAGATGAATTATTTAAACGTTGACTAACTTCAGTGCCTTCGAGTCCAGGTTTGAAGTTGTTAAGATTAAGTTTTGGCCATGCTGATTGAAACCGTTGAATTAAAGGCACGTTTGGCCCAGATGTTGATCCGAATTTATGGTTAAAAACACTTCTCAAAATTATCTCATAAATGTGATGACGACAGGGTAAATACAATAAACTTCTTTCCAACCATTGTTCAAGTAAAACACATGTACCGCCAATTCGGCCTAAAGCATACAAATTAAAATGCTTGAATTATTAAAATAAATATTATTATAAAAATGATATTATAATAAATATTTTATTAAAAAATTGTATGTTTCTATACTAACCCGTGTTTGATGCAGTAGTATTAAAGCACATTGTATTTACGTGATCCATTAATCCTCACTCAGCTGGGTATTGGTATATAGCTTCTGCTTGAGCTTTTGAAGTGCCTTGTAATAACTTAGGTACATCTAATAGTTGTTCACTACCATTATTAGTTATAACAATTGGTAATCTATTAACAGTTTGTTTTTCAGTTAAATTAGGGAGCAATTTACCATCCCAGTGTAAGACTACTGCATTTAATTCAGATGTTGAAAATGTTTTACGAATATTGTTTGCTAAAACCATACGTGATTGCTCGCGATACCGTTTTATGGAAGATCTGTTCACAACTAAATCCCTAACTTCAACTTTAAGTGCTTCGGCTACTGCATTTATTATGTGCACAGCATCCATGTCACTAATTTTACAACGGTCAAGACATGATGTTCGAACGCGGATGGGCTCCCGTCGGTTCGTCTGTGTCGTCGGGGATTTTCCGACTCTCACGCGATCGGTGTGGGGTGTCCGCGGCGAATCGTTCCCCCTCTGCAGCGTACGTGCCGCCGATGTGCTGGAAACCGGTCGAAGTTTATGGGCCTTTTCGGCCGATCGTCGCCGGTCTCCTTTTTTTTTTCTGTCTTTTGCCAACGGCCGAACGAGGCGGAACTGCTTGATTGCCGGTTCGCCCCGTGTTCGGTGTTTTGCTGTTTTGTGTGCAGAAGTGTCGTAAGTCCCGGGATAGTCGGGCTCTGACTTTGTGCAACACACACGTGCCTTTATGCGCCTTAGTCTGCTATCCTGGACCTTTACATTCACGTCCACAGTCTGTCGCCGTACCAGCTTGGATGCCACGTGGTTGATCACTCCCGTCGTACAGGTTTCATTTACGAGTATACTTCTAATTGTAATTTAGGTTGACATAGTCCGTGGACTTGTCGCATTAGTTGTCAATTAATTATTGTATTCAATTATATATTTGTATATTGGGCGCCCTGTTATTTATTTAAACTTAATATTGTCAGTATTTTTTATATTATAATCCAATCTTGGGACTTTGTGCCTAATCTTACGTTGGTGTATAACTTTATTATTATTATAATTATTATAAGTTGGTCACCTTTGCCTAATACCTGCGCAAGTTGCGGCATTCAACTGCACTAATCGCAAGATTTGTCGCAGCGTCAACACATGAAGATAATTTTGCCTTCATGATTTCTTTTCTACCTCGTGTTTTATTAGTGATGGTGATTTGAGTTTGTGAAATATCCATTATATTAGAATTAGATTCTGTAGAAGACCCTGGTAAACAGTCAATTTCAGTAGTGTTTGGAACATCGTCGAAAAAATTGTCATCACTGATATCAGTAGATTCTACAAAATCAAGTAAAAAAAAAGAAAACCATTAAATAATTTATTAAAAATAAAGGTATGGATAAAGAAAATGACGAACTTACGTTTATTAAAAGTAGCAGTATATTGTTCGTAATGACGTTTTTTTCTAGCATTAACTTTCTCTTGTCTTTCTTCCTTTTCTTTAACTTTTCTCATAAATGCATAATCTACACTAGATAAATAACCAGGCCTTCCCTTTTGGCGTTCTAAGATTAAACAAACTTTTGTCATCCTCCAAACTAATTATCTGCATAGCATTGGCATGAGCTATATCAAATAAATCTTCTAATTGATCTGTAAACTGTTTTTCCTTATTTATTTGGTTTTCATTTTTTCTTGTTGCATGTTTCTGTAAATTTCTCCATTCATTATACATTTTTTCTAATTTGTCAACACAACGTAGAAAATCTCTTGTTGGTATTCGCGCTTTTTCCCAAAATACAATTGTTTCTTTTAATACTAAAGAGCAATTCTCTCACATTAAGCTTCACTTTTCTGATATTATAAAACAAAACCTTTAACACTTGTATGTTTGATGGTAACTTACTGCCTATAATTTGATTTGCATCGTTTCCGATCAAATATATTTTCATTTGATCACGAAGTTCGTATGCTAGTGACATTATAACAATTATTTTATAAATCTACTTGTAATTTGCAGTAACGACACTTATAACTTTACAATGGCTAATGACAAATACGAACATTCACATGTGACAGCAGTCACCACGATTAAAATATGAACCGTGTCGGTGGGTATTTTTCTATTTACATCCATGACTACGGTTTAATATAGTAGCAGCTTTAAGGGCTTTGGGGCACGAGTTAAACTTATTCGATTATATTAAAATTTTGTATACATCATTTTTATACATATTGGAACCCTTAGGGAGGCATCGATCATAAATAATCAAAAAAAAAAAAAATATCCCTATAAATAAGAACCACCCTAATATATATAGATTATATTTATAGGGTAATTGATAAAAAATAAAGACACGATTGCTATTAGTAATATTAGTATACAATTTTTTTTATTTTATATATAATATTATATTATAATCTTATATATTATATTATAAATATTATAAAAATATATAAATATTAGAATGTTGCTAGGAGACGGTTGCTAAGGGGTGTTGCTAAGGAATGATACGTAATGCTTTTCGATTACTTACAAATCATAAGATAGCCGCCACTGTAATCAATTATTTTCTCTTTTTTATTATTTAAATATTTAAATATTATAATGTTGCTAGGAGATGGTTGCTAAGAGGTGTTGATAAGGAATGATATGTAACGCTTTTTCGGTAACGCTTTTCGATTTTATGTGCCAAAGAAAAGACAAAAAATGTCAAAAAAAGTTGTAATAAAAATATATTCCATATTCAATGATAAACTAAATGAAATTTGGAGATGTTTCTTTGAAATGTGTACAGCAGTAGGTACCGATTACCGAATTCGGTCTGAATATTAATATGACTACCGACGGTTGTCGATTAGTTACGAGTTGTCACTATAATATATATATATATATATATATATATATATATATATATATATATATATATATATATATATATATATATATATATATACTAGCTAAATTACCCGGCTTCGCCCGTGTGTGGTTTTTGTTTTATCAAAATTAAATTCTTAAATCAACACAAATTGTTGTGTTTTATAAAAATGTATTTTACTTAATGCTATCAAGTTCTAAATAGTAGTAGTTGCTGAATTTTAAAGAAAAAAAAAAATAATAATAATATTAAAAAATGATTCTATCCTTATATATAACTTTTTTATGAATATTTACAAATGATACGTAGTTGCTCAATTCTAATATGGCTTAAGTCAAAACCTCTTGGTAAACCACATTTAGAGTTTTATTTTGTGGTGCATAAACGGACAAATGGTAAATAAAATATAAAATTTGTAGTTAAATAATTTAGGGAAACATCACACAAACACGCACAGTTTACTGATCACAGTCGCAGTACACTGATCGGCGTGCGATCGGCGCTGGTGGATCGTAAGTCGTAACACATTTATCGCATTTCGGTAAGAAATGCATTATTTTTTTTAGTTGGTGTTTTCTATACAACTCAATAAATTTAATATTATATAGCCTCGGAACAATTCATAACACACACAAAAAAAAAGGCCAGAGTCCAGCTAGACGGAAACCCTTGGACTGTCGTGCCGTATTTCCCATCATCGGCCGACTGCTATTGTTATTATTATATGAATGTAGATATATAAATTACACGTAACAATTTATTATTGGCGATTTCAACCCATTAAAATCAAAATTTTGAAAATCGGATGACGTGGTGACATTCAGGAAGGTATTTGGAACAACTTTGTGAAAATAAATTGAGAAAAAGTTAAATATTGTCGTCACAAAATTGGTACATAAAAAAGGCCTGTTCTTTTATATATTTTTATATATATATATATATATATATATATATATATATATATATATATATATATATATATATATATTTGTTTATTGTTACTACTTATTATTATCTTAAATGTACTGATATATTATTATTATATCATATAATATAATAAATATATATATATATATATATATATATATATATATATAAATAATATAAATAATAATATAAATATATAAACATATAATATAAAATATATATATATAAATATAATTATTAATAATAATATATCAGTACATTTATGATAATAATAAGTAACAATAAACAAAGTATTTATATTTCTTAACATATCTATGTCTAATAAAAACTCATTTTAAATAATCTCTCCTATAAAAAAAATTATCTACGTGTAAAACAACTAAATTTTCTTAACGTATTCCTACCGTTATTTTTTCATATTTAGTCACAATTTTATTAACCTGTATTATTGACTAATATACCTGACGATAAATTTTTAGTTGGAAACCGGTCGTACTTTACAATTATAATAAGTCTCCAGGCTATGCTTTTATATATTAAATTATTTATATATAAATTGTATACATTCATTTACGAGTACCTATTGACCATTTAATAATTTTTAATTTTTATTTAATTTTTTTTTTATTATTTTATTAGTTAATTTTAATAAATGTTTTCTCTATTTTCAGGAAAATAATTAATTAGAAGATGAACTAATATACGGGATGCCTTTGCAAAATTTTGTAAAAAAGAAAACGATAATAAAAAATCCGGTTCTGGAACATTTAAACATAAAAAATATGTATACAATGATAATTGGTGTTTTTTAAAAAAAAATACATAGAAAGAGACGTAGTTGATAATTTTGAAAAAGATGGAAAAAGTGAAAACGTAAAGTTTAATATTGATATTGACGAAAATTCGAAAACATCGGATGATCTAGTTTCAACTCAAGCCACCCCAATTAAATGTGCTAATCAAGATTGGGGTTCTAGCCCAAAAAAAACGTAAGTCTGATGAAGTCGAGATAAGGCTGGTGAAATCTCTAGAAGTTGATGATAAGCTAAACAGACATTTATTTTTCTTTCATGGGGTAATGTCAGTTTAAAACCAGCATTGGAAAAATTTGATGAAAACGAAGTTTTGAAGTTCCAAATGGGGGTTTTACAACTCATTTCGCAAATTAACAATGAAAAACAATGAGTTTTTCTATTTTCGTTTTCTCAACAGTCTCCTATATTTTCATCTCAGCCTGCATCAACAGTTGTTACTACTGAAGCATACCAATACATGATGCCTCTAAGTCAGGGGTCGACAATCTGTGGCCCGCGAAGACATTTTTTGTGACCCGCACATAGACATTACATTTTTATGTTTTATTTTTTTCAAAAATATTTTTTTTAATATAACTTAGTTATTTAACTTTTTTGTCTTAGTAAATAAATTCTATTCTAGTCGTTTATTTATACTTTAGAGTAGGAATTATTTGGTTAAAATTATTATTACATATGTCTGGCCGGAGTCAAAGATAACGATGACTGCACTGTAACTGGCATAGTTACTTGCGTCTGTAGCGATTAGTATAAAATTGAACTTCAAAATGACGAGATTATTAAAAATTATTTTCGGAGAGAAACTAGTTTGCCTCAATTTCATAGTTGTCTTCCACTAACTTCATTCCCGAGAATCTGACACTTTGCACAAAATCTTAAAACAGCATTTTCAAGTACATATTTAAGTAAGCAGATAATTAATATATTTTTTTAAATTTATATTTTTTTATATGTATATATTTCTGTTAAAAAGTTTATTTTCGTCCGCGAAAAATTCGTCAAACAGTGAGTTAAATATGCACATCACATTTCTTCGTTTATTAATTTGGTGGACCCAATAAATACAATTGTCACATCGTTCTATACGTAATCCCAAACGACGATACCAAAGCCAAATTGCAATGGTGCGTTTTAGATTCATGTTGAAAACCAATTGAATTTAAAGTTTAAAATTAAGTACCACCAAACGTAGACGACTCAAGAGAGAAAACCGTCGTGTGTGAAACAACGTCTGTATGGAAAAAATTCGTACGAATTTTAACCGTACGGACAAAATCGTTGCGTGTGAAAACGGGTGTGGGTATTCTGAATAATACGAACACTTCATTGTTAAAGTATAATCCTAGAACAGTATAATTATGTAACCACTAAAATAAAATTAATCCTGATAGTTAAACATTTTTCATAAGAAAAAAAAGTATTAAGTGTAATCGCTTAATATTAAAATTTTATAAAAATAACAATTTAAAAGTGATTTATGTTTCTTATTGTATTCAAAGTAATACTTTTATTTATCTAGTTTTATATTAGTTATTACAAGTATACTACTCATGTGTTATTTATATGTTTATATTGTATTTAATGTTTGAATTTTAGTTATTTAATTAAAACATTTATGTTTGTAATTTTGTTATATAACTATTTGTATTATTTATTTTAAGCTATAGTGTACAAGTGGGCTGTTTATTCATTACGAAATGTTAGACATACTTTTGGTGATATAAAGATTTTGAAGTAGTTCTGTAATGCAGCGTATTAAATTTGATTTTGACTGATAACTACTTGTACATATAAGTAATTAAATTTTGTAAAACGCGTTTAAAATAGTTTTAAATGTTATAATTTCAGTGTGTTTATTGGGAAAATTTCTGGGGACTTATGAAAAAACTTAAATTTTACAGAATCACTTTGAGTATTCTATTATATGTACGTATTATAATAATAAACTATAGTAAATAGAACATATTCATATAGTGTGCATGTTTATACATAACGTGGCGTTTTACTTCTAATGTAATATGTAATAATGTAATATTTATATTCAAGAAAATAGGACTTCTCGGTATCTAAAATGGTTCATAGATAGCGCTAATATTATGTAAAAACTATTAGTTATAATTTTTCTTTTTATTATGGAGACTTAATTTTACCTATTATTAGAAAAAATATTTTTGTTCTATGTCTTGGCATTAGTTTAGTATCTTCGTGGCCAAATAGTTTACTATAGAATCATGTATGGTGTGAGTAATAATAAACATTGGATTTCGAACAACATTTTTAAACTTTTTCAGTTTTTTTCGGCGCTTTTCACTTATTGTGTACAATGATAGCTCTATAAAATATGGCATCGTGTGGCTGTTGGTTAACAGCAGTCACTGTTAAGTATTGCAGTTAAAAACAAACATGCGTTGCATATTTCTAAAATTAGTGATTTATTTTGTTGTAAATATAAGAAGAGAACACATAACGTTTGTATTTACGTATTTAGTAAACTTTTCATAGTTTGTTTTATTTGTCATTAATTGTCTGATAAAGAGATTAGTGATAACTAATAAAATACTTACATTCATAAAATAAGAGGAAAACATTATTCTAATTATGAAAAAATAAATTAAATTTTTTTTTTACGAAAAATTAGCATGCAATTCGCATGAATTTGCACGACCAATCCCGAAATTCGCACGACACCCCTTCCCCTTCAAAATCGAAAATCCATGGGGGAGGGGCTGGCAACACGTCTCACCAGCCCCCCCCCCTTGGTAAATATTAATATATTCAAAATTTTTTTTTTACGAAAAATTAGCATGGAATTCGCATGAATTTGCAAGACCGATTTCGAAATTCGCATGACACTCCTTCCCCTCTAAAATCGAAGATCCAGTGCGGATCGGCAACACATCTTGCCTTCCCTTCCGTCTGGTAAAAATTAACATATTGAACATTTTTTTTTTTACAAATATTTAGCACGCAATTCACATTAATTTGCAAGACCTATTCCGAAATTCGTATGACACTCCTTCCCTTTTAAAATCGATGATCCAGGGCGGGTTGGCAACACATCTTGCCTTCCCCTCCGTCTGGTCAAAATTCACCTATTCAACATTTTTTTTTTACCAATATTTATCACGCAATTCACATGAATTAATATAATATTATAAAATTATTATTATTATAAACTATTAAATATTTTAAATATTTAAATGTTATGTACATTTTGTGATTTAATATGAAATGAAACATTATATTTTTTATATATTTTTTTTAATACTTTTGTGCATGAATAATAAAAAATATTGATATTTGTAAATTAAGAAATGTTTTATGACTTCAGTCAACAATGTACTTTTTTCAGTTCATAAAATGTTATATTTAAATTAATATTAAATAAATACATATGAACATTGCCGTTATGTAAAAAGAGCCAAAAGAAAATGTAAATCATTTTATTTTTAAATTTTAAATTTTTATAACTTCATAATTTTACTATTTTACACTTGTATAGTACAATTACAATGTATTTGTACAAAATGTTTGCTATATAATAATAAACATAACAAATGTATATGAAAAATCTAATTCATAGTATGAATAACTAACTAAGGAGTATCTACACTACATGCATATACATCGGTACATGTATATATCTTGTTTCTACTGAATACAGTTGACATAAACTGAAAAAACTCATCGCTATAACGTAATTCATTATTGCGTTTACGTTTTGGAACCATTGTATAAAACTCAATATGCACACAATTATTCCGTATGAAAGTCACAACTGGTGAACGAAAAAACAAATACGGCATAGCAGTGGTGGTAATTCCCATCTATCAATATCATCGAACAATCTATATTAACCAATATTAGTTATATTTATGTAATTTATAATGAATTATTTTTATTGTCAATACAATTATTATACAACGGGCTATACTTAATGATACCATATAGATTACACGCCACCGCGATTCCGATGACGTTCGTATAATTGCTAATTTCCGATAACCAGTCCTCACGGTGGACGCATACACCTTTTCTTTTTTTTTTCTATTAATAAGTCACAACAACTTTGGTTATTGACTTTTGTTATACATAGTAAAATAGTATAAATATGTGTTTAGATAAAGAATATAACATTTAATACATATAGAGAGGAATCGGAGGGTGAGTTATACAATTCAAGTTTGAGGTGTGAGCGAATATTTGGATTAATTTATATAATTTGGTATGTTTTAAGAAGGTGAATATTTTTTGGGTGTTGTCTGGATCAGGTTCTAGTGCTTCTTGAAGGTTGTCAGCTAGCATACACGTTCTATTAAACGCTCATGATGTTATGGTAACATTCTTCGGTGTCGCACAAATCAATAAAATTACTCCCAACCATAAGACATGTACATGTCAAAAAATGCTAATTAAAAGAATTTTAAATTTCAAAACTTTTTTCAGAAGTGAATAGTATGTTTTTAAATGAATTGTAATTTTTATGTTCGATATTGGTAACATTAGTACCTGTTCTTTACATTTACAGAGTACTGAAACCTACACGAAAAAAAAACTTATATATTTTATAAAAAATTAAAAAAAAGACCACTAGATTTTATTAACTTCGTGATATGGAAAATAAATGTCAAATTTGTTGGAGTAAAGTTAACTAAAATAGTATTTTAGTTTGCATTAATATCTCTTCAGCATCAGGATCTCTACAATCATCCAAATCAAATGCTATATTAATTAATATCGGTGATATTTATATTTTAAAATTTACAGGTTACCCTGTGCAGAATAATTGGATAAATATAAAAATTTACTAAGTATAAGAAGAACTTTGAATCATGGATAAAAGAGTAACTTAGGAACTTAAACAGCGTTAGGGCTGTAGACACGGGTGTTTAAGGGTTCAGATACCTTCTTCTACGTTTAAGAACAATTATAAAAGTAGAAATTAATTTTTTTCATGCACAAAAGTATTAAAAAATATATATAAAAAATATATTGTTTCATTTCATATTAAATCACAAAATGTACATAATATTTAAATATTTAAAATATTTAATAGTTCATAATAATAATAATTTTATAATATTATATTAATTCATGTGAATTGCGTGATAAATATTGGTAAAAAAAAAATGTTGAATAGGTTAATTTTGACCAGACGGAAGGAAAGGCAAGATGTGTTGCCGATCCGCACTGGATCTTCGATTTTAGAGGGGAAGGAGTGTCATGCGAATTTCGAAATCGGTCTTGCAAATTCATGCGAATTCCATGCTAATTTTTCGTAAAAAAAAAATGTTGAATATGTTAATATTTACCAAGGGGGGGGGCTGGCGAGACGTGTTGCCAGCCCCCCCCCATGGATTTTCGATTTTGAAGGGGAAGGAGAGTCGTGCAAATTTCGGGATTGGTCGTGCAAATTCATGCGAATTGCATGCTAATTATTTGCATAATTTTTTTTTAGATTTTTTACTGGGGGGGGGGGGCTGGCAACATGCACGTAAAAGGACCTATAGGACACTATAGTGTTAATATTTGTTAGGATAGTGCAAAATAATGAACTGCCCAAATTGAATATTATTGAAGAGTTATTTTCTACGGATGTTATGATGCAATTATAATTTAAAATAAAAATGTTGTTTTTAAAATTTGTAATAATTTAATATCTATTATACTGAGCATAAGTAGTATGTACCACGTTATACATTTGCCGTTTGTCAACCATGTATAATTAAAGTTATCATACATTCCGTTATAAATAGGACAGTCCCATTTTTCATATCTTTGTCCCATTATATTCTGGGGAATTTGTCCTGGGGAAATGTTCTGTTTTCAGAAAATGGTAAAAAATAAAGATAATTAATTTTAATCTATCGATGAATTATTGTTCCTATTTTATTTAACCAGTATGCTTGCATGTGACATTTATATACTGTATTATTGAATAGTTGACGTTCAACAGCATCGGAGCTGTATGGTGTATTCATATCTATATACATCTTTATGTATCATATATCTGTATCTACACTCAGTGGCATATTTACGGAGGGGGGTATAAAGGGTTTCCACTACCCCTACATTTTTTTTTTAAGGTATTTTATTATAATGTACCTACCTACATATTGTAGTATAATGATATTTTAATTTTACTATGATTAGGCATGTAATAAAAATTCAATAACAAAATAATTGTTATTAAATACGGGATATAATAATAATATCATTATAAATGTATTATGATTATATAGGAACTCGTATTAAGATATACTAAGATTATTTTTTTAAATAACTTGTTAAATAAAAAAAAAAATATATTTATAATAAAATAATTTACTTATGAATAAGTTTAATAAATTTTCATAATAGTACGTAATTTTGTTAATTACTATTAAATAAAAAAAATTATTTTTAATTTAAAGTATGAATATTTTTATTTTTTGTCCCGTTTTGACTAGAAAAATATTTGAAGAAACTATTTCATCATAATTCAAATGTATTTCACTATATTGAGATAAGTGTTTTACTGTTGATAGTTGCCTACTTTAATATTTATGAATAAAAATACCTATGTTGTTTATATTTTTAGTTCAATGAAAGTTGTTAAAATGCATAGTCGCTTGTAGATTATTAACTAATGATACCTAATGAATCTATTGCATGTTTTATTAATCACGCATCGGTTAATGCGTGATTACAATTCTTTGTAAAGACTACACTAACACACAAAATCAAGTTGTTCCAGTGACACGAATAGGTTGTACTGTGTAAACGTATAGGTATACGAACATATACTACATGTCATGATTATAACAGTGTCGTATTCAATTGGTTTTTATAAACAGAAAGTACCTATATATACTTACTTATTTTATTATCTAAATTAACAATGTATTGGTGGTGTGAAAATTGAATAAGAAGACGTTCTTAACTCATAAAAAAAGTATTAATTTCCTTATCTAACTACCTAGTTTTTGAAATAAATCATACTGTTGGTTAGTTTAAAAAATGAAGTTATTAATTGTAGTTAATTTTCCAAAAGAGGTACAATATTTTAAAGTACTATTAAATATACAATAAAATAATGATATTCGTATAATAATTAAATTATGAAACGTCGATAATAAAGATAGAGGAACCTTATTATAAATTATTAATTGTAAAGTGTAACTACTATTGTATTGATATTTTAATTTAGACTTATATTCTGGTTAGTAAAAATGCTTAAGATACCACAAACCAAGAGGATAACGAATAAATAGGTTTAAAATAAAATGAAGGAACAACAACAAATATGGAAAAGTATTCAATTCAGAAGATGCAAGACGATAGGATTCATATTAAGACATGAAAGCTAGCTAAAAACAATTACTGAAGCAGATGTTAATGGTCACAATAAAAGAGGAAGACTAAGGGCAGAATACATGACCCAGATAATATAGGATATTAATTATGAAAATTAAAGACCTAGAATAATTGTGTTACGATAAAGAAACATGGAGCATTGGAACAAATCTACGAGTCATAACTTAAAAAATCGGGTTTGTAGTTCTTTTTAGTAAATCATAAAGTTTTGTAGTTTGGTTTCATATTTACTTCATATTAAGAATTCCTATTATTAAAGTATATAATAGTATTGACCGGCTTTGGAAAACGATTAACTAGTTCATGAATGTATATGATGATTGAAGACATGTTTTTTTTATATTTAATTAAAATTAGGACTGTCGATGAAGTACTTCTTATAAAAAATTAATTTTTTTTTCTTGTGTACTAGAGAAATGTTGATAAATAACATATTTTTAAATAATATACATCAGTAAATAATTATGAATTATGATCATTTAGTTTAAAGTCAAAAATAATTTTATTAAATTTACATATAAAACGAACATAAATTAATTATATTTTCTGATTTATTATGATTAAATTGAAGAAGAAACTTATAGGTCATAGGTTTTCAAAAAAAAATTTTTTTTTTATTAATAATACTATAAAAAAATAGAGATTTGTGTTCTTAGATATATCTTAAATTTGTCATTATTTTTATTTTTAAAGAATCACTAACATAAAAAAGTTAGAAAAAAATAAGGAAGCATAATAGGAGGCAAAATACATATACAGTATAAGTAAGTTTTTATATAATTACTTTGTACTATACAGTACTTATTGGTACTAATTTAATATAACTAACAAATTAACAAAAACAACTAAGGAATAAACGAAAATGTATGTAGGTATATTCCTTTTTTCAATAAATACATGTGGTGTTAAATAATTATAAGTTTTATGAAATTTAAAGATAATTATTTATTTTTATTTTGTATTGAGACTGTAAGCTTGAAAGAAGGAGTCGTTTATTGATGGAACTATTTTCGAAATTTATAGCGTAGAGTATCAGTTTTTCTTATAATTTTTTTTTTTTTTCTTTTTTATCACAAATATATAATATTGTTAAGTTAAATTACGGTTTTAAGCTTATTGAGCAGTAGAGATGATAATTATGATATAATAAAAGTTACTTATAATTATTATTTTGTGGTTTTTGAGCTGATATATTTTTCGTATCCAATTTTAATAATTATTCCTTACTCAGAATAACATAACTGAGTAATAATTATTTCCTACCAGATTTTTTAATCATTAAAACATTAAAAACTATTTTTAAGTTGTAAAAACATACTAAAATAAGTTCACAAACTTTTTCACATACAATGTATATACCTATTTCAAATCTTTACAAGGTGTAATATATTTATTATTTTATTTAAATACATTTTTTTTAGATATCTATTTCATTTACAGTAAATTTAATTTAAATATGACAATTATTATATGCTCAAAATAGCAGACAGTTTTGATTTCACAAATACTTGAACAATTAGTTGTAATTAGGTGCTTTCGAAACGAAATAATCTTACCGTTATAAAATAAATTGATGATGGTTCCGCTATCAATTCTAAACTAATTGCTGGTTTAACTGCGCTTTATATATATTGAGGTATATACCTTATGATCTCTGAAGAGATTATTTATTATTATACACCGTAAACGCATGTGAATTCAAAATACATAGTTATATGTGTACCTATTCGAGAAAGAAATAAGAGCACAGAAATGTATATACGATGTCTATATGTATATAGACGACCATATGAGTATATATTGTATGAGACACGAGGATCAATGTTTTTAAATCGTGTTTATCCAACTGAAATGACATGTGTATGTGCTCAAAAACTGAGGGTTTAAGAAAAAAAAAAACGTTATATGAGTGAGTAGTGCATGAAAAAAGAATACCGTTATGAAGAGCATTGGTCATAGAGATTTACAGGTATTTCGTATTACTTTTTTTTTTATAGCGCTACCACTGATTAAATTTATAGCTTGGATATATACAATAACAGACATGTACATTAAATAAATATATCAAACAAGTGGTTTTTTAAATTTATATAGGTGGTATGCATTGAATTATTTAATGTTTTATTTTGTTTAAACATACTGTAAACACCCAAATTATATTAGTTATTCGTTTTGGGATTAAAGTAGCACCTATATAAAAAATTGAATGTATCTTTTACCAGTATTACATCTATCTTCTGCTATAAAAAACGATTTAATTGTTAACGAATAGTTTTTATTCGATTTATTTAAAAGCTCATCGAAAATAAATATAATACATATAATATTCTTCATTTAAAAAAAACAAATAATACTTATATCGTTAATTATTAATTATTATTGTAGTTTCCTTGCATATGTTTTACTTATTTTACTGCGAGAATTTGTAGCTTATATATAATATAGAAGCTTATTTATACTGAAAATATTTTAAAGATAAAAATATTTGACTGTTTTTCGAATAATAAAAAAACTAAGTGTACGTTTTGCAATACCATTAAATAATAATTATTTAATGGTATTGCAAAACGTACACTTAATTTTTTTATATAATTATTATACATGTTCATTGTTAGAAAGTGAGATCTCTAGTTGATATTTAAATGTATTTAATCTAAATAAGCCAATAAGTTCTTATTATATGATATTTTATTTATATTATTATATATTAAAGTATGCAGGTTTTAAAAAAGTATTGATCATTCAGAAAATCTAATTTATAATTTGTCAAAAAGAAAAAAAAATGTATATGAGTTTAGTACAGGAAAGTTACTAGTTAATAATTTTGCATTAACGATATGTAATATACTGATTGAAATGAAACTAAAGCGATTAAGAACGTTTAATTGTTAATCGAATTAGAACTATTTATCACATTTTATCGATTGTCTGATACTGTTATTTACTAATAAGAGATACTCAATTATTAATGTAATTGAGGAGATCAATATAACTTACTCAAAAAAAAGTAAAGCCATTTTACATGAACTAGTACAATTTCAAAATGGTGTTTTGAGGAAGAGCTAGTCACTTAGATGAAAAATTCTTAATTGGTGAAAAGGATTATTTTTCGCAATTTATTACTTCACACTTATATATTATAGTGTTGATTTTTTTTGGACTTATGGTTAAAAATACTGAATAAAATTGTATTATTAACTTATAATTTAGTTTACATACATTTTTATTTTATATTCATTGAAAAAAAGTTAGGATTCATCTGGTTGAATAATTTAATTATATGATATGATGAATAACATAGTAATGAAAATAAATATTTACCATTAATTAATTGTTGTTAGATAGGTAGGTATTATTTCTACTAACTTAGATATTTTCAGGATATTATTGGATTTCATTAGATATAGTTATTCATAGATCTCGATGATAAAATATTGCTTGTGAATTATAACTGAAAATTAAAAATAAATTAAGGTATATTTTTGAAAGGTTATAGTACTTTACTAATAATAGTAAAATATGATTATGTAATAAAATATTCAATGTACTATCCATTCTTTGTTTCAAGAATAACAACTTTTTTTTGTGTGTCAATAGGTAATCATAAATTATGAGTGGATGACTACCTAAAAAAATTTTTAAATAGAGTAGTATAATATAAAATGTTATAATATTAAATTTTAAGTTTGTTATTCCAATCGTATGCTAATTTTTTTATGGTACGGTTAACTAAACTAGCATGTTAATTTCAGTTTAGCAGATTATTTAAACACAACAGTTTTATTAATTTAAAAATATTTGTTTCATTAATAATATATTTTTGCATTAGTACCTGTTATAATATAAGTGTAATTTAATTGGAGTTGAACATTTAACATTTTTTTTTTAGCGCATCTATGAAAAAAATTAAAAATTATTAATGTTGTTAATAAATGGTTATACTAATAATGGAAATAATAAAAATCAATTTTGATTGTAATCGAATAAAAAAAGAACCGGATGGGCCTCGCTCTGCTGTACACTTGGGGGTGAAGTGCGACTCTTCATAGGATAGTCATTATAATGGATTTGTTAAATTTGAATTCAATGATAGGTATCATTGTATACGAAAAACCATTCTGAACGGAGATGATAAGTTTGTCTAGAATATAATACAATGTTATTTATAAATATTGTAATAAGTATATTTTATTTTGAAACGAAAAATTTAGAAAAAATCGAAAATTTAAATTGTCTATAAATAAGTCAAAATATGTCAAAATACTTTAAAAACTTAACCACGTATAGAGAACGTCAATATAATAATTTGGTGAATATTTCAAGTTGTTGCGATTTTTGGTTTTTGAGTTAGAGCATTTTAAAAAAACCGATATCATTTGTCAGTCTAGAATATCAAACATTATATTATATTTTACATGTAATTTTATGTCAATATTCGCTGTTCAAACGCTTATAAAAAAAAATTGTGCCAATGGATTTTAATAGTTTTTGAATGACAATAAGAATTACTTCTGTGGAATCTTCTATTACATTTTCAAGTATTTTGTAGGAGCCAAATTTTTTTTATCACCGATTATAAAAATAAAATGTAAAAAAATCGAATATTTTATATGCCTATAAGTGGCTTAAAAATCAATATTATATTTTGAAAAAAATATGACATAAAGGAAATACCAATCTTAACAGCTGGTAGAAATTTCAAAAATCTGCGACTTATACTTTTTGAATTATAACAAATATTTAAAATCGTTTGAGAATAATTCGCTATTTTATGCAATTTCGTAAATATTTAAATTTCAAACAGTCATAAAATTTTTTCCTCTAAGTACGGTATACATTTTTTTAAAGATTTTTGAAGAGTAGCTTATAGATAACTTAGTGTTAAAATTTTGAACCTTAAGTATTAACAGAAAAAATTTATGAATTTTTATCAATAAAATAACTTGCAAATTTTCGCAATTTTTACATACTTCGTATAAATTGGAACTTTGAGCACTTATAAAAAAAAATTGTGACTTATGATTTTAGATTTTTTTTTTCAGTTAAGGAACAACTTATTAGAAACCTTGTATTAAATTTTCAAGATTTTCTGGCCGGCCAAAAAAATTTTATCGTTATTTTAAAAAAAAAATACTTAAAAAAATTGAAAATTTCAATTGTCTATAAATAGCTCAATAAAAGCTCAATAAAAGCTCAATTAAATAATAGCTCAAGTATTTACATCGATTAGTTTTTGAGTTATAGCAAAATAAAAAATATGAGTATGTCGAAAACTGGTTTTGCGTAAAAACTCCCGTTTTTCCATCAATTTTTTAGGGTTCTTCCTGTCGCATTTAAAAAATATTGAAAATTTTTTACTTTTGACCCCCCAAAGTACCAACTAGATTCACTTTCCCTTCAGAAAAGTTGCTACATAAGCAAATCGAAGCATTTTTACTGCCAAAAAAGGTGTCGTCAGACACTAAAATAAAAAAAAATAAAAAAAAAACACACACCATTGTAAAACCAATAGATTCCATCACTCCGTTCAGAATCTAAAAAAACAGTGAACGAAGACTTTAGAATATTTCAATATTTTGATATTTCAACAGGAATTGATTGTATACAATACGTAAAAATATTCTTTGAAATTAACGTCTTATTGTTTATTATTATATATTATATTTAAGGCTTTATTGTAAACATATTGTATTAATGCAAAATTTCGTTTCATTTTATAGTTTTGAGCCTTAAAGTGTAAAAATAACCGGTTAGTGGCATTCGGGGACTGCCACGATAAAGCTATTGCATATTAAATAAATAAGAAGTTGATATAATTTTAAATTTTTTTATTATTCTAGTTATTCAAGAATTTGGATCATAGCAACTACGATATTCCATTAATTACGGGATTCCACAGGTAGTGGTCACGCTTTTTCGTTACGAAAAATTTTTTTTCAGTCACCACACCAGGCCTGCGATAAAAGCTATGCAATAGCTTAATAATACAATTAAAATCAAATTAAATCTTAACATATAATACATATGATAATTTATAATTTAGCAAGTATAAAATCTATGAATCTCGAAAAACATGTTAATTGTATTTAAAACCAATATTGGTTTGTTTATTTTTATTTTTTATTTATTTTCATAAAGTACCAACAAACTTATTTCAGTTTTAAATTAGTGATAGTTAAGAAAAGTATTTGAAGATTGTATGAACATATTATTTAATTGTGACATGAAGTGCAATTTATTATTTTGAGTCATGTAAAACTGACAGAATTATATAGTTTTAATAAAATTACATTAAGAAATATTATTAATAATTGTGTCTGGAAGGTTTTGAAATATTGTATTTGTATAAAGAAAACTTGATTAGCAATTATATTACTGCCTTAACTTCCATATTTTCATTATATTACTCTGAATTTATGATTTTCGAAAAATTTAAATTTAAATATATTTAAATAAAACTAAATTTTCTTAATTTTCATCATTAAAGAATTTTTTTAATTTTATTGAATCATAATAATATTTGCTTTTTTTTACCGGGATGTTTTAAATAAATACAATACATAACATAATAAAGAAGATTTCGAATATATTTTTTACCTAGTTTATGGGCCAAATTTATAGTAAAAAATAATAGTTTATTAACCAAGGTAAACGTTACGTAATGAGGATGATAATAAGAGTTTATAAACTTAATATATTATTTTTTTAATAAGATATTGAGTCTTACTAAAAAAATCTGTTCTATTATAAATGTGTAATTATAGTTCATGAATTTTTAAGTAAAATTTGGTATTTTTCTCAGGAATATCATATAATTTCTAGATTCCAATTGATATTATTAAAAATTACGAATAACTTGGTTTAATTAATTTTTATTATTTTTTTTATAATTTTGGGTGCATAAAATAACATACAACTCGATATATTTTTTAAAAAATAATATTATGTATTTGAAGATTACTTTAGATAAAGAAAAGCATACTTTATAAATTAACTTATTTGGCAATCAAATAAGTTAATTTTATTATATACCTATCTTTGTTGAATAGATAATTTTGAATAAAAACTTAGTACTTCGAAAAATAGTCTGTAATAAAAAGAATAGGCAGATTCAGTTTTGCTTGAGATTTATAACTTTCCCAGGTTGAATTTTTCTGGTGCTTATAACTCTCACACTCATTTTTCATTATATTCAATTATACATCGAATAGTACAAATTATGTAGTGTGTATACTAACCTAATTGCGTAAAATTAATATATATATATATATATATAATTTGTATGTACAACATTGTTTTAATTTAGTGAAGTATAACAAGTAAATATAATAAGTAGAACAGAAAACTAAATAATTTTATTCGTAGAGAAATGTATTCAATTAATCATTATTTATGTATTCTGTGTGAAAATCGATTGTCATTAAATGGATTTTTTGTAACATCGGTATGACTACTGGATAATTATAATTTAATTCGATATATATATTCGATACCATTGTAAAATTGAATGTTACGTGTTTTTCACGATTTTAATATCATATTGTTATGAATTTTATAAAATTCAGTAATTATTAACATATAATAGTTGTCAATGAAAGTTCTTAAAAAAAAAAAAATCTTATGGATATATAAATCACGTTTAAAATATTAAAATGTATTTTCTCATCAGCATTATATCTAAGTATATGATTACTGCAGTTGCTTTAAAATAAATATTATATTTGAAAATTAATAGCTGACACGCATTATTAAATTACTATAATTATAGATTTTAGTTAATACATTTGTCTTATCACAGCTATACGGAGTTGAGAAACTAACTAATACGAACTACAATTTAACACTTTAATATTAAAAAACGAACTTATGTAGGATACCAGTTTTTAATAATTTGTTACTACATTGTAGTTGGTTTTTTAACAGAAAAAAAATTTAACAAATTACTAATATAACGCTATAAATGTACTCTTTGAACTCAATGATTTACTTTACCTTATTGCGCAGATATATTATGTTAAATTTGTTCTTTAAACTTATTGCGAAAGATTTAAAAGTAAAATTGGTTCTTTTGTAGTCCTATCAATACATGATTAGAGTTGATGCTCTAGATCTTGATTATTATTGAGTTGGAATAGGAATATTGAATTGCGACATAATGCGAAACCTCTGATGACCAAAAAATATGTTCAAATTAAATTACAGAATAAATAAACTTTATTTTCAAAATAAATATAAGCAATAAACTGTATAAAAATATTTCAATCGTACATAGTTAATAATATTAAATCTACAAAAATATTAAGTCGTTGTTATAGGAAACCGTAGTTGCGAAATGGGATAAGTGCGTCATAAGTGCAATAATAATATAATTACACTTGTCTGAGTTACGACACGTTCGTTGGAAGTGACATTACTAAATCATGTCTTCAGACCAAGTTATGTATAGCGTTTAGAGTTGTTAAGAGGCCGCGAGATGAAATGAAATTAAAGACGTCATCGTGTTGTTAAATCTTTTACAATTTAAACGGATAATCTGAAAATAAAACAAATGTTTTCGTGCCTGGAGACGTTAGGATGGCGGTCAGCAATGTTGGACCGGTTGCGTCACCATTCTTGGTGAAAAAAAGAAATCTTCAAAAAAGGGATACATATGTATATATAAATACGTGATGCGGGAAATGATCGCGGCAAACTCGGTAGTGAGTATCGAAGCGTTGCCGAATGAAACCACTGAACTTAATAATTATAATAATAATAATAATTAAAAAAAATATATATATAAATAAATAAATATAGGTTTGTGTTGACGATGGGTCATCGAAGAGGGATCGATTTTACTGTAGGTACGATCTCTGAAACGCACGTATAGATCTGGGATCACCGTGATCAGACGTTCACGGGAGCGGGCTGCGTCGTAGGAGATTGTTGTTGTTGGCCGGAAGAGGCGGTCCCGTTATTATTGGACTGGTTCACATTCAGTCCCATGACGTTGACTAGCCACGTGACGCCCTGCACGGCAGTCTCACCGAACGCCTGGATGAGCGCCTCTTCACTAGGGTCTACTCCCTCTTCGCTTTCTTCTTCTTCTCCTCCTTCCTCCTCGGCAGACTGCGAGCTGTTGTTCGACAACGGCACTTCCGGCAAATCGACGACTCTACGACACGATAGATTATAATTAGGAATTAGAAAATTATTTTTGCCAACTTCGATCTCTGGGACTGTGGGGTGGGTTATTGCAGTGAACGAAAATTAGAATGAACACTGAACGCTACCACAGTAACGATGATGTACTGTAAAAACGCACATGAGTCGTATTTTCGCGCACTACATGCCATCTTAATCAAACATTGGAAATTATTTTTGTTCTACCACCAATTAAATCGTAGAGCACTACTTGATATTTTTATCGCTGTATGGGAAAATATTGAACGATATATATTATTTTGTATCATGTTTTCGGGAACTACTTTTGGAAGAAGAAATTTTTTGGTTGTGAAAACCATGATTATATGCAGTAATGAATAGATAGTCAAATGTAACTTTTAATTAATTACTATCATCAATACTATACAATAACTACAGATATCTAAGGTATAACAACACTATGATCATCATAATGACTTCACATGAAATCGATCAGTAGCAAAAATATTGTGTTTAGCCCAAAAAAAATATTATTTATGATAAAAGTATTAAAAATAAAATAAAATGTACGACCCATTGCAGTCGTTTTTCCGTTTTCAAATCTGTCATCACAACCGAAAGAAAACCAATGCGATCGTTTAATAGGCACTGTTAATATTATTTATGTGAGTGGTAGTATAGTTTTTACGTATTACGCCTATTTTCCATACGTAATTTGCATGATAAAAAGTTGATAAAAAAGCTTATTTATAATTTATTTAACCTATTTATTATTTTCTTTACGATCGTTTAAATAACTTTCATTTGTAATTATGTTGTGTATTTTATCGTAGATACCTACTAAGTTGCGTGCGGGTCATAAAACTAAATAAATTCCGTTGAGTCGTGAGAAAAAAAATATAATACGGTTTCATTAAAACCTTTGTCTCGTCGGAAATGAGTATTGATACTATACGTAAATGGTTATAGTTACGTTTAGGCGTATCAAATTATACGTGAGCAGGAAACGAAAATGAGAACGTGATAGAGAGAAAGGAAGAGAGGTATGTATAAATGGTCGTACGTTTGAGTTAATAAAATTAATGTTTTCATTGTTATCAATGCTACATGTCGAGATCAAATTGCATTGAATCAATTATATTCTTCAAAAAAGTATAATTTTTGAGACATCTATATAAACTATAAAAATTATAAGATTTGTAAAATATTTTTCATAAGTAAAGACTATATTTAAGGTCTCAAAACTCGTTATCAATATTAATGAGTAATTTTCTATAATCAAATAATATTGTATTTCTTTATTTAAATAGGGTTTTATTTTCCGTTAAACAAAAAAAAAAACAATTTTCCGTTAAATATTGGTAAGTATATAATTTCGAAATATATTAAAAAATATATGATAATTTTTCTAAACATCATCATAACTTATTATTGTCTTCTTCTTCTTCTTCTTCTTCTTCTTCTACTTCGCCTTCCTCCCAACTATTTGGGGTCGGCCACCCTTGTCCTACACCTCCACTTTACTCGGTCAATCACATCTCCTCTGCACACACCGACAGCCCTCATGTCATTCTCCAAAGTCTCCAACCATCTCTTTTTTGGTCTTCCTCTTCCTCTTTTCCCTTCAACGTCCATCTTCATAACCACTCTTACTGCATTCGTTTCCTCTCGCCTCATCACATGCCCAAACCATCTCAGCCTATTTTCTCTCATCTTGTCCACAATTGGCGCTACACCAACACTACCTCTCACGTATTCATTCCTTATTCTATCTTTTCTTGTCACTCCACTCAACCATCTAAGCATTCTCATTTCCGCGACACTCATACTTTGTTCTATTCTCCTGTTAACCGCCCAACACTCTGAACCATACAGCATAGTTGGTCTCACTACACTTTTATAAAATTTACCTTTCAGCCTAATTGGAATTCTCTTATCGCATAACACGCCCGATGCTTCTCTCCATTTCATCCACCCGCATTTAATCCTATGTTTTGCATCAATGTCAAAGCCCCCGTCCTTTTGAACAAAAGATCCTAAGTATTTAAAGCTCTCAACTTCACCTATCACATCACCATCTATTGTCAGTTGTCTCCTCATTCCTTCAACTTCTTGGTCTCTTTGTCCAAAATCATACTCAATATACTCAGTTTTATTTCTACTAATTCTCAATCCCTTTTCTTCGAGGGCTAACATCCACTCATTTAACCTATTATTGACAACTTCTAGGTTTTCTCCTATCAGAACTATATCATCCGCAAACATCATACACCATGGTATCTCACCCTGTATCTCCTTTGAAACCTCATCCATTACCACTGAGAACAGGTAGGGGCTTAGAGCTGACCCCTGGTGCACACCTACTCCTATACTGAAACCTTCTGATACTCCACACCGACTCTTGACACTAGTACTCGACCCTTCATACATATCCTGGATCAAATTAACATACATTTTTGGGACATTTTTCCTCATTAATGCCCACCTTAAAACTTCCCTTGGCACCCTGTCATACGCCTTTTCTAAATCTATAAACACCATGCATAGTTTTTTATTCTTTTCTCTGTACTTCTCTACTAATTGCCTAACACAAAATAATGGCTCCATTGTCGATTTTCCTGGCATAAAACCAAACTGGTTTCCTGATATCGAGGTCTCACTTCTTATCCTCTTCTCTATAATCTTTTCCCAGATCTTCATACTATGACTCATGAGCTTTATTCCTCTATAGTTCCCACATTCTTGTATGTCTCCTTTTCCTTTAAATATTGGTACAATAAAACTCTTTCTCCAATCTTCTGGCATTTTTCCCTCTATCAGTATTTTATTAAAAAGATTTTTCAACCACCCAATGCTTACATCTCCTAACATTTTCCACACCTCTACAGGTACTCCATCTGGTCCTACCGCTTTTTTCTTTTTCATCGCCTTCACCGCATCTCTCACTTCCTCCTCGCCCACTAGACCAATCAATCCTTCATTCCATGACATACTCTCTAAAACTTCTTTTGGATATTCCTCGTTCAGTAATTTCTCAAAATATTCTTTCCATCTTTTTTTCCATCATAACTTATTATTGTATAGTTATTAATTTGTAACACAATCCTAATTTTAAATTTAGTAAAAAATAATTTATTTTTATCAATTTTGAATAAAATTTATATAATATATTATGTTATCATAGGCGCCAAATTCACGGGGGCAACAGGGCAATCGCCCCCGTAGTTTGATTTTAAAAGGAATACCACTCCCTATTTCAATTATAAAATGAAGGTAAAACGTAAAAATAGTATTTTGTTTTCGGGTATTTGTCCCCGTGCTAAAATCTTAAAGTCGGCGCTTATGTATGATATTATACTCGTACTAATATTTTTTTTTTTTAAATTTAGTATAATTAAGCTTGAGTAGTACTATACAATTGTATAAATTATAATATAAACTACAATTGATAATACTAATTCAAAACTACATACTTAAGTTTAGATAACTAATGTCAGAAAAACTTTAAAATTAATAATAATACAAAAAAAAAAACACTATACAATCGTTATAATACACTGATAATTTATAATAATATTGTTAAATTTATATACGATACTTCCTAACGGTTAGGACCTAACCAAATGTACGTGATTTTGACGCGCGTTAAATGGACGTATACGACATTTTGACACTTGCAATTTCGGTGTATCGATATCCCGACGAATATCATTTTGACGTGTTTTTTTATACAATTTTATCATAACTGGATAAAAGTTTTATATGATCGACACAAGACAATTTTGACGCATATTTATTTTATTTTATATATATATATATATTTACCTTGGTACTAAATTTTAATTAAAAGAAATATAATGATACTAAATTATTTAATAATTATAAATTACTATTTTTATCAAACTTATCTTTATTGCTATCCATATTTTTAAATATTCATCACGCATATTGATAGACATAATACCATCACATTAGCACAAAATATTCATCGAGTAAGTATTTGCTGATACTTGAATATTACTATTCTTGATCATTGTTAAAATTTTTATAAAATTTAATTATCTCAACAATATATATCTAATACTTCTAATGTATCTGTTTATTTGTTATCATTAGATAAGTATAATAAAACACATCAAGTTGACATTCATCGAAATGTAGATACGTAAAAATTGCACGCGTTGAATTGACCGCGTCCATTTGACGCGCATCAAAATGACGTGATATCCACAAACATTCAATCATCACAAATCACATATTTTTTAGAAAAGATTTTCTCTGTAATTTATATGATAACAATTGTACTTTAGTCAAAGATATGATCAATTTAAACTTAGTGATATGACCATGATATATATATATATTACAGTGTACATTTAAATGAAACTTATAAATATACGAGTAAGTAAACAACTAATTACTTGTAATAAATATTTTTAATACATATTGATTTATTTTCAATATTTTTCATTTACTTGAGCACTGTATATTTAAAATGATTATATTTTATGCTTTTGTACATTTTACAAGAAAATTATTTTCAAAAGGCTTTGATTGCAAGAAAACAAAAAAAAATTACTTCTGTGAAAACATTTTGCTATGAAAAATAATTATTTTCATTTTAATTAAAAATGATATGTGACTGTTTAAATAAATAAAAAAATCGAGTTCATGTACTACCTACTGTAGTTGTTCTACAAATAGTTTGTTTTGAATTATGATTATATGATTTAATTGTAGTTAATAACATAGGTAAAACATGTAAAACATAGGATTAAGTGCGGGTGGATGAAATGGAGAGAAGCATCGGGCGTGTTATGCGATAAGAGAATTCCAATGAGGCTGAAAGTTAAATTTTATAAAAGTGTAGTGAGACCAACTATGCTGTATGATTCAGAGTGTTGGGCGGTTAACAGGAGAATAGAACAAAGTATGAGTGTCGCGGAAATGAGAATGCTTAGATGGTTGAGTGGAGCGACAATAGAAGATAGAATAAGGAATAAATACGTGAGAGATAGTGTTGGTGTAGCGCCAATTGTGGACAAGATGAGAGAAAATAGGCTGAGATGGTTTGGGCATGTGATGAGGCGATAAGAAACGAATGCAGTAAGAGTGGTTATGAAGATGGACGTTGAGGGGAAAATAGGAAGAGGAAGACCAAAAAAGAGATGGTTGGAGACTTTGGAGAATGACATGAGGGCTGTCGGTGTGTGCAGAGGAGATGTGATTGACCGAGTAAAGTGGAGGTGTAGGACAAGGGTGGCCGACCCCAAATAGTTGGGAGGAAGGCGAAGCAAAAGAAGAAGAAGAAGAAGAATTGTAGTTAATAACATTTTAAAAATAAATGTTATTAATATTCGATTTAATAATGTATACATTTTTAATGCAATTTACCGTGTTTATTAAAATTTAAATCTTTTCCGTATAATTACAACTTGTAAACTGTAATTAATTGATAACTCATAAATAATTAATGCTCATATAATATAACCATATTATTTATTATTTTTAATTGTATTTAATCATTACGAGTTACGTTTATTAGTTAATTTGTTATTATATATAAATATTTGTTTTTGCTGTTTAAATGTTCTAAATATTATGATATAAATACATCTGAGAAGTATTTAACGACAATCGAAAGTTTTATAATTACTTTTAAGTTTTATTGTAATTGTTAAATGTTATTTTTATTGTTAAGATGAGTTTTTTCAGTGAAGAGCATTGTGATTTCTTATTCGACATAAAAATCATATAAACTCAAAATAGAATAGATGTGAAATGTATATGCATTTTAAAAATCTTATATACGTTTATATACGTATGAGAAATATAGACTCAATTGTGTCTGTTAAGCCTCATGAGAAAATGAAAAAAATACGTCTGCGTTTATTTAAGAAAAATTAAATGTTATTAAAAAGTAAATAGCATCCATAAAATTATTGTTCTGTTAAGTTGTGTCTTTGTCAGTGTTAATATTAATGATAATGTGAAAAAATACTAAATTTTCTATTGGGTACATTGCACTATTACATAACATATTTACTTTTTTAAGTTAATTGGTTTTTTTATTTTCATTGCATAGACTTTGTGGAAAAATGTTTTGGTTAATGTTATCATTTCGTTAGGAGAGTATATTCAATTTTGAGAATATATTACATTACTTTATAGTTTAAGTATGCATAGTTTTAATATCTCACAACCATACATGCTTTACACGGTTTTCATGAGTTATAGATTTGAAATAATTAACTTCCATAAAGCCATTTATTGTGCACTTACGTGGAATTGAAGATTAATCGATTTTGGTCCATTTTAAAACATCCCATAGGAATCGAGTTCTGCACTTCGTTTAACAAAGTGGCTTCCAACTTAAGACAACCGTCAAAGTCTTGTGGTGTAGATGAGTTTCCTACAAATCGAGCGCACAGTTGACCGAATCCAACCAGCACGTCCATGCACACGGGTTCCGGGTTATTGCCTGTGACATATAATATTCGAAATGTTAGGTTCATGCAAAGTATTCAGTAAGTTTTATTGGAAGCTGCTCTTTGTTGACGATTTATGTTTTTGGTATCGTAATAATAATATATTGTAATAACTTCAATTACAATGGTACAAATTGCCTTTGACTTGATGGTTAATATCTTATTAGAGTGAAAAAAAAGAGAGAAGTAAAATTTTACGCAAAACTAGCATTGACATTACATTAGAATATGGCAAAGTGAAATTTTAATTTTAGAACGAAAAAAAAACTTATAAAATTGGAAATAATTAAGGTCTATGATAAATACAACCGGGTAGACAATAAATAAGAGTTTAATTTGATAGCGTTTTAATAATTTGAACGAACTATTTCTTTTGAAGCACCTATAATGTTGCGGTCAATTACATTTCTCTTTTTAGCGTGAAATATGTTCATTTTTACGGTTGATTAGTTTTCGTATTATAAAAGTTTCTTAAGAATAATAAACGCATTTTATCAATGTAAGGTCATAAATCATAATTTTAAAAATAGATTGTAAAAAAAAAAACCATTTTAAGTAAATTATTAATAAATATAAATTTAATGACAAATTATGTATTAAATTATTGTGCAAATATTAATAATAATTAATTATTACACTGCAGTAAAAACACATTATGGTATATTATATATTTAGTTGGAAATTGAATTACGTACTGTATAATATAGTGTGTTAATATAACGTATAATATACATTTTATGTGTATGTGTTGATGAATAATTCAAAATATAATTTATTATGTTTTAAAATAATAAATGACTAACTACTGAAATGGTATGACTTCTTAACTTTCTAGCTTTTCAGTGTAAACATATAAATATAAAATGAAACGGTGGGAGAGTAGTGAACAAACGCCCAGACAGCGACGTAATGAATGATTATGAAATCCGCTAATATACGATTGTGTCCCTTTTAGTATTACGATTGTGTACGATTTTTTTACCTAGCCCTTAGAAATATTACGATTACGTACTAAAATAAGTGCAACATTGCCAACATTACTTAGTATTGGGTAGATACAAATTTAAAAAAAAAGAAATAATAATACACATAATTTATTAAAACCAATATAGTTAATATAGTTTTAATATAGATCATAAAAATAAAAATAAATATAATTTGAAACTTTGGTACCGGTAATAAGTCCTTTTTAAAAATTTAAAATATTACCGTCTATTTTAAATTGGCCGTATAACTGAAGTACATTATTTATTGTTTACATATCTTTAGTTTAAACAGCATTTGATATATTTTATGTATGGTGGATATTTTTATATTGGTTTCAGCCTGGATCAATGATTCAATGACAAAGTATATAGGTGATGTGTTGTCATCTAAGTAAATAGAGAAAAAAGAGAAGAAATTTAATATACAAATTGGTATTTAATATTATTTTATAGTTACGTATGGATAATCAAAAATTACTTGTACAGGAATAATAATATAGACACAGTAATGTTTATGAAAATGTATCAAATATGTAAGCGATAATTATTTAATATAAGTTATTTACAAATATTCACGGTTGCGAACAACGCAAACATTGCACTAAATTTGGGTAGGTAGACCGTACGTGTAATAGAGAAAAAGGTCTATACGTAATTGTAATGCACCTATGAAGATGCAATAGGTTCTACTGAGAATTATACTCGTGTTAGACCAATTTTTTACCGTCAAATTTCAACAAATTACTGAATATGACTACGGTACAAATAAAGACAATAACTGCATTTTATGGCAAGGAAAAAAAAACGGAATTTAGTAAAACAAATAGCAACTTATTTTAATTTTTTTAACGAAGTACATTAATTGTAACTCGTGATTATGTTGAAAGAGTGCTAAATAAAAACAGCAAATTTTATTAAAAAGTAGAAAATTAGATTTATATTCCAATAAAAGCATTTATAAATTATATTTTTTAAGTTTTATAATCATTTAATTTGATAATAAACAGGAAATTTATCGGATTTGCCAATTACGACATTAATGCGTAAAAATGTAGAAACCAAACCATTTTCTATAAATTGTAACGAATTTTCAATACAGTGTTTTCCGATTTTTTTTATTTTATTAATCGTTGCGAATCTAATCTTATCGGATATTATTTTGTGAAAATTTGCATACATTTTGAATTCGTAAAAATAGAATGTCTATATAGTAAATGGCACTGATATGAAATAGCTTAACAATATATTTTAGGTAAAAACCATTTTCACGGCCTGTACATCAATTTACGAGAAATATATACTAAGATTTTCTAAAATAAAAAAATTATGTTTTCATCATTATTAGACATGTCATGGCAATTGTATTGTGCTCGATGTGTTTCACCAGCCGTACAACGGAGTCGGTTGTATAAGTGTAAAACCGTAGTAAAGAATTCTTATTTTTACGTTTATTTTTGCATAACAATCTTGTATACAATGGTACATAATTTATTACATTTGGGCATAAAAAAATTGTTTATGTTTGGTTTCCAATGGTTGCGATCATCCGATCATTGATGGAAACTTTTCATCAATAATCGCATGTATACCAATTAATAAATTATTAAAATAATAAATAATTTACTGTTTTGAAACTCGTAACGATCCGTTAAGTATGTTACATGTTTAAACACGATTTTAATGTGAAATGTACTAATTTTTATTACACACTACAATAACAGTAATTATAAACATAATAACTTTAATTTTAACATAAAATATATAATTGTAAAAGTATATAACTTAGGACGTTAATGTTGTATAGTTACTTATCGTATTTAATTTGTATCGTTCAAAACGTAGTATAAGTATACACTATTACATGTTACTTAAAACGAGTTTAATAACCATTGATAAACTTCAAAACAACTATGTCACTACTACTATGTTACTACAATTGTAAAAACATACATACAAACGCGACTACCTTAACAATCGTAAAAAATATAAAAAGTATTGTTGATTTAATCGGTTTAAAATGAACGCCAAGTAAACAATTAAATAATTAGTTTTGGCCGTCGTGTCAGTGTTATTATAACATAACATTGCGTAAACATTGACCGAAGTACATACTACCGTTCATACGATTTAAAAACATGTTTAGAGGTGCCGTAATGGTTTTAGAAATAATTAAATTTAGCACGTGATCACGATGGTATATGCCTGTAGTTTAGAGAAACGGGAAAACGTTTGTAAAAAATGAAAAAATAAATATATAGTCCGTTGTTGTATTCGTTATGATATAAATATTTGTAGATTGAAATTCAATTCAACTAGTCGCAGTTGAAGAAACAATATATTGTCAGTAAAGACGGTCGTTACCAACGAGCTGATTTCAATTTCACGTGTCATTGTCAATGTCACGGCGGTCTTACGAATTTTGCAGGCGTGCGGCTTTATTTCTCACGTCGGTTTGTGTGAGGACCTCTATTCCGGGGAAAAGTGGCTCGTCACGCCATACACACGATATGTGTGGATTATATTATTATTTTTGTTGCTGTCCATTACCGTGTTACCACTTACAGCGTTGCATCGAAACACGTGCCGGACGTGCAACGAACCAGCAGTAGTGTATGCAGATCTGTACAATATGTTTGAAAATAACTTTTTACGAGTTCGGTATTTTCTATAAACCGACGACCAACGCGATGAAAAACATTTGATTTGTGGAGCGAAAACCGAACGCGAGACAAATCGATATATTGGTTAACGGTAGGCATGGGAATCGAGAGCCGAGGTTTGGGAGGTATCCACTGTTTAAAATCGAAAAATATTCGGACATATTCGGTATCAGCACTACATTTTCTCAGAACTCTTGGGAAGCACCACAGGCCCTCTTTCCCTCCTCCGTTGGATTGGAAGAACAAAGGAATTTTGCTAATTCCTGGATCTTGGAAAACTGAATGCATAGGTAGATTAGTAGTAATAAGGTTAGCCTAACCTTGTTACTTACTTACCTAACCTGTCCAGTGACATTTGTAAACAATGTGCGCAACGTATATTTTAGTACCCATATCTTGTTTCTTTCACATAGTTACTGCCTCCCTCCGAATTATGTATTAGACTTGGTCTGAAGCATCAGGCAGTTGGTTGTTTTGGTCCCAAAATCTCTATTGCACGTGCGCGATACAGATAGCGTGTAACGTGGAAGGATTGTCGCGGTAATTTTCAAAAACAAATGTGCAAGTGTAGTGATGAAAATCGTTATGCACTGAATATCATTTAAGTTTTTAAGACTACATATTTTATGGCTTTGTGCTTTTATATACATATTTGAAGTTTCGCGAGTACAAATGCTTATTTCAGAGTACGTTTTTGGATAATTATTACTTACGAAACGTTCCAGTATCCGTAGAATACATTTTATCTGTGACGCTTGTACTGAAAACTCTTTCACCACGTAGCCGGGTGCACACTACTATACTACGTACATGCACCCAGCGAGCGGTATGGTATAACATAATTGTCACGGGGAAACGAAACGGTGGAAGCGATGGAGGACGTAATGTAAAAAGTACAAAACAATAGAATATGCTGCGGTCATTGGCGGTACAACGATCGCATGCTATTATTTTTTACTGTAGTATATGCGTTCGCGGATGCTTACCCTTGATGATGCCGTTCTGGACGTTGCCTCTGCCATAGGTCACGTTCACGGCGATCGACTCGATGTCTTGCACGTATTTGAACTTGACACAACCTGCGGTGAGCACGGCGTGGTTACGTGTTGAAACGGGGAGGAAAAAGAAACGGGGAGGAAAAAAAACGGTATTGCATACACCGCTAGACGTACTCACCCGGAGACGTGGTTAAATCCAAGAACGGCATGCTCATGCGCAGGCAGCACACGCACGACTTCAGCTCCGGGCTCTGGCACTCGCACCGCTTCTCAGGCACTTGTTTCGACTCGGCCGGAAGTCCGCTCCTCTGCTGGATCACGCCTTCCAAGCCGGTCCACAGTAAGTCTGCGGTAACAATACAGAACACGGTTAGGCGACTCGATGGCTTTAAGGGCGGACGGTTAATCGGTAATAGAGCAAGGAGAGGCAACAATAATAACGACGGTGGTGCGTTAAGATAACGACGGACGGAGCGAAATGATTATTTAATTTTTCGTCAAATCCCTTACGCCTCCGTCCGGCGTGTCAACACAACGCAACCGCGCGCACCCAACACATAAACATTATTATGTTGGACAGTAATAGCGTTGAGCTCACCCGTGACGGTCGACGGTACGTTGGCACCGGAACACGATGCCGCGCACGCCACGGCCAAGAAAACACACCACCACGTTAGACGATACATCGTGATTTCTGTATAACTACGTCTGCAGAGTTAGGCGCACGACAACAATGACAACGACGGCGACGACGATGATGATGATTGGGTAAGATTCAAAAAAACAAAAAACACGTCCAACACGCAGCCGGTCCCGTTGCGTCTGCGGCGGCGGTCAGTAAACGATACTATACCGGCAGCGGGTCAACGGGTCATTTGCAGCCCCCACCGGTTTACCACTTTCTTTTTGTGTGCTACGGCGGTGCGGATGACTGCGTTGAACTACGATGACGACGACGACAACGACGACAATGAACTACGTTCGGAGCGAGTGCATCGACTAACAATTTCGCTTTCTCTCGGTCGCTTGCGCGCGCGCACGATATGCCTGTGCCTCGCTTTCTAACTCTTCGACTTTCCCCGCGTACACCGAAATTATAATATTATACCTGTGTAACAACAACAACAATAACAAAATTAATAACATGTATACAGGTACGACACACACACACACATACACACACACACACACACACAAACACACACGCGTGCGCGAGACTAAAAACACGTTTGTACCACGTTCATGCCCACTTGTAGCATCAATCGGGTGCCTCTGCAGTTGTTGTGCACCGCACGCGAGCGGATGGGGAGTGCGGGGACGATATTGATAAAATGATAGTAATCAGCAAGCAGGTTGTTACGGTACAAAATCATAACAATTGTAACAGGCAACCAGGGGCGGAACTAGGGAGAGAAAAATTTTAGAGGGCGTAATTTTTGTACATTATAATCTATTATGGACTACTAGCTTAATATTTTACAGTTTTTTACGTACAATGCGTTTTAAACTCAATCAATTGGATTTTACGTTATTTTTTAGAAAAAAATTGTTAGGAAGTGTATTATATATATATATATATATATATTATTATGATTCTTGGTCTACGATAGGACGTAATTTTAACGTTTTCCCCGGACGTCAAAATTCCTAGTTCCGCCTTTGCTGGCAACTAACAGGCAACCCGTTTCGTGGGACAGGGATTTTTTTTTTTAAGTTTTAGTATCATAGTAATGTATGATTCTTAGAATTCGAGTACATAGTAAACGAGAACAATAATAATAGCTTTACTAGTTGTGCTAATGAGTACAAGGAACTTTTACAACTCGCGATATTTTCGCACGAACCGCGGTACACAAGTACGCCGTCTTAAATCGCGACAAGGGGGTTGGACGTCGAGCAACACGTAAGGCGGTCGAAGTTGGGCCGGGTACCGCGCGCGAAAGGAAAACCGTCCCGGAACGAGAGTGGGTTTTTTTTTTTTTTTAGTGGGGAACAGCATACCGTACACTGTCTCGCGTCTCGACCGCTGACACACATACCTGACCCGGTTGTTAGCCCGGAACAAGAACGGCGGCTGTGGTATTCCGCGCCGCGCTCGTCACACAGTTCAGTTCCTACCTCGAGAGACGAGTTCAAGGCGGTTTTTCGTGTCCAGTGCATGTGCACATCCTGCTGACGACGTGTTTCTTTACCGGAATACAGTGCCAAAGGTTCGTCATTATTATTATTATTATTTTTTTTTTCTTTCTCCTCAGTCTAATATTGTTGTTTTTGGGGTTTTTTTCTTCGCCAACTTCGGGGTTTACATGCACGCCTTCGGGAAACCGGCCGGGTGTGTTTTCAGAGAAAGAGTGTGAGGGAGAGAGTTGGGGAGAACAGCGAGTGTGGGCTTTAGAAAGTTATACGTGGTTCATAATTTGACGGGTGTGCCTTTGGATTTGCCTCGCGGGTGTTTTTTTTTTTTAATGTTTTTGATAAAGAAATCCAAGGGGTTACGATCAATTTTAGTCTGTTGACATGACGCATATAACGTCTGGAGATCGTTGAATGGAGATTTGATCGAGGTGTGACGTGTTTGTATAAAGATTTGGATATTGAATACTTCGGGATAAAGTAATCTATTCAAGAACATGGGGCCCACTGTGTAAGTTGAAAATCAAATACTATTCTATCGATTTTGACTAGGTGATGTTTCTAAAATTTTATTTATTTTTTCTAAGAATAGTTGTCTACATATTAAGAACCATTCTATGTACCTTATATTATATTGATTGAGAAAGAATCTGTTTTATTTAAATCAACTGAACAAAATGTTTATTGTAGAAGTTATGCATCATTTCCCATAGTTTAGTTGTATTTCAACAAAATGTTTTATCGTCGAAACATGGATTATTTATAGTTTGAAAATATAATATTAATAACATAAGTAGGTACGTATGTAAAGTATGTACATATGTTGCATTCATTTTTTTTAGAATACATTTGGTATAGCTTTATAAAAAATAAGCTCTATTAAGTTTACATCCACAATAGTTCGGTAATTGAAAAAATGCGCCGAGAGGGAAGATGAATTTTAAAAAAGAAAATATAAAAAAAACGTAATTAATGGAAAGGGATATGGAGCTTTTTGGAGTGGAAAAATAATTATCTTAAGTGTAGGGTTGAATTAATTTCGCGGTTTGGTTATCTGTTCATTTTAAAAATACATCAAAACTTTACCCTAAGATCAAAATGTTATCCAATTAAAGAATACACTATATTAAGGTTTTACTTACATTAAAAAAAAAATATTTTATTTAATTTCTGGAACATATCACAGAAACTTTAATAATCCTTAATAATTGTATATTGCACTAATAAACAATGTGGTGCAATGCATAATGATTATAATATACTGTATGTAAAAGATTATGTATACAGTGTTTACATACTCGTCATTTTTTTTTTAAAAAAAAATAGTTGTTTCCAATTTTATGTATCATATCTAAATATATTTATGTATATATTTGTATTACAAAAACAAAAGTCATTTTATTAACGTTTTGCAGAAAAAGTCATAAAGCGTGTTTTGATCATAATTGTTAAAATATTTGTAGTACGAAAAGCTATAAAATAACGGAGAGTTATTGTTTGCTTTCTTTATTTTTAATGTTTGATTGGAAAAATGTGTAGGTACCATAAAATACTAAACAATAAAATTTATGTTTTGCGCGTGAACAGGTGCGATTAGTTTTGAGAATCTATTTGTTTTTAAATCAAAATTAGAAAATCTATTAAAGAATTATTAACTTTTACGATACAATTATGTACTTAAAATTATTGTCCTTCGCAAATTGAACGGATGAGAATATCCATAGAACACAATAGGATTGAAATTATTACAGGCGTAGTTAAATGATTAAGCTATTATTAATATATATTTTTACGGTATTATAGTATTATACCAATGTGAAAAACTCGTTCTGGGAGACGGAGAGATTTCTCTTTTTAAGGACAAGGTCAGTTCTGATGATACATATGAACCTTTCACCAATTTCTACCAAACTGTTATTAAATATTTGTCAAAAGAAAGTCATATATTGGATGTTTTCTTAATACCTTGCGTTACGCGGATATGTATTATTGTAATTCTTTTTTATTACAGTTTTCTTTCGTAATTGGTCAGCGATTTAAATAAAAATGCGGCTTTCAGTCGTATTTGAATTGCTGTTGATCTTTTTGATCATAGCTTTTGCGGCTTATGGTAGAGTTGGTATGTAATATTTTACTGTCGAGTAATATTCTTAACAACTTTATAATGCATCGTGAATTTCGTTTTTATTTCACAGTCCCAGAAAACAAAGACGTATGGAATATTGGATTGAATAACGTCAAAGAACATTTGAAAGTGATGGGTCGAGCCAGACAAGCTACTCCTCAAGCAGCTCCTCCCAACCGGTACTGCGCTTGTTCGAACTTAATGTGTAATTGCTGCAGAGATTTTTCACTGCCAGTAGTTCCCATCAAAGGACCAGGTAAATAATTGATTAAATACATCAATAAATTAACAATCGTCAGTCAATGTCGCGGTACCTAACTAAACTCTTTTTTACTGTATTTTTTTACGGGTTCAAGCCCATATGTTATATTAATATGACGTTGTGCTTACAATTTTTAGTTAATATATTCGTGTGCAAAATTATTCTTTTTCTGGTTTCTACTGTTGTCCGAGAGTTTTTGTTACCGTTCCATTCGTCTCAATCTCGTATCATATCTCCGCATTATCAGATTTTCAGATTTTTCTCCACTATATCAACCACCACTTCCTTTGAGGTCGATATATTCC
Source organism: Sipha maydis (assembly GCA_034509805.1). Lineage (NCBI taxonomy): Eukaryota > Metazoa > Arthropoda > Insecta > Hemiptera > Aphididae > Sipha > Sipha maydis. Next base: position 129,117 of record JASXSY010000574.1, read on the forward strand.
CTTTAAACTTCCAATCCAGTATTAGCCCGATTGCTAAAGCACGCCACATTTTTATGTCCTAGCTCCATTGAATTATCTGGCTTATCACTATCTCATAATTTCTATATAGTCATATCAGGAGAGAACAAAATTTGTACAAGTTGATTATTATAGTTGTGCACTTTGTATTATAGGTTGTGCATCGCTGAAGTATTTGAAAGGCGACCAAATGGCCGTAACAATGAGTTTCGGGGACAAGGTGTTGCGTAACACGACCATATCCGGGAAAAAACCGAAGCCCGTATGCATGTCGCTGCCCGGTGGAATATCCAAGTTCTGCGGCCGGGTGTACGGAATTTCAAGAGACGGTGACCAGTTCAAGGCATGTCTTGGACTCGAGCTGCGAGCTCTGGACGACGTGGAGGCCGCGCTCAGGGTGTCGTGCTTCCGGTTCGGGCCGCAGGGCATGAAAGTGGAACCGGCCCAACCGTTGCCGGCGTCCGAAACATTGCAAGGCGAGGACGAGGATGACGAAGACGATGACGACGATGACGACGATGACGATTACGGCTTGGGAGGTGGTGACGATGAAGAGGAAGACGACGACGACTCGGAGAACGACGTGGAGTCCACCGGGGACGCGGACTACACGGGCCTGAGCGCGCTGAGCACCGATTTCCTGGACAGCCTGTTCGGCGGTGGTGGCGGCGGTGGCGAGGACGACGAGACCGAGGCCAGCACGGTGGCTGCGACGAAACCGACGACAGCGAAACCGGTGGCGGTCAAGTCGAAAGTGACGGCCGCGCCGCTACTGTCCTCCAGCCAACAGGTGACGGAGAAGCAGATGGCGTCCAGCGTCGAGTCCGTGACGTCTACGTCGTACACGGTGAGCGTGGTACAGGACCCGGTGATAACGTCCTCCGAGGTGTCCGCAGATGTGAGGCCAACCGCCGCGGCGCCGCTAGACGACAACCCGACGGACCGCGTGGAGACGGTGCCCACGTCGGCGGCCAGCAAGGACAAGGACTACGAGGACGACGACGACGAGGAAGACGACGACGACGAGGAAGGTGACCTCGTGTCGGACATCATCGAAACGGCAGCCAGCGCGGTCGGCATGTCGGCGGACGCAGCTGACGCGAACTCGACGACAGCCAAGACGATCGACAAACTATCGACCACGGAACACGCGGCCGCGGCTACGACAACGACGACGGTGACGACGGTCGGCAGCGCGCCGGCCGCCAAGGACGACGACGACGACGACGACGACGATGAGGATGACGACGACGGGTACAGGAGCTTTAAGCACACGCCTGTGGCCATCGTGCCCAATGACAGACGCGGCAGGACGCATCGCAGGATGAGGCTGTCCTTCGCGGACGAGTCAACCATACATTTCATGCAGAAAGTGTAATAGAACTGTTGCTCACGGTAATGACGAGAATATGCATTTTACCCCGCCCCCCCCCCATTTCCTCCCAATGTTAAGATGTACATATTACTATAACCAACACTATATATTTATTATTAATTTATTAATTTATTTGATGACAAATACATTTCGTGAAAAAATAAATAAATTGTTTATATTTTATACGAGTCGCGTATCTATAACCTACCTGACACTATCTGATATAACCTCGCAGTCGAACATTACTGTTTTGTAACTAATATCTGTTCGTTATTAAATTTCTCGTGGCCCGTATACGAGAATCCGTCTACGTATTCGTTCGGAGTGCTCGTGTCCAAAGCAACATTTTGTAAGTTACATTTTTTCCACTATTTCGAAAGCAGTATAATAATAATATTATACATTTTATCCGTTACGATTGTCAAAATAACATATTGACGTAATATATTGCTCCTCACTCGCGTGAGTATATTAAACAACAAACGTAAGTATATACTTGCTTAGAAAAACACGCATATAATGAATGATCTACATTATAGCATGATGATATTTGCGTGTCGAAATAATCATATAAAGTATAGTAGCGCTTACACCATAGTTAAAAAGCTATTTCTTACTGTTCGTTCCGTAGAGATACAGCTGGAGAAAATCAACAAATAAACGGATGTACGATGGTAAACCATCAACAGTGGGTGTGTTTTTATAAAAGCCAATTTAGTAATCACTTGAAAACACGAATTACTCAGAACAATATTATGATATCTGTACTGATCTAGGGATATTTCGTGCTACATATGGCATTTAGGGTGCAAATTGTACTCTAATTGTCACCTAAATATGTTCGTAGCCGTCACAGTAATTCGAGTTGTTCTAAATCTGTAACGAAGTTCTATAAGGGTGGCTATTAGTAGTGATTAGAATAGATTTATTACATTTCTACATATGCAAGATATTCAAATCACCATTAATTAAGCCGTTATTGGATCGATACTTATAAAACTATTGTAAATTAAACTTTTCCAAAATTACGTAATTGTCTGTATCTAATGTAATACATTTGTAGTTATGTTCTATACAGTAATTAACAAAAAATCGATAACATTAAAAATAAAACATCTTTTAAATTATCAAATAAAAATAATACAAACATAAAACAAGAAAATTAACAATAATTATTGTATTACATTTTTTTGGTTTGAAGTATTATTTCTTTATTTTAGAAGTTTTTTTTATCACATAATGTATATGGTTATAAGTTTCTTAAATAATTTTTAGTTGCTTTCAAACTTGAAAAAATACTTTTCGGTTGTTATGCCACGCAGCTAATTAACACACGAATGGTTAAAGATATTTTTCTACAAGGTAATAAAACCAATGGTAATAATAAAAACTAAAATACAATAATGTGTCATATCTCTAAGCATGTCCTTTTTTAAAACAGACAACCGAAAAGTTATTGAATTTTCCTATCGATAAAATCAATACAAAGTCGTCCGAGGACTTATACAAAATTAATACTAAAACGGTTCATATTGAAAATTAATAGATTTCTAGATCAAACGCTTTCGTTTGCTTAACGAGTAAATAGTATATAAATCGAAATAAAATTAATGTCTAACATAATGCACGTACAGTCCCAACAACTATTATTATTACTATTACTGTTTTTTGCTCGCTGTCGCAGTACTGTTATTCGCTTCGAAAACGACCACGTCTAGATCGGGAACCGTTGAGTCGTATACCCTGGTGGTGGTGGTAGTCGTGGACGTGGTTGTGGTGTTGTACTTTTCTAGGTTTACTCCGTCGAAACCGATTGTAAAACAATCGAACTCCAATACGAGCACTTCTGCGTGTTCGATGCGCGTGAGGAAATTGACGCATGCGTGTAACCGTTTGCCCGGCGTATAGATGTCGAACATTTTCACGCACATGTCCATCGATGGTAAGTAAGGTACGGGCACTTGCAAACATGCCGGCGGAGGGTTTTTGGCTGTAGCAGAAACCGAAAAAAAAAGGAAATATAACAAATGATAATTTAGTCAAAAATTCAATAGTTCCGTCGACAGTAATACATTAGTAGTTGACATTCAAATGATTCGAGATTGGTTGGAACGCAACAATGAAATAAAAACAATTTGAACAATTATGTTTATCAATAATATTAATGATAGTTAATAAAATTAAATAAATATACCTCGAAGGTATCTAAAACCGTAAACGTAACGGATGCATTTCAATGGTAATCGACCGTTATTTGCATGTTCAGCAATCGTGAAAATAAAAATGTGCGAGTTTGAGTGCATAAAACGTTTGCTGTGAATCTATTTAAGTTATTCTTCGTGATTTATTTTTGAGTTATAAATTATGTGTTTAAGTATATGTTATGTGTACCGCGAGTGATTGATGAAGTGTTGTTTTTTTATAAATAGTGAGGTGTAACAGTCGAGATTTTATTATCATGTTAGACACATTCACAGCTTATGATTTATACAGTATATGGTAAAGTGTAATTTGATAGAATGCGAATAAAATATTTAAATTATTAGTTCATAAAAAAATAATCAGCATAGAAATCAGTTTTTGTATGATATTATTTGAATGTTTCGATTTAAATGAAGGTTGACCGTATTATTTCTAATAATTTGTCGTTACCTACCATTTTTGTCATCGCAACGTATAATTTTGGTGATTGAAATATTCTCTATCCTTATTTTCTTGACGAAAAAAAAAAAAATGTCTAGGGTATATTATTCAATGCGTATTGAATGCGTATGGTTATTGTCTATTGTTATTGTTTATTTAGTGAAACAAAAACAAAAAAAAAATTAAAAAAATTTGAAATTTTGATTTTACTACTGCTGATTGCATTTCTGTTGGTTTTGTCGAAATAGATTTCTTACTTTTAAATCACGTACACCGATCGACGTGATTGTTTCAACTTTCCAGGTAGATTTCATTTGGTGTTATTCACACGTGTGCAACTGTTATCCATAACATATACTATAGTAACGTTTTTTCCGAAAAAGGAGATAATAATTACAAATAGAAAACGACGATGAGTTAATAAAATTATTGTATAAAGCCGTAATAATCATTGCGTGACATCTTATTGTTCGGATCAATGAATTATATTGGTTTGTATGACGTTTTCGGTTATATATACTCCTACTGGTCTGTTTGAGTTGCTCAATTATGTACACGTCGATCCAAATATATGTAGCGTTGTTTAACCGTTTAGATCTATCGAATGTTTAAGTTTAAGTTGTTCGACGTGTACGACGATCAAATGTTAAAGTTGGTTGAATGTTTAAACGTTTGCGGTACACTAAGTCGTATTAATTTTCCCGGATAAAGTCATGTGTATCATATTGTAAATGTTTGATATTGATATGTTAACTTTGTCAGTTTAAATCTTTAGTTTTCCATTGTACTGCGTTGCACTGCATAATGATAGTAAAAGGTTTTTTTTCACTCAGTTTTATCATCAGAACGGTATTTAATACAAAACCTACGTACCAGATATCTTGTACTCGTACACTGACTCGTTGTCCATGAACATGTTCCCCGTCACTGCGAAGTCGAGAGGATCGTATGTGAAATTCATGCACCCTGCACATATAAAAACAATAGTCAGTGGGTTGATATTTTAGGCCAATCCGCAATTTTGAGCCCAGGCAGTAATTTACTGTGCCTGTGGTTATATATTTATTAATTCCAGACTTTGCATGTACACAGTATATCTTGGATAACAGCATGGCAAATTTACCAAGGTTTACTACGCGTTAAGTACGAGTCCATGTACGAAGTTAATAAAACTGAGATTACTAGGAAGATATTTCTTCATCCCCATGTCACATTAAATTAGTATCCTTGTTCGTCTGAGCTTCGGTGGTTTGCTGGCCTTTATTTTATTTTTAAATTACAAGCTTAACGAAAACCCCGCAGGATGTACATATTTCACTTTTACAACGGTTTACATTGTAAAAAGAAACTAACAGTTAAGGTTTCAGTGTCGGCGAGGGACGTGTAATGTGACTGAAAAATCATCTCATTATAACGACATTGGATTAAAAATTAAATTTTCCAATTTCATATGATTTACATGACTTTATTAAATTAGATGAAAAAAAACAGTATTAGATTTTGAAGATATATTTGGTACATTTTAACATCGATGAAATAGTATGAGATACGATAAAATGTAAAAACTTAATGTAAAATGTGCCTTTTTAATAATGTATAATAACGTTTGAAATTTAAGTCTTGCCACGCATTAAAAAAAAAAGTAATGTTCAAAATTAATTTTAAATTAGATTTATTAATGTATTTTAATTATGGCTATAAATTTTAATTTAAGGAATATTTTTTTTAATAACGGAACTTTATTTAAGTCTTGAAATTTAAGTTTTCATTGTAGTTGATTTTAATAAACGTTTAATTATTTGTGGTAAAAACTTTAATGTTCGTTTTATAGTTGATTTTGGGTTCAGAATTGATTAAACAAATAACAAGTATTAGAATGAACTCTTTGATTGTAAATAAATAATTATTAACTTGTTGTTTAATAAAAACGTTAAATCAACTTTAAAAACACCGAATTAGTTACTAATATTTTACTTAATTGTTTTTAAAAAATGAGTGATTAACTAACAACAGTTATAGGCAAATTGCATTATTTATTATTTTAATTATATTTCTATTTATGTACAATTAAGTTACTTGAAAGTATATTTCTAATAATTTTTTTTGTGATTAAATTACGTTGAATTATTTAAAACGTTATTAAATTTTTATTATTATAACTATTATAGTTATTATAGTTATTTACACAATATGATTTAGAAGCTTGTCAGAAATATGCTTTTTTTATGATGATAATGTATGAAACACCTGTATAATTTTTCGTGATTTATAGAAAATGTTTTTTGTTAAAATTATCAACCAAATCGAACAAAAAATTCATGGAAAAAATAGTGGAATGTGATAAAAAAAAGCAAAACTATACACATGTCGTTAGTAATTTTCTTCGAAACAGTTGATAAAACTTTCTCTATTCTTCTAGTCGTCAAACTTGGTCAACCATCGACCGACAATAATCATTGAAAATCATGTCACGTACACTTTAAACGTTTCCTTACGGTCAATTAAATAAATGCAATTTGACTGAAAATATGAACTGACTAATTCATTGACGTCACATAAGATAATAACATTGTTTCTTATTTTTCGTGATCAACCGATCATAAATTTATTTAAATTCAAAATGTATTGTTATAACCTTAAGTATAATTATTATTATTATTCATATCTGTCATTTAATCAATCTATGAATTATGTACGAGTATATTATAATACTTTACTTAATTTTACCGTCTTAAAACGGTACATTTTTTTTTTCAAGAGCGATTTGTCTGTTTAATCGGAATTTCAAATATTTACGTAATATACCTAATATATATATATATATATATATATATATATTAAATATCCAAATGCGACTGTAGATAATTTTATTTCCAATAATTATCAAAAGTTTATTCGTGTCAATTCATATTTTTGATCGAAAAACCTCGATTGTAGTTTTATATTTTTATAATATATACGATTCACGTACATTTATTTTTAATCAGAATAATTTAATTTAAATTAATACACTGCCTGATAAAAATAAAAATTTGATTTATGCTAAGATTTATATTACAATAAGAACACAAAAACCTTTTACAGTTCTATGGTATAAGTGTATCACAATTATAATGATAAATGTTTGGTAATAAATAATGATTAATAAAAAAATAAAAATGTGTAAATGGTTAATACTCGTAAACGAATTTATAAATAATAATTATTATGATATGTTATAATAAATATATTTTAATTTTCTTGTCAAGTGAAATAAAAGATAAATAAAATGTGATATAATTTATGTTTTAATGAAGTGAAATACTTGCACGTATTAAAGGAGCCATAAATACATTTTCAAGTACGACACACATATGTTGCCACGAGCTTAAAACGTCAGATGATTTCTTAAAATATTTATTTCAATATATCTATACATACATTATGACTTATATATGACATGTGTGTGTATATATATATATATACATATATATATGACTTCGGTACTGTATTTTAAGTAAAAAAATGTGTTTTTATTTGGTTTTTTTTCAATTATTTGTTCTTGCTGTTTTACCTCTTTTATTATAAAATATTATGGATTCCAAAAAATTACGCAAATACAAATTATATTTGGAACATGTTTGTTCTATTTACATCGATGTTATTCTAAAATTAAATGTATAACAATTAATTATTATTATAAGATAAAAGACATATTGTAGCTCTAAAGAAAATTTTATGAACTAAGATAAATAAAAAAGGAAAATTTAAACACACACCAAGAAAATTTTAATTAAATTTTAAAATAATCAATGAATGTTATTTTATAGTTTTTATTCTTTTATTTTCATTTAAATACTGAGATGTTTAAAAATGCAAAATCAAATTAAAATTAACTCAAAATTAACTTGTCTTTTTAAAAAATTATATTTATTTGTGACTTAATAATTTCACTAGAAAAGTTGTCTTTTAAAAAAATTTAATTTAAAAAAAAACATATTTATACATTTGTGTAAGATAGCTTTAACGTAGCTCGAAACAAACTATTTATAAGACCCTAATATTGTTGTAATTATAGTACCTATAATTATAGTATAGTATAATTATAGTTATTTGAAACGAATAAAAATATTGATTTTCATAAAAATGTAATAAACGAATATTACGTGTTATTAACAAAATATAATCGTTTAAAGTTTTTGCTACCGTAGTGACGAACCACATTTATTGAACCTCTACTAGTTAGTTCTAGATAGTTCTTTCTGCCATGAGATGTTTTTAACTTTACATTACGATAATGGAATTTGGTAATTTTACTTGAATTTTCAATTCAATTTGTGTATCCATTTTGATACACCCATTTTTGAACGCTATTTTTCCAATGCCTACACTACTTTTATTTTATTTTATTTAAAACTATTATAAGACATTCCTAGCCAACTGTAGGCTAGGATAATATTTACAATTTTTTTTTGGACTTTATGCCTACATTACTAGTAACTACGATCTTATTATCATATTAAACCTTTTTTATTGTAATCGAGCAATCGAACTTTGAACTGAGTACAACAGCCACATGTTAAACTTTGACATGAACACGGTATACGCCCAAATCTTGCAGTGCTTGGTTCATCTTGACGATCACCGAACCGCTGAACCATTGGTATCTTTGAGCTGGTTACCACATCGTAATATATATCGTACCATTTATGCTCTGAACCTGTAACTAAAATATAATATTGATCAATAAGATTTTTATTTAAAATAATTTAAAACATATTTCTCATTAATTATATAATTATAGTTTGCGTTTCCAAGAACATTATTGAATTACTATTTATGTACCGTACAGAATATTATTATTTGTGAATCATGTGTCAATCAATTTTTCTTTATCGAAATAGGAATTCAAAAGCAGTTATTTTCACTACAATCACTTATGGGTCAACATTTCGATATTATTCATATTATAGGTACGGTAAATTATACTACGTATATAGTTATTGTAATTATAAAACAACATGGGTTATAAATTATAATATTTATCAGCAGATATAGTCTGGTAATAATGGTAATTTATATTGTGTTAATTATATATTTTTTATCTTAAAACATAATTTACCACAACACATAGACAACTTCTATACATTTAAAAACGGAATATAACATACCTACGTAATTTTGAAATAAATCATATGATGTTTTACAGCTTGCGTACAGAATTATTATATTTTCATATGTATTATAATTCTTACATCACTGTACCTCTGATCATGTTTTTTTTTTTAATCTTTAGCTTATTAAGATAAGAAAACCACGACTAGATTCAATCACTAATGATTCAATTGATTATTAAATAAGATCAGCGTTTGTCGTAACGGCATTTACTAATTAGTAAATTTCCACTTAAAGTTTTAAATGAATCTGCATAGTTTTTTGGCTATACGATGATCAGTGATTGAGCGATTATTATTTGAGTTGTATATATATATGTAAATATATACATAGAAGATATTGGTAACTATATTTTCCAGCCAGTACTGGTGGTTGGACGGATATCAAATGAACAAACAGTTTCTGGTACATGGTCTTTATTGTATTATATCCTGACGTCAAAATAATGAGTAGTGGACTCCATTTTTGCCGTTATTTAATTAAACAAAATTTATTGAAACATTATTTGAAGCCAATCTAGTTGGTTATCAAAATAAAAATTCCGGTACACGACACAATAACGAACAGTCCGATGGAGTTAATGTGGTCCGATCGTTCCGTAGAGATGACCACGGCTTTTAGTCGTATCCGGAATAAAGAGGCACGATGCTCTCTCACGTTATTTGCTTTATCCGGACCTGTATATGGCTAATCGTAGTAGAGCGGTGTCTAACCTTTTAGGTCACTCGGGCCATATTAAGCGAGTTGAAATTCGCATTTTCTAAATTTATATTAGTGCAAAAAGCTAGAAAGCTTAGATGGGATTAATTTTTATATACAATACATTTTGTTTAATATAGTAAGACTCACTTACAACGCTTTTCAAAGGACCAACTGCAAATTGCGTCGTAGATGGGAGGAGGTTTCTCAAGCAGGAGTTGAAATAAGAACCTTTTTGAGAAGTCCTACTTTTTTCAATTATGAATTAATTTAATTTATGGGTACCCGTAAATTTTTACATACCAAAACCGTAGGACATTTTTTGTTTTCGTTCTGCCTTCCCCACATACACTTTTTATTGAACATTTTAAAAATTTGCAATCAGCCTGAAATCGACAGAACTTTACGTTTTATCACTTGTATCACTAGCAGTAGCCATAGCGAAATCACTACTCAAAACGATTGTAGATTTGTCAGCGAATCGAACAACATTAATTATTACATTCACTTGTTAATCAAAACTCAGACTGTTTGTCTACCTACGTCAACAAAATGAGTACAATTTTTATAATTTTACCATTACACACTATAATTATCGTCTTCTGATGATCATAAGAGAATTTTATCCGACCCGATAGAGAAACACTAAAAATTTTATCTGGTGGTTTTTACATTGCCTGGAATAGAAAATTTCTAGGAACTAACGGGAAATACAGTCATACTGGAAAGCATCCTAAGTAGTAGTGTTCTAAGTTTTAATAAAACGCAAACATAGTGAAAAAATACATGCAGTAGTTTTAAAGTGGCGAACAACTCTAGTGTATTGGTTGTTCCTAGTCATATTTTATAAGTTGTCAGGCATAGTTTGGCTATTATAGTACACTCGACCATAATATAAGATCTTTAAAAATTAACGTTGATATATACTCTCCAAATGGACATTCTGGATTGCTAATCATTACTTATTTATTGAAAAAAAAAAGTAAAAAGCTATAAATTAATAAAAATGTTGAAAATAAAATGGTTAATTGAAATGAGAGAATTCGAAACAAATGGAGAAACTGTTAAAGATAGTCTCATTCAACAATATATAATTAAATTATTGTCAATATTTCGGTTGTATAGTATTTAAAAATAGAAAATAGAGAGTTAACAAGTTTTAATGCCCAGCAGTTGCATTCAAAGATCTATTATTTCACATAAAGATCATCTATTATTTGCAAAAATTCCACTGTATAGTGTTATATTTTATGAGTGAAATACCCTTATAACACATTGTGCAAGCGATTGGATTTGAATTAAATTATTGAACATTGATATTATTTATACCAATTTATTTTTCATATCTGTACAGTTGGATTATAATTATTATTGTGATATATTAGTCCATTGAACGATTTTAATGTCGAATTAATTGAGATAAAATAGTTTAGTAAATTTTCCATAACATTTATTTATTTCTGATGAGTTTATTTAAACCAATTGTTTCTTTAGTTCTATTTATTGTTCGAAAATACATTTTTATGGTACATAATAGTTGTAACCAATTGAAAACCGAAAAAAGAAAAGCGAGTTATTATCTAAAGAAAAATATTAGAAATTACATATTACTTATTTTAATTGAAATCGTTTAATACCTAAAGAATTTTCATTTATTGTACTATTATACTAGAATGTTGATAGTAATTGATTTGTAGATATGTATTTTTAGATTTAGTTCTCCAATTTTTTGTAAAAATAATGTTTTTTAATATTATATTCAAGTTCGAGAACTTATTGTTTTAATTTATTCATGGATCACCCCCGTAGGTTTCCTTTATCTTGAGACTACAATTTAAATTTCTTCACAACAAGTAATACTTGAGCTTTAAATTAATTCGTGGTTTTACATGTTTTACCCTTTAATTTGGTATACGTCACGTCAGTAAACGTTCGTGGCTTTATTGTCATAATAGTTAGTTAACGTTTCTAACGCCCCGTTGAGGCTTGAAAACGTAATTTGTCGACTCTTCAGACAACATTTCTATAGCCTGCAGTAATTGTGTGTAACAATGTATGTATAGCTAGTTTCTGATCTCTCAAATAAACTTGGAGTGGGCGGTTCACCTTAAAGATTATTTTATGCGCATATATTTGTTGTAGAAAGTTTGAAGTTTTTCAATGATGTTTTTAAATCGAATATTGATTTTGAAATAGCAACAGCAATGTTATAAACATCTAAAAATTGTTATATATACATTTTTTAAATATTTTTAAGGTTTTTTAAAGCATTAATTGTATGATATAAAATCTTTAGCTACTATAGATATATGTATATTTTTTTTCATACTAGGATCCGGCATTAAGAATTAAGAATATAATGAAGTAGTATATGGGTACAGTTCAGTTTTGATAATCCGGCGCTACATTTGCACTCTCAGTAATCCGATTTTTTTTTCATCCATTTATTGTAGTTTTAGGTTATCATTTTATTATTTAATAATGTAATCGAATCAATATGTAATTGACATCATAGTATCATATTTTTTTTCGTAAAATAGAAACTTTTTTATTTTATTTAAAAATGTCATTGTTTTATTTTTAAAAAAATCGTTGTTTAGAGATTTTCATTTTATAGAAGTTTAGTTGTACAGTTATTTATATTGGGTTTTGAAATATTTCTTATATTACATGAGCCGTACTCTATAGTAGTAAATTATTATATGTATATGTATTACTTAGTTATCTGGTAGAATATTAATTTTTAAAATTTGTACTTATCGTATAGCATTTATTATTAATATCCTATTGTTATTTTATTATTATTGAGTTCAAAAAAACTACAGTTTATCGAGCGCAAAGTATTAATAAAAATGCAGAGAAAAAGGGAAAACACATTTTAAATATTTTTCAATTAATTTTAGAATTTATATATGTTCAAATATTCTATACTTTATTATAATCTTAAAATAACTAAAGATTGAATCAGGGATTGATTTTGAATATTTAATTTAAAATTTATAAATATATGGTTATTGTTCATACTATATATAATGATTTGTTTTAAGGTTTCGTAATGGGCTGTGGGTACATGTATTACTTATTATATATTGCAGTAATGTAATGGTTTCATTATATAACTAAAAACACATTTCTTAATTAAAGTCATAGCTAAAACTAAAAGTTAATTAAAATAACAAATGAATTACCTGTTGTTTAGGATGTAAGTGTCAACATTTATTACGGGGACCGTACACGCTGGTTTCCAATGTACAGTGTTTATAAATTAAAATACACATATTTTAGTATAATATTTTAATTTTAAGTTTTTGCTAAGAAATTAATATTTTAATTGATCATCATAATATAGAATAATGTACTATTTATCAAAAAACTGATAATCCCATGTAATATATGCGTGTGTTATAAATTATAATATTGAGTTGCAAAAATTAATAGTGTCATACATTCAATAAAAATGTACAAATAATATTTTACAACATATTGTACTTACATTTGTTTTATAAAAAATTAAATCCTTTAAATAATGTGTCTTTGTTATGCAATGTATTATCTTATATTTATTACGATACGAGCTAATCAATAATAGCATAAAATAAAATATACATTTCAAACCACTAGAAATTTTTTTTTTTGTAATGAGTTTTATCCATCAAACATTTCGATATTAATTTTTTTATTTTGAAATTTTAGTATAAACGTGTACAATTTCAACTTGAAATACTTGAGACTTGAATTGTATATATTTTCATTATGGCATTCGTTTCTAATTGTATTCGAATGCGATGATTCATTATTACTTTCGAATAATATGACTATGTCTCACTATATTCTAGTAACTTTCAATAAGCTCGAGAATTGTGCATTACTCACTCTACATTATATAATTTATTATAATATATGTGCTACCTACCAGCATCTTATTTGAGGCGTAATGTGAAGGAAGATACGTAATAGTTAATACCTACTATCTTATTGATTTTTAAATTTTGATTAAAACGAATACTGTAACAAGTATTTTTAGTGACAACAATTCGAATTTCGTACACTTATTATTGTAATTTATACTGAACAGCACAATAATACAAACGGTTATAATGATTATTGTTAAAAGATACAGTGATTGAGCCATCGTTTCATTAGATGACACAAACACACACAAATTTATATATATATATATATATATATATATATACTATTATCTAGCGGTACTGTTTGTATAAAACGTTCCGGTTTCATATCATGTCCAGAAGATATATATTTACGAATCTATTCGGGAATTTTTATGATATTGAAAAAATAAACCGGTGGGAAAACTTCAACGGGTTAACGCAATATTTGTAAAAATACTTGTATACCGTTGAAGCGCATTACTATCATTCAGTACACGTCATTAGGTACTGTAACATGTATTTGGGACGTTCTCACGGAACGATATATGTTTAACACACTTTGCTTGAGATAACGAGTACATTTGCGTACGCGTATGCCGTACACGCATACATACACTCATATACACACATATACAATCCGTTTAAAATTAAATAATTTTCTTGAGTCTACATTATTAACCGAAGAAATAAATATTTTAATAGCAGGTTGTCTATGTGTGTAACAAGTATGTAAAAAAATATTTTACAAGAGAAATTGTCCATCCATCCGTTATTATAATCAAAACTTTTAAGCTGTTTTATTCATTCATTTCATCATTGGAATAACTTCGAATTTATCAGAAAAGCTTACTTTGGTAGATTGCATTCATCTTACACTGTTCATATGTTTTAGTATGTTTTAGGTATTAGTTATGAGAATTATTCAAAACCGCAATACTAAAATATTAAGTTAATACAAACAACTCTTTTTTTTTTTTATATTTTTAAGTTTTAATGTTACCTAAATCTTATATCAAATTAGACTAAAAAATTGGAAAACCAAGATAAATGGAATCAAATCAGACTAAATAAATTTTTGCTCTAAGTATGAAAGATTATCCTCAGGTATTACTAAATAATATACCTATACCAATCCAAATGTAATTAAATACTTAGGAGTTCACCTTGATAAGCAACTTACTTGAACACAACATACAAAAAAAAGAAGGAAACAATCACTCACCTGCACCTTCTCCATCCATTAATATCCCGTTCAATGAGTATAAAGAACAAACTTTCAATAAATAAATCATTTATAACTCTCCTTTGGTCATATGGCATCTAAATTTGGGATCCTGTTAAGGCCTTTAACATAAAACCTATACAAGTCTTTCAATCTACATATCTTTGACAAATAATATAAGTAATACACAAAGACTTAAAAATTCCAACAGTAAACGAAATAGCAACCCGATATTACAAAAAAATTTACTCCAAACTCCATTCAAACCATAATTTGTTAATTTCCTGTATGTCTTTGATTACCATTCCTATTCATATACTAAGAAGACTCAAAAGAAAATGGTCAAAAGACGCTCATATCTAGATCCCAATAATTAAACAGGAAGTACTGTTGTTGATGGGATTTCCTCTCTCAAGTGATCGAGTTATTTTACTATATTTTATAATTGTTTTCTCATTTACTTATTAAACTTATTTGTATAGATCATAAATAAACTTTATTTAATAAGTAAAAAAGGTTTAAAAAATTGTGCATTGTTTTTTCTTTAAAAAATTATAGTTTAACAAAAATTATATTTAAGTATTATGTTAATTATCATTAATATTAGTTTACGCGTTAAAACGGTAAGTATATTAATAGTTTTAAGATAAGGTTCACGTGTCCTAATTCATATGCGTTTACGTATTAGATTCGTACGTTAGTGTAATATATTTTAAGTTATACATATTACGTGTTAGTATATTTTATTTTTGTTAATACAATTCAATTTATTTATTTATAAGTTTTTATAATTTTTTTTTAAATCAAGTAGAACTTCACTGAAATAATTTTAAAAAGTGATGATTAAAATGCATCAAGTTTGTATAAAAAACCAATCAGTGTAGATACCTATACTTATTATAGGCTGACATAAAAATAAAATAAGATTTTAAACTTGTATTTTTAAATTTGGCGTATTACAAATTTATAAATAAAATAAAATTGCGAGTTCTTTATTTATTATCATTAAGTGATGTAATTTATAAATTTACCAAAATAAGTAAGTTATCATTGTATCTGCAATAATGTTGTATAAATCGAGCATAAACATAGAATTAATTAAGTCTTATTATTAAGAAGTAATTTATAAATGAGATATTTTCTGAAAACATATTTGCGTTTTAATATACTTAGTAATATTTAATATACAGTGAAACAGTTAACTAAAGAGTTTTTTTATTAAATATACATTTTATACGATTTATAACGTACTTATAAAATTGTTAAAATATATCAAATTAAGACCATTATGTTACGAAAGCGTGGTCATCAAAATTTTTTGGTATTTTATTATTAGTTATTTCTTATAGTTCAATGTACATTTTTTAGTAAGAGCAAGAAAATATACTTTAAAAATGAATTTTTCGTTTTTTTTTCATTACATAGATTTCAATAAATATTTAACAGTTATTGTAAAAAGTATAGTTGAATTTCTAAATTTAAAATATCAAACGTCCATTATTTTCAAATACTTAATAATATAATAATGCATTTTTCAAAAATCTGTGTAAAAATATTTACAAATATTTTGTTTGTAATTTAGTTTTGAATGCCGTTTTGTTCCGTTAAAATTTTTTTTTTCTTAAGTCTTTTAACTTTAAATCAATCTATATAAATTACAAATGTATAACTTTATTATAATAAATTAATTGGCAATGTAATACATATTTACAATATTATTACAATAAAAGGTTATCGTTAATAATTCCAATTTATTTTTCGTTCCATAATTACTTATTAGTCCATTTAAATATATTTTTTTCAAAAAATAGTACAATTTAGTACAATTTAGTGTTAATACAATTTATTTATGTAAATAATTATAAATACCTAATATTATTCAATTGTTTCTTAAATTTTCATATTTTTCTTCTCTATATATTGTAAACCAAAAATAATTTGAATTTCATGAATAGTTAATTTTCTTTATGTTGAGATATGTTGTTTCATTCTTAGTAGAGATCTATCTATATAGATGTAAATATTAAATTTTCACTATTATTTTTCTGGCAATGCTTTATGTACAATTGTTTAGTAAATGCATTTCGTATTTGACGACGCTGAATAAAATTTCCAAGTATTCAAATAAAATTATTCGAAGAACATTAATGCTTTTTAAGCAAAATTTGCAACAGATACGTCATGAACATGAATATTTAAGTGGGTTTATTTCATAATTTAATAAGCATTTTAACATATAAAAATATGGCTATAATAATATTGTTTGTTTAGTGTCGATTTATTTAAGTTGTGTTAAAAATGTTTTTTTTTAATTTGATTTTGATTTTACATTCAAATATACATAGATAATTAAATTAAAAAGTATTGAGTTCGTTCAGTTATTAGTAAAAAAATTAAAATTTAATTTCATATGTTTCACATTCATATATACATTTATACACAAATAATATAATGTTTGTGATGCATGACTGTACTAATTACAAGTATGTGTTTTGAACAAATTTTCTGACAGTCGGAAAATTTTTATAAATAAATAAAAATAATAATTATTAAGCTTTTATTAATAATAATTAAGCTATTCGATAACAGTTGAAAATTGTAAAAATATTTCCGAGGTGTATGTTTTGTCTATGACTAGTTTGTATCACATTAAAATAGTTAATAATATCATGTGTAAAATGTGATTTGGTAGGCCTAGTTGAAGTTATTAATTAGTATCTATGTTGATAAAGTTAAATATATATATATATTATAAATATTTGTTTTGTGTAAGTATAATATACTTCAATGTAAAATATTATTACTACTAAATGCATAAAATAAGACAATTATTCGATCGTTTTGTATACCTAATAACATGATTAATTGAAAAAAAAAATATTACTAAAATCATAAAATCATTTCTGTTCGAAAGAAATTCAAAATCTAGGTAAAAATAATCATTTCTTTTATGAATTTACATATATATTCATCATTAATATTATCCGAACAGACTTTTTTTCGGGATGGTATGATTCGATTTTTGTACAACTTTTGTGTTTATTATGCTTTTAAGTCACGTTTTGGTTTAATTAAAATGGGTTAAACAAACTTACCTTTCGAACTCCAGTTATGTGTTGAACTATGTATTAAACTGACATACGACAAGAGTAAAACAAAAAATACGGAATCACGTACAATTTCCATTTAAAATGTTTTTAGCACTCGATAGATTTTGTTAATTTTTTTTTTTTTTACATTTGCTTTCGATCCACCTGGTGTACTTCAATAACAATGAGCTTAATTACAATGTAAATATACCTCACTCGGGGGCCTATAGTGTGTCTAGCTGCGGGTTTTATCTTTAAATTTACATTCCACGTATACTTAAAACTTTGCATACACTGTGCTCAATGATTTAAATGTGTAGTTGCCCGTAGCCTGTAAGTTTCATGTTTCTGATTATTATTTATTTTTTATATGTTTGCACACGGTCATAAAACATGTAATAAGTCACTTTCTAAATACAGGGACATTATTTTTATTTACATTCATCATCAACTTTGTATACATGTCACAATCTTCATAGAATAATTAAGAAATTTTAACCTCGATTAAAACTTAAATATTATCGATAATTAAATGTTTTAAATATATTACAGAATGGACGAATGCTTATCCGTTAACATTTACGGTCTGATGGAAGCCAGAGCCAATGTATGACCTATAATTTTTTTTAATACAATGCATTAATGCATTTAACTATATTACACGTATAATGTAATTATACGCCCGTTCCTACAATGTTTTTTATTTCAATGAAAATATAAAGATTGCTGAATTAGTTTAACAGAAAAAAAGTTAGAACATTAGATGCATATTATATTTTTATAAATAAAAGCATTACTGATGTCTGGTTTGCACATTTTAATTAAACATAATATGAGGGATAATACAATTTTTTTAAATATCATATTTTATTGCTATTGTAAATAGATTCAAATGTTAGTTCTTGATATTTTTGAAAAAAAAGCTATTATATTAGCATAAATACAAGTATTTATTAGACCATAAATAATTCATGGCAACTTATTATTATAAAATTTGAATTCGAAGACATAGGTATTTTAGAATTTAGATGGTACCCATAATAATATAATTATGATCATGAAAAAACATAACAATAATATTATTTTCATAGTGTAAATAAGTCTGATAAATTTCGATTATTGTTTAATTTTTTCAGAAGGATTGAATTCACGAACATGTTTATTGAACAAAAATATTTAATATCTCAGGTCACTTATTACAGGTATGTAAATTCATGAGTTTTTATGGTATACAAACCGATTTGCATCTTGAAACACAAGTATGTCGTACTGCATCAACTCATTATCAATATAAAACACAGTACTCAAATTCAATGTTATGAAATAATTTTCTGAATCTTTGCGAACTATTAACCAAAATAAGATTATACATAGATAATAATCGATAAAATTTTTTCAATATATCTTTTTGAACATGACTATATGATTGTATTTTTTCCTTCAACAAGTAGTATTTACATCTTGGATGTTTTTATATTTTTTATCTTTTTCTTTATCGAAAGTTTGATTAATTTCAATGATAATTAACATGAAATTGGTTGCAATTTATAATATGCAAAAATGTGCACACCTCCTTAAAGAAGTTACTTTAAAGTATTAAGTTATTAAACACTCAAATAGATAAAATAAAAGAAAGTAAAAAATCAGGAGTAAGATAATTTAATGTACTGGCGAATCATTCTAAATTTAGACTTAAATGCATGATCTAGTGATGCCGACCTCATATAGTCTTAAGAGGCCCATAGACGACCAACTTGTTTGTCAACCTCGTTACCAACTTGCCATGTTGGAGGAGAGGTTGCACGTTTGTAGACCGGTTGTCGGTTGTAGTAAACGGTTGGTCCGGACCGTTGGTGTGAGATCAAATCGTTTTGATTTTTGGTAGGCGGAACCTTATGTTGGCAACCAAGTTGGTCGTCTATAGGCCGCTTTATGTAAATAAAATCCAATAAGTAAGTGATTGTTTATAATTGAATATATTTTGCATTTTATTATATTCCTCGTATTTAATGTTTTAAGCCATTATTCAATATAACTACGTCATAAGTAGTAATCTTTTTAACGTTTATTTTTAGATTAGGGTCAATATAATCCAGAATCATCAGACTCTATACCCGATGTTTCGATGGATGATGCCCATCCATTACCAAAATGGTCCCCTCCAATATTCATACGTTTAATTAACAACATTAAATCCTTCTGTTCAATCATTTCATCAGTCACCAACGGTGAAGCTTTCACCCGAAAACTTCTACTAATGGACTCAAACTTTCAACCAGCACATCAACATCTTACAGAAATATTATAAAATTTCTCAAAGCCAGTAAAGCTGACTTCTACACTTCAATTATCAACCAAAGCAAGAAAGAGCCTATCGAATGACTATATTGAACAGGAATTACTTTTCCACGGTCATACCGTTAGAAATACAATTGTTCTTTATTATAATACTTAACGCCTTTTCCCACTATTTTTATGGATCAGAAGCCGGCTGACAATAATAAAGATATATTTAAAATCGAATTTGTATGCTATTTAAAAATTAAAATAGAGAAATCGCGCGTTAAACCCCATATTGTCTTGTGTTTACGCTAGTTAGCAATAGTGCGGTCATACCAAAAAATGATTGCAACCACTCACCCGTGTCCGCTGTGGGGAGCAACACCTTTCAGACATCTGTAAAAAACCTACAAATGAACTGTCTAAATGTGTTTTATGTAAAAATGACCATACAGCTAATTATAGAAGATGCCTGAAACATAAGAAAATTCAATCTTCTTATCTATCTCGCCCGAAGTCATCTCAACACTTAAGTACTCCGAATAAAAAAAATAATCTGTTAAAAATGTTCCCCTTAATACTGTAAACATCACTTCAAACTCCCACTTTCATCATAATACATCTTATGCTCATGCAACCAAAGGTACTCTTCACCTCTTTCTTCAATTAATACTGATGAACTGCCACTCAAAATCTCTTTCTTCCTTGACAATCTGAAAAATGTATTAAACCCCTTAATCTCTCTCCTAACCACAGTAATCAACAAGATTCTTTTAAAGAATAATGATGTATAACTCAAACAATATTCAATGTCCTATCACCTCTATTTTATCGAATACAAATGGTCTAATACACCAAAAAACGAACTTTAAATCCTTCTAATCACCATGAGCATATATTTAATCATAATAAGTGAAGCTCACTTAACATCTGACATATCTTTTAAAATACCTGGTTATCAAATTTATCATTGCGGCCACCCGTATGGAACTGCTCACACAGGCTTATTCATTCTTATAAAACCTAATATTAAACACTTTATCCTATCCTCCTTTCAAAGTAACTTTATACAAGCAACCTACATAGTTATAAAGATTAACCATATATCGACTGCCATATCATCGGTACACTGTTTACCATGCTCCAAAATAACCCCTGAAAGATTTTTCAAACTATTTAATCTCCTTATGGAACACTTTTTTAATATGTGGTGATTTTAACTCCAAGCACACTACTTGGAGCTCAAGAATTATCAACACTAAAAGCCGTATCTTCTATAATATTATTGTAAACAAAAACCTAAAATTATTTTCACCCCCTAATCCAACGTATTGGCCAATCCATTAAAACCGAATACCTGATACACTAGAATTCTTCTTAAATAACTTACTAAATCACATAAATCCCTCAATATCTAACCTATCCAATCACATCCCTGTATTATTATTATACGTAAACGACTATTACCTGAGGTAAAAAAAAAATTGGAATCTCTTCAGCAAAACTGTTAAAATAATATGTTACTACAATAAGGTGAAACCAAAATTTGTGAACTTATGTAGTGTTGCACTTAAATTTCATCCTCCAAATTCGCCAATGTATATTGTTATTTGTATTTAAATGATCAACGGGAAAGAAATTTGCAGGGAGAAAAATATAAAAGTTTTTTTTTTTCAAAAACAAAATTTACCATTTCAAAAATATTTGACTAATATTTAAAATATATTTCATTGTCCGCAACATACTGTTCAATTTGAAATTATATAATCTATTTGAAATAATATAAGACTGATTGCCAATGTGATTATGTATAAAGGTAATTATTTAATTTTTGTATACACCTATAATATGCTTAATTAATATTCACTATTCAGTAGTATCAACGCTAGTTATTCTGTACCTGCATGAGAGTAGAAAGCTATGTATTAATCCATTGTCTTGTGGTGTGTATTAATAGAAGCATTACATATACAAATCAATTAAAACCGCGTTTCAGCAATAAGTGAAAGATTTATCAATTAAAATACGTAACAAAACTTTTGTTTTTGTTATAAAAAAAGACATTTTTTATAAACTACTTTAAATATTTAGTAATAATAATAAGTTTTAAATATTAATATTATATGGATGGCTGCGGTTCATTGTAGTGAGAATATTTTTATTTATTATGGATACTGTACGTTCAAGTATTTATAAAACATAAATTATACTTATTTTATAATTATTATCCTCTAATAATTTCAATTATTCAGTTTTAATTATAGTTCAAAATGATATAAATGTCATACCGTAGAAATTCATTAATTAATAAAACGTTTTAATAGTAGGTTTTGAGCAAGATAATATATGAATTAGGCTTAACGGGAACTACTAGAAGGGTGTTCTTGAATTTAAGGACTTTGACAAATCAATTTATCATAGTGTTCACACATTTTATATTCCTCGTAAAACAACTATTAATTAAGACACTCAAAATACTTTAATATAGATATAAATAAGTTTTAAGTTTACAAGTAGGTTAAGGCTGTATTGAAATTTTAAATGTCTATAATAAATAATTACCGTTTTTTTTTTAAGACATTAATTTCTCGTTTTTGATTATTATTGATGATTATGTATTTCATTATACAATATTTAGACACTACATTATTGACATAAATAGTATATAGTTGAAAATGTTGCTTTAAAAATGATTATTTTCTAAATAACGACAAATTAATTATAATTGGTTTTATATAAAATGCATACGATTTAAATGTCATTGTATTCTTTTTTCTGAAAAAAAAAATAAACATTTTTGGATAATATCTGATAACGACAGAAGATGCTTTAAATAAAAATTACGTTAAAAATGTTTTTACATGATTTCAACAGACTTGACAAATAGTTTACAAACGAAATACCATGTCACATAAATAATTTACTATTTTAAAATTAAATTAGTCGAAATGAATGATAATCGTATGTTTAAATACTTTGTATTTTATGAAAAGTTCGTCAAGAGATATTTTTCTTTTAAACAATCATAAATTCAAAAACGTGTTCCACTTATATCTAAATAAAAAAAAATAAAAAAAATATTTTGAACAGCGGTGATGTATTAAAAAAATAACCGAGTTCGTATTATACGGTTATTTTGTTTTTAAATGTCTTACGTCACAATATTCATACTAAGAAGGACAAAGTGCCTTCCCTAGTTTTTCAAATAGTTCCTCTCCAAGTCTTCTGTCAATTTATACAGATCAATTTTATTATAACAAACTAATCTAAATTTATTTTAGTCCCCTCGGATGATTGACCTTAGTTTTATCTTTATATTACAACATTCTGCATTTTTTTTTAAAAAAAATATTTTTCAATTATGACGAGACCTCAGGCGCGTTTGTGTACGTGCGTGTACGCGCGCGCATGTGTGTGTGTGTGCGTGTGTGCCTGGCGCATTTCATACGTCATTATTCGTAAGAAACGCTCGTGTTCGTGCGTTGTGCAGTTATACTTATATATATATATATATATATATATATATATATATATATATATATATATATATATATATATGTGTGTGTGTGTATAAGACATATAATATATAACATATTATACACGACAGTTTAGGCACGTTACAGAGTTGAGATTTTCTCGGTGGATTGCAATAAATCTAAACGCTAAACCACACACGGATGGTTTTCGACCTGACGCGCAAAAGCGTACGGTATTGTATTCGTTATTTTGAGGCTCCGCAATCGCCGGAAAACGAATCTATTTCGCTCCCGTCCGTCATTCGGCTCTTAATACGCCGACGTTCTGCTATAAATGTTTCGCCCCGGCAATTTTCTCATTCACGTGTAATCATTTACCAGGTGTGTGATATAAGACTTCCTGCGCACAACATACCGAACCCCGGGTATCGTCATTTGACGCGCGATGGAATGATTTCATGGTAATATCTTTCATGTTAATTCGTTTGCTAGTATGTACGATATTGTATATCTCGAGATCGTATGTTTCCGGGTCGGTGACAACGACACAGTGGTATAATAGTTGATTTACCCGAACGACATTTTATAACTATGTGTGCAACAAATGTTATACGTTTGTCGAGAAATTCGTTTTGCATTTTACGCGTCATTCGTATGCAAAAAAAAGATGGTTTTGTGTACCGTTATTTTCCAATTTTTAAGGACCTTGAATGGATCGAACAGTTTCCCTATACTTTAGCGGAAAAATAATTTTTGGAATAGTCCAAGAAAGTTTTAAATGGTATGCGTTTAATTGAAAATCGTATGTTTTATTATATCTGTAACGTATAAGATTGCATGATCAGAAAATTTAAAATAACTGTATATTATTGCGTAAAATTGTTTACGGGGTGTACAGTGATTATTCTTTTTGAGTTTCAAATGTTACATGCTCACTTAACAAAACCTTAATCTTATTTCAAGTATTATTATAATTCAACCATTAATAACATCATAAATTACTAAGAATTAAGAAATATTTATTTATCAAGTGATAGATTAAATGATTACGTTTATTCTATTCTAATATACTTATTTTTTAAAAATATTTTAAGTAAATATTAAATATTAAGTACAATTAAAATTAGAACACACATTGTGTTCAATAAACGTATTATATTATGTTACATAAGTATCACAATGGTTATAAATTGGTGAATTTTCATAATAAAAATACGATTAAGTGTTTTGCGTCGTACTGAATGTATTAAATGACTTAAGTTAAATTGTTATAAAATCATTTTTTTTTAAATTTTATTTATGATAGACTTAAAAATTCAGAACACGACTAAGGGCTATAGCCGAAGTTACTTGAATACCATTTTTATCTCTAGATGAATGTTATTTAATTACATATAAATGAGGTCAACAAACGACGTTAAAAGCCTCAATAATAATGAGAAAATATTTAAATATTTTAAGTTAACTAATACACAATGATTTTGTAATTTAAAATGTGTTAACTTATATAGTGTATATAAAATACATGTATAGCTTGGAATTCTAAACCTTTTATCTTGTTCGCTTTTTACAATACCAAACACTTACATATAAAATATAATTATAATTTAGAATAATATAATTAAATACCTATCATATACTTAAACGATATTAAAAAAGTGAAAAAAAACGACAGTTTTTTGAAATATTGTTATTGTTCTATAATAGTCTTATGTACAGGTATGCATTGCAACTAAATATAATATACTCGTATGATATAATAAATTATGTAATTGTAAAAAAAAAAGTAACAATAAAAATATTAATTATTGATAAATATCATACTCTTACATATAAATTAGCAAATAATTTATTAAATATTTCAAACCGTTATAATTTGATATTACTATTCACATACTTGTTACTAATCTCATAAATAAATTCGTCCATTAATCGAGAGCTGTTCTTTTTACCTGTAATAATGATAAAAATAATATTCAGTAATGATAATTATTATAAAAATTAGCAAAAATATATTTTATAAAACCGTTTTAAGATAACGAAAAAAAAAAAAAAATAAATAAAAACTCTTTCTTTAGTGTATTGTTCGGTTTTTTAAAATAAACTGCCTTTGTTTGTGTTTTTATTAGGTTAATAATTATCAAATATATTTTTCAATAAATTAATATAAATAATAGCATTATTTTAAGGCACGTGAAGTTAGCTCCTCATGTTGTTATATTGACGACCAATTATGCGTCAAAAATGTAATAAAAAAATAAAATTAAAATTAAAAATTGTTAAATTGTTAATACTCTAAAATGTATATATAAAATAATAAAGAAATAGTTTATCTACAGAAATAAATAAATAAATACTTAGCTTGGAGTAATATTATTGGGCGTATGTAATTTGAGCCAAAAGCGACCGAAAAAAAATAAAAATATAATCTGCCCTACGTCCCAAAAAGTATATGTATAATTTGTACCAATAACAAATAGAACTATATAATATACCACTCACATTTGTCAAAACTGGTTCATAATTTAGTCATTATATTTAATATGTTAATTTCATTTTCTATTTAATTTTCTATTACACACTTCTCAGAATGTGAGGTTTTTAAAAAATAATTAAAATTTAATTTGTAAATTTTTGATTAAAATAATAAAAATAATTGTAAATATTAGTTGAAATACAACAGTTTTTGCATAAATAAAAATCAATACATCTATATTATAAAACATATGTTAACAAATAAATCAATTCCTTATAGTATAATTTGGTTGAGTAGGCGTGATTAGACATATGGACATGTGGCGCAAATTACATTATGAGGAAATCTCACGTGGTGCAAATTACATATGTAATATTTACTACCTCTAGATGGTGCAAATTATACGAAAATTACAGAATAGTTGAATTGCACTTATTACCACTTATTACCTACAAATAAATGGACGAATTGCATTTGGATTGAAAAAAGGTAATGATCGAACTGCACTCGGGTAAAAAACAGGTATCTAGTGGTCCAACTACATTCGTTCAAAAAAAGAGTTAAATGGAAAACCCGTTAAAATATTACGAATCTTATCTCTCTGTTGAAGAACGCTACCGTGTAATTAATTAATAGCATTATATATTAGTTCGTGCCAGTTAGATAACGCAGATAATATTATTGTCGCCAAAAATTGACAAAAGAATCTAAACTAACTGGATAATAAATAGTTATCAATAAAAATATAAGATTAATACTTATATTGCATACCTTATAATACATTGTACATGCATTTATTTATTTGTTTCTATATATAAACTATTTGCTTATTTATTTATAAAAAATGTGTTTCTTATTTGCAAAGATGGTTTCATAATTTGCAGTTCAATACTCTCGACACTATAATTTTCTTCAGTCGGTGGTGAAACGTAGTCTTCCACCAAATCGACGCATTAAATCCAAAATGGTATCATAATTGTCCGATTGATTCGAAACTATTTATTATGTTAGTTCCAGATTTTGTTATTCAGACAAATTTATCACAAAAATCGAAACACTTTTAATACACAATTTTTTGATTAGAATCGTGAAAACAAATCACTAATTTCACTATTTTAGTACTTTATCTTATAGATAATATATGTCTAATAATCAGATGTCTATTAAAACACTATATAAACAGGATTGTGGTTTATATCACGTGTTCGAAAATCGTAAGACTACTTTACAGATTTCCGACGATTTTACAGTATGATTTCGACTTTTTAATCGCACATATCATATATCATTTCGTTGTTTTTATATAACTTCGGAACGCCAAAAACGAATACATCAGAGGAGCAAGTGTGCGCGCGGTGTATAGTAAATGAAGACATACGAAAAAAATGGAAAAGATAATGTAATAATAATATATATGTTTACCGGTCCTGATGGAATTCGATCGTAGCGAGAACATTATCGGGCGGTCACGGTAGGAGGTTTCGCCTTTTTTTTATTTTTCACCACCACCGCCGCGGTCGTAGTTGGCGCGGATGTGGCCGCGGTCGTCCCTTCAACCTGGGGTACATCCTCATCAGGATCCGGGGGCACTGGGAGACCTCCACCATCCTCGGGCTTCAGTAATGCAACCCCTTGGGTGCCCATGCGAACGCAGTTGAAGTCCACTGCGAACACGGGCTCCTTTTCGGTTTGCGCCTCCATGCTCAGACACACGTGCACGTTGCGGCCCACGAAGTACACGTTGCTAAACTTCAGACATACGCGGCTCCGGGTCCAGGCCGGTGGGAATATCGGCACGCAAATCGGTCGCGGGTTCCTACCTACAATTATAATAATCATGTTCAATAAAGTTTTTAATGTGATCGTCTCTGTACTGGTTACGTGAAATCGAGCCGCAGGAATAGGCAATCGAAAAGAAAAAAAAGAGATTATGTATAAGACTATACTTATTATTAACAAAATTATTGAAAATATGATGTTTCTATTATGTCAGCGGAAACAAAGATACTACGAATGTAACAATATATCGTAGGAAGAGTTATTCACATTAATTCACAATTAATTGACGATTCATAGTAATGATTCAGTGTAGGTGTCTAGCAAGGTAGAACCATTGATTAAATATACTATATATTTAATCAATGGTAGAACGTATTGGACGAATTTCATTATAAATATTATGTTGTACAATATTAGTATGCCGTATTACATGTTGAACATTAATAATAAGTTAAAAATATTTATATTGGATGGTTAATTATTTGAACGGTAAAATTCGTGTGAAATTTAATAAATTTGATAACAATATTGTAAGAATCGAAAATCAAAGAAAGTATTAAATTGCTACTGAATATTTGGTAGTGATACTCGTATACAGTTCTTCTTAATTTATTTTTCAGTTGACTCCGTTAATATTTATAACAAATTGCCATGCGAATCGTCAATAAAAATACGAATTTCGTATAGTATTTTTGAATTTTGTTTAAAATAAATAGTTCTTTAAAAAAACAGGTTCTTTATTTTTATATAAATCAAAGCATATCCCATGTGTACCGATTCCATATTGGATGTTTGAGATGAACCACTTATTTTTGAATTTCAATATATAGTCTATGAAAAACAATGACTAAACATAAATCCATGTAAAACATTATTAGAAGTTATTTTTTTTTTTTTAGAATATATTTTTTCCTTATAATATTACCTATAATAAAATTTAAAAAAAAATTTGTTAATTTCAGTATTTTTTGTAATTTTTGCACTCCCATTATAAAGTAGAAATAGGTTTTTTCTTAAATGCTAGTGTATACACTGATCACTTTATGGTTACATTTTTATACAACTATTGTCAATGGATGCTATTTACAGCTTTATTATAATAATAGGCTATGTCTAAATAAGTACTTATATATATATAATAAATGTTCTATAGTACTTGGGATTCAAAGATTTCTCTATATTAATTATAGTTTTTAATGAAAAGTATTGTTTGAAAACAATTATATATATATAAATAAAACGACCAAACAATGATACGATTGATCAATCTCGAACAATATGTTATTATTCATTTGAGTTAACACTGAACAACTATTAGGATGAACAGACGAGTAATTGAATGTTTAGAATTTGTTTGTTGTTAAAATCTATTATCATACTTTTATTTTCAATACTATATTTTTACAGTTTAGACTTAAAGATTGGTACATCTGCTTTATTTCTATATCAATGTTTAAATAATCATTATATACGATTAAGCATTTGTTCTAAATATATTATCGTTAGGTTAAAAAAAAAAGAAAAAAGTGAAATCTTAGTCATTGAACACATGTGTAAACTATCAAACTACTTATATAAATACAATACATAGTAGGCACTATATACAGGTTATACAGCTTAAGTATATGATATTTATAATATGTTAAATATTGAAAAAACAAATTATTTAATAAATTAGATGACTAATTTTTTTGAGTTAAAAGCATTAGCTGACATTTTTTAATAACTAGACAGTTCATCTTAGAATATATGACTACATTACAGAAAATAAATTAGTTTGAATATAAAACTTATGTCAACCAACTGGATACAATATATTAGATTATGTTAAGTAAATATTAATCTCAAGTTAATTAACTAAACTGGAAGCACAAACTACCACAAAAATTGTATGTGGACATGATAAGTGGAGTAATGAGGTATAATGACTGTGATAAGTGTCTTGAAGACGACAAAGACTCGGGAGAAGATGTTTGAACGGAGTTGAAGGTAATCTTCAACGTAATTTAATGTAATTATATAATAATATATATTTAATGACATTCTGAGATAAAAAACAACAGTAAATTATACCTGATACGACTCTATTGAACAGGGTGTAATCATTGAACAGTATACGCACGTTGAATTCAAAATCATCGGCGTCATACGAAATGTTGGTGCACAGCCGTTGCCGGAAGTTAAAATTAAAGTTTTGTAGTATGTTTCCACTGCAACAGCTGCATCTGCTTGCTTCACATTTGCATGGATACGTTATGTCTCTTGATTCTATAAATTCATTAAAATTACTTAAATTTGTATAGGTAAACATGCTGCAGAAATGGAACATTTATTATATTGGTTATGATATTATATATTACTATTAATTTTAAACTTTGAACACATTATTTACGAGTAAATGCAAAAAATACTTATAAACTAGGTATAATCCAATTGTATATATATATAAAATTATATAAATTATAATTACTTAACTAATTTTAAGAACTTTAGACAATTTAAGCTATAGTAAAAAAACATAATTCAAATTAATCAGTACATTGGATATTTACAGTTCCAGTAAATTTTATTGAATATAGATTACATTATATTTATTGATGTTGTCCAATATTAGAATTATATTAGATTTATTAATGAAATATATTTATTTTATATTAATTAATTACTAGTTAAAGTACAAAAATTGTTTTCTATAAATGTTAAATTTGTAACCACAGGATTTTTTATACCAAATCGATTTTTGGTACAAAATTTAATTGTTGAATCTTTTATTAGCTCATTTGAAATATTTTCAAATGTTATATAAGTTTTTTTGTTGCCGTGTTTCTATTTTAGCTTTTTATCGTACGTTTATTGATAGGAGTTTTCGGTTTATGGATAATAACTTTAATACATTATCAATTAAAAATCAGCTAGTGAAAGCGAAACGTTACTACTATATTTCGAGTGGAAAGATGAAAGAAGCTGTGTTGAGAAATAATCGTTAACATTTGAAAATAATAAAAATGATGTGTCCATAAAAATAATTTTAGGTTAGACCAGTAGTTCTCAACCGGGGTGACATGTCACCTTAGGGTGACATGGACCTAGTTTAGGGGTGACGCAGAATTTTAACAAGAAAAGAAAAAAAAATTTAAAAAATTAATTTTTTCGAAAACAATCTTTTTATTTCTATATTTAATATATTATATACCTATACCGCCACTGTCATGTACATAACATACCTCAAAGTTCAAAGTTATTTTTTTTTAAGTTTTATTTTTTTATTTGCTATTTTAAAGTTTATCTGTTTAAATTTTGTGTACTGTATTTTTTTTTTAATAAAAGAATAATTTTAAAATATACAGCTAAGATTGTTTATTATTTTGATGTTAGGGTGACGTAGTGTTTGATTCAAGTGGCTAAAGGTGACATGAATCAAAAAAGGTTGAGAACTACTGGGTTAGACGAAAACGATTTCGCGATCTATCGATCTTTGGGTTTTATAATAACATGAATGTATTTATCTACAGATCGACGTTTGAATGACTTACCTGATGACCGATCCGCGGATAAAACATCGTCGACTCCATCGGCCAGTGCGTGGCTTGGGATGATCGCGAGGGCCAAGCAGAGGACGATCAAACGGGCTGTGATCATGCTGACGAGTGAATGTCGTCGACAGTGTCGGCTGGTGATCGCATACGCGTAGAAATCGATTTATTGAAGTGTACATGACGTATAACATAATATTATTATATAGCGGCAGCAACTCGAGAGAGGAAAAAGTTAAAAAGTTTCACCACGTTTCGTATTATATTTTAATTTCGGTTCGTAGACGTGGGCAAATTTGAATTTCTCCTTATCCACGTGGACGCGTTATGCGCTACAAACATCGGACGTTGGGAAAAACGTCAATAGTTGTTGCAGTGTCTGTTTGGTCCGATAGCATCACATGCAAATTGCATTCACTCGAAACCGGAAATCAGACGAGTCTCGTCGAACATGTTTGCTCGCCGTGAATCGTTGTATATATTATTTCGGGTGTGTGCAACATGCAACTTTTAGTTTGCCTAATTGTATAGCGCGTGCGATGTAAATATAGTGCTGCATGGTAGATATGTAGCGTTTATCAACACAACGACGTAAAAGATTTCCAATTTTTAAGCCCAAATTATACGTGTTGGTTTCTGTAAAAAATAAGTACATTTATATTATCCGTAGGAATGTACCAAATTAAAATCATCTTGCCTACCTCGAGACCGTATATGTTTAGCAATACGTGATCTACAAATTATGTAAATGCGATCCAAGGGATTACTACCGCTATACTAATGGTTTAGAACACACAAACGAAATTTATGTCGCTAGAATACATATAATTTTTGCGTTGAATGATAGAAATATTTGTTCTCTCAAGTGGAAAATATTAAACGTGCCACTCGTGTATTATGTTGAACTATAATAATAGAAATTATTATGCGCACACGCGCACACACGTTCACACGTATAATACAGGGTGATTTATTAAACTCTTGCAATGTACTTGCATTGGCAAATGTCTCACGCTAAATAAATTATACTATAATAATGTATCTATAACAATATTTTACATTACATTGTACCGAAACATTCAGAAAAATATTCTGTATGAGGAATGTACCATGTGATTTTTGTATGCGTCCTAACCAAGGAAATAATAACCATAGTAACCAACGCTTACTGTTCTAAAAATTTGTAATATTATGCACCTGTCGATCGAAAAATTGCAGATCTTCTGGTGTTATTCATACGATTAATTCCTTAAATATATATTATATTAAAAGTGAATTTTTATGTCACCTGGTTATTGAATCGTAAAATGTACTATAACTGTTCTAGCTACAGGTTTTAAACATGAATGTTTCGATATGACACTCATTTATGTATACGTGTTGTTGGTATTATTGAAATGGTTATGTTTTAGTTTACCTAATAAATAAAACGAATATCAATGAATATCTACACTTAAAGAGATTCTTAATGTTGTGTCTACATTCTAGAGTAAGAATGTTCACTTAAAACTCCGTTAAGGTTTAATAGTTTCTTTTCTTATTTTAAAAATAAAAATTTAATTTAATAATTTATTTTAATTTTTTTAATATGTTCGAATAAATAGTATGTATGCAACTTTTGAAAATTATTTAGATAAATACTTACATATCATAACTAAATAACGGCTACATTAATATAAAATTGAGGGTCGTATTAATTGTTCAGAATCTAATAATATCATCATTACTCTTGAATCATTATTGGTTAATAACCTAAACCACCGCGTAGTTGTTTTCTCTGTATTGTCCTAGTTCGTCTTTATAAAACTGAACTTGTCATTTTGAAACTTCCAAGAGCGCTAAAATTAGGTTTTTCATCCGAGTTTGTCCGAGAACTTTATTCACATACATTCGGTAGACATGTTGTCTCTCTGTTCATTTTACTTATCGTCTGTTGAATTAAATTTTACACGCGTTTCACAAGTTATTTTTGAAAGTTTCCATCATGAAAAACTTATCTTTTTTTTTTTTAAAAAAAAAGATACAGTTTATATGACCGAGGTTAATTTGATTAAACGTGTCCAATATTGATGAATATCTTTGATTAGTATTTTAATAATAATGTAGTTTCGATAATTGACTGTTAAAGGCAGGAACTGGAAAACTACAAAGGTTGCGCGTACTTCATTTATATTAATATTAAACGAAAAAGTTGTTAGAAAATAAATTCATATTATGATAGTAAAAACTTATAATGGAAAAAGAAAGTTTTCTTTCTCCCAATATAGTTACAATATAGAATAAGAAATCTGTCTGAGGGTGTATTTCGATCTAATATTACACAACCCAAACATCTATTAACACCTGAACAAACAGTACGTATTTTCTGTTTATTCGATGTTATCAATAGCATTATAAAATATAGTTCATTCGACATTTTTCTTTAATTATAAACTACTTATTAATGTATTTTTAAGCAACGAAATAATACCAGCCTTTCCTTAACCTTTTTTACGATTGCTAGATATTCTTATATTCGTATATTTTGTCATATTATATTTCATGTTTTAGTTTGTAATTTTAAATTAATTAGAAAGTTGTTATAAACAAATACTTGGAAATGTTTAGACATTGGTAATACGAGTATTAAGTAGAATTAGTCGAGTGTAAAACACATTCATTTGAAAGAATATGAATATAGTCAAGGTTATGTTGAAATTAACTTGTATATATTTTTCTCGGGATCTCCAGTGCGTTTTTAAATACCGGAAAAATAGGAAAAATGAAAAATTGACCTTTTAAAACTACAATTGTAATCAATCATTATTTTTGTTAACGAAAAAAAATGTAACAAATGAGAATGCGATTTTTTTAAAAACTAATGGTAATGTAGCACTATAGTATTTTGTAGTTTATTTAGTTATTTTTGTTCCAATACATATTTATAAATTGTATTAAAATGCATAAAATGAAAAATGTTTGATGAAATATGAAAAATGACATGTGTATTCAAAAGTGGAACCAATTTTTAATGGTTAATTAATATCAATGGTATTCACATAAGCTTTGGTACAACAATCAAAACAATTTAATAAATAATATATATATATATATATTATTAATTTTTACTTATTTATTTATTACATTTTAAACGGGTCAGGTCCAGGTACATAATTAATATATAGATAATAAATTCATTCATTTTATAAGCTTAACAGTTATAAGATAAATATAAAGTTCATACAATTAAAAGTTTATAAATTATTATTATTAAGGATAGAATTACAATAAGTTTTAAATAATATAAAGTTTGGTGTGCTGAAAATATCAATATCGTATTTATTTATAGTATTCATAATTCTGATAATGGGGGTGTTGCTTACATAGTTTGTTACTTCTACGTTATCATAAAATGTATTTTTAATTCGAACATTACAAGACTTAGTAGAAACATGGAAAGAAAAACGACTTAAGAATTCAGGATAATCGATTAATCCTATAAAAAGTTTATACGAAAAGTATCAATCCATTCTCAAACGACGATTTTCTAATGTTTCAAGGTTAAGAAAAGACAAAAGTGGGGAATATGAAGAATGAGGTTCCCTAGGTATAGAACATTTGAATGAAAGAAAACGTAGGAATTTTTGTTGGATTTTTTCTAATTTTAACTTCAAGCCTAATAGGTATGGAGACAATATTATTGATCCATATTCACAGATACTCGTAGAGCGAACCAAAGAACAAAATAATGATTTTAGGGTATATCTATCAGTAAAGTCCGAACAATTTTGAATTATAAACCCAATGATCTTGTTTGACCTGTTTATAATATTATTTATGTGACAATCAAATTTAAGTTTAGAATCAAAAAGAATACCTAGGTCCTTAACAGGTCCAGTGGTTCTATGTAGCATTGTTCCATTGATATGGTAGTGAAAGTTTGTATTGACTCGAGCTCTGGAAAATGACATTATCTGACACTTATTAATGTTAAGAGTAAAATTATTATGGGTACACCAATTATAGTGAGTATTTAAATCAGACTGGAGTAGATCGGCATTAAGTTGACAGTGAACTTTACGAAAAATTTTTATATCATCTGCAAACATTAATTTAGAAAAATTTTGAAAAGTTATATGATTAATAAATATAATAAATATAATATAGTTTATTATAAATATAATAAACTAATAATATTAGAATATTATATAATGTTATATAACCTTTAAATGGCGTTTTTTAGGAGAAAAAAAATATATCCGTAATATTCAAACAATATTTCAAGGAACTTAAAATTAATAAATATTTTTTCAAAATACAACAGTTCAAAAATTAAATTTTGAGCTCTGTTTAATTAACACAATTCGCCTCAAGATAAGTAGACACGGATTTTGTGTACCGAAGATTTTTAAATTGAATTTGCAACGCTCACAGAGTATGGGATTTTTTTAGTCTTTGTTGATTACATCAAACTGGCGGGATGCCGCAACTGTATCTAAAAGTTTTTGCGGAAAAACTTAGGAAATTTGTAGCAACCCAAATACAACTCTTAAAAGTAATTTGGCAGGTGTCCAGTACGTTTTTTCTGAAGAAAACAACCAGAGGATATTCAATTAATTTCTTTAAATAATTTTTAAATATCTATAGTTTGAATTATTAATGAAAGTTTTTTTTTTTTTTTTTACGAGATAGTTCTTCCAACAAAAAATATGTATTTATTTAAGATAATAATCTATTTTATAAATTGTTCCGCAATGTTAACTTCAACGAAGATGTTCAGTGAAATAATTAAATTGATACAATAATCAAAAAATAGACCAAGTAATTATAATAATATGCGCAACAGGCATTTATTGGTCGTGTATATTGATTAAACTGTGTTCAGAATGTACATCATAGTATATCAGTAGAATTGTAATTATGGGGTGGTGAGTCAAAGTAATTTTATTTGGCGTTTAAAGTATATTGATTCCAATCGGCGACCATTGTAGCGAAAACAAAGGAGAAGAAACATAAACGAAAAGGGCAAAGCGATTAGTTCGATGTACTCGACGGCAATTAAAAAAGTAGATTTTGGAATTAGGCCGGCGAATCACCAAAAATACTCTCAAGTTAAGTTGCAGTATACGTGAAAACGTGTGTTGATGCAGAAATTCGTAAAAAAAGAACAATGAATTTACAAAAAATTATATATTACTGTATCGTATACGATCATATGGTAAAATTCTATATTACAAGAGATTACAATATATGTATTAATTTAATAGCGATGTGGTTTAATAAGTAACCGTGTAACTAAACTCGGATGAGAGGGGACCGTTCCAGATAAAATGCGAGTGCACGAAAATACGATTTGGAAGTTTATGTAGGGGATAAAAATTGAGTTATGCAAAAACAATGATTGGGGAAACGGTTGAAATTAAGAAATGTCAACGATTCGAACAGGAAAAAATATGAGTGAAAAATAAATAGAATGTAAGGATCAGATGACATATCGTACGGTGCGTGGTATTGACGTAAGAGGACAGATTTCTATTATTTGTTATAGTATTGACATTCTCCAACGGTAATTTTCATATTGTTCAAAGAGAAATAATTATATTATATTTGGACTTCTTACAATATTACTACAATATTACTCACAGCTGTTTTGAAAAGCGTAGTTTTTATATATTTTTTTCCGTTTCTTATGCGGTAATTAGCTGGTAGGAAAATCTGTTAACCACAAAACAACGATTGTTTATGATTATAACACATATATTTTATAACATTTATTAAAAAAAAATTAAGAATTGTTTATCATCAATTGATTATTAATTTTATTCAAAAAATAATTGTTTTTGCGAACTTAAATAAAATTTGCTTATTTTGAATTATAATTATTTTGATATAGAATTTATTTAATTGATTTTTCCACATTTATTTATTTTAGAGTACATACGGGACCTAAGTCCAGTTATAGTTATATAAACGTGTTATAGTATACAATAAAATATTCCAAACGATACATATATTTTACATAATTAATACTAAGCATTTTACTTAAGACTACTTTTAAATTTATATAGACTATTTTGAAAAGGGTTTATTTTGTATTTATTTGCTAAATATATTAAACGATTTGCCATAAGAAATGTGGCAGCAGAGCTAGAATAGAATAAATCAGTTTTACGTAATGCGCGTTCATTTTTCCTAATAGTTCAGGACAATCTATATAATTATTTTTAGGTTTATATAAAAATATTAAATTCGTTTTACATGTATTTCTAAATTGTCTATACTTATACAATTGAGTAAATTAGTATTTGGTGATTGTGAAGTTTTGTAGATGTAATGCAATTATGAGAAACAAAACGTAAAAATCGATTTTGAATATAAAATAAACTCGTAAATATTGTTATTTACAATTATTGATTTAAAAAAGTTTTTATAATTTATAACTTATCTTTAATTTTTCAATAAAAAAATATCTTAACAATTATTGAATGTTTTGCGCTTGAATCGTTTGATAATATTAATTTTATTTATTTATTTAATGGTGTTGTAACATTAAAAAACTGATTGTCATATATAGATATATTTAGTCTGCAACCAAATGCATAAACCATAATTTTTTGGTAAAAACTAAAAATACAAATTAAAATCTTCAGAAAATTGTATACTGTATTTATTTGTTACTCTATTTTGTCTTGATACATTTGTTAAATGGAGCCTTTTTTGAAAGTAAAAGTGTAATAAAAGCATGAAGAAATCTAGGAAATAAGTGTAGCCCATTTCACTTAATTTTAAATTATTTAAAAACATGCTTTTTATAATGGTTATTTTCACTCACATTTCTTTTATCTTTTTATCTTTTATCAATCTTGGTTTTAAAACTGAACGCAATCATTAATATGACATTTGCAACTATATAGCTTCCTTTCGTAGATTTTGTCATTGAAAAACATTCGAAATGTTGTATAAAAACAAAACATGGAAAAAAAAATCTTTTTCAAAAGGATTTTCCTGCTATTCCGGTTTTAAAATATCCTCATTAACAAGTTTTCAACTCAAGAGAAACGGCTTTAGCCGAATGGGCGAAAGCGAGTTAAGTATTTTAAATATTACAAGAAAAATGCATGTATATATTTATGTACTGCAGAAAGCTGTTTGTAAATGTTTTTAAAGCCGATCTTTTCTTTGGGTTGTGATTTTTTTCTGTGTGCAACGGACGAAAAAACAATAAGTCAAAGGCTATGGTATCCGAGGAAAAAAAAAAAATTCGCATTAACAAATATTTAGGGATCGGTTGGCAAGAACAATGGATTTAATTATTTTTTTTTAATGACTCACTGATTGTAACAAATTACTAAATACACTTTACTGGCACAATATTTAGTAGGCCAAACGGTTTACAACGGTCGTCAGTTTCTCAGCAGATATTCAAATAAATTGCTTACAATTATAAACTAGAATGTAATAGGTCTAATTTCATCCAACCACCTTAAAATCAATAAATATTAACAAACGGATATTATTGGAAATAATTTACGACGTTTCTCAAAGCTTAAACCAAATGAAACTTGTGTTCGTTCGTTGTTTTAAGTTCTCTTAATACCATTATTCACGTGAATGTACCTCATTCAACTATTATGTTCATTGTGATCGTCCATCGTGACTTTCGTTGTCATTATAATGAAACAATCTATCGTTCGTTCACTCACGACCATGAATGTTGATTTTATGTTACTAAACGGTATTCACCGAACGTAACCCTATCGTTGAATATATTGTCACATTTTAGATTCTGAACGGAGTGAAGAATGTATTGATTTTACAATGATGTGTGTTTTTTTTTTTTTTTTTTTTTTTTTTTGTGTCTGTCGACACGTTTTGGGGCAGTAAAAATGCTTCGATTGCCTTATGTAGCAACTTTTCTGAAAGGAAAGTGAATCTATTTGGTACTTTGGGGGGTCAAAAGTTAAAAATTTCCAATATTTTTTAAATGCGACGGGAAAAACCATAAAAAAATTTGGGAAAAACGGGAGTTTTTACGCAAAACCAATTTTCGACATAATCAAATTTTTTATTTTGCTATAACTCAAAAACTAATCGATGTAAATACTTGAAATTTTCACCAAATGTTTAGATTAGCGTTCTCTATACACCATTAAATTTTCAAAGTATTTTGACTTTTATTAAGCTATTTATAGACAATTGAAATTTTCAATTTTTTTAAATAACGATAAAATTTTTTTGGCTGCCTAGAAAATCTTGAAAATTTAATACAAGGTTTCTTATAAGTTGTTCCTTAACTGATAAAAAAAAATCTAAAATCGTAAGTCACAATTTTTTTTTATAAGTGCTCAAAGTTCCAATTTATACGAAATATGTAAAAATCACGATAATTTGCAAGTTATTTTGTAGATAAAAATTCATAAAATTTTTTCTGTTCATACTTAAGGTTCAAAATTTTAACACGAGGTTATCTACAAGCTACTCTTCAAAAATCTTTAAAAAAATTTCTACCGGAATTAGAGGAAAAAATTTTATGACTGTTTGCATAAAATAGCGATTTATTCTCAGACGATTTTAAATATTTGTTATAATTCAAAAAGTATAAGTCGCAGATTTTTGAAATTTCTACCAGCTGTTGAGATTGGTATTTATTTTATGCAATATTTTTTTCAAAATATTATATTGATTTTTAAGCCACTTATAGGCATTTAAAATATTCGATTTTTTTAAATTTTATTTTTATAATGGGTGATAAAAAAAATTTGGCTACTACAAAATACTTGAAAATTTAATCGAAGATTCCACAGAAGTATTTCTTAATGTCATTCAAAAATTATTAAAATCCATAGGCACAATTTTTTTTATAAGCGTTTGAACAGCGAATATTGACATAAAATTACATGTAAAATATAATATAATGTAGAATGTTCTAGACTGACAAACTATATCGCTGTATGCAACTGCCAACCCATCCTAATTGAAAAATATATTTATCGTTTCAAAATAAAATATACTTTTTACAATGTTTATAAATAACAATGTATTATATCCTAGACAAACATATGAACTCCGTTCAGAATCGTTATTCGTATACAATGATATTTATCATTGCATTCAAATTTAACAAATCCATTATAATAATGACCTATCCTATAAGCGAGGTGCACTCCACCCCTAACTGTACAGCAGAGCGAGGCCCATCCGGTTTTTTTTTTTTTTTTTTTACATTTACATTCAATTATTGAAATTTTTGATTATTATTCAGTAAATATATATTTATACGTTAGATGTACACTTAGAACGTGTATAGTCGTCATATAGTTTTACTTTACATGCGTTTAGTATTTCGGTAGTATTGAATTCTACGAGCAGTATATAATGATGGTATTATTATGATTATTATTGATTATATTTTTAATTTTTTAGGGCGTAGCTGTTTTATTTGTTACGTTAATGTATTCTATTGATCATGGACACAATTATACAAATATTCAGCTGTGCTTAATGAATCGTTTTCAGAAATACCTAATTCAATGTTGAAACCATCTGCCCTTTCAAATGTGAAGGGCCACGACAGTCTTTCAGGTAGTTCATACGACAAGCAAACATTTTACGTTTGAATTCCAACCTTTCTGCTTGTTTTTTGTCACTTCATACGCATCAGACTTTTCCAATAGCGTTTTTCAAATGATAATTTTTTAGTCTTAATAGTTTCCTCAGAGATTTATACGATCTTATTAATATAGAAATCAATGTCCGTATAATACTCGTAAGTGCGGTGCATGATACAGTAAGTATACATTTTATGGGTTGTCATTCTTATATTTTAATTAACCAACTTCTACTTATATTTTAATTATATTTTATGATTGGTTTTTCTTCGAATTCTTATAAATCATTTGATTAGAACATTAAATATTAAATTATCACAAATTATTTTTATTTTTTTTTTTGTTTACATATAAATTATCAATAGAGTTATAAGAAGCGTCCACATACATATTGTATCCATATAATTTGTTTATACTTTTGATAACAATGTATATTATTTTTATTTTTTGGCTCTATTGAATATGCAGAAGTAATATGTATATAGTGATGCTGTATTATAACTTTTATTACTTATACATCTATACATATTGTGTAAGTATTTTTCGGTTAAATTTTGGTGATCACTCGAACTCTTTATGTACAGAGATGTTGCAATATACTCGTACGGTCGTAAATCATATTCATATACTGTGTAGACTATTTATATATACTCCTATTGTAAATTATTTTATATATCAATCATAAAACTTTATTTTTGACTTGAAATTTATTTTTTATTTTCACAGTACACTTAATATTATTATTTTCTTTGATACTATGCATATAAAATACAAAAACTTATAAATTGTTTGAACAATGCTTCAAGTTCTGTAAAATGGTGTGGTTTTATATGTGATAATGAGAATTGAAAATCATGCCACCATGTTAAAGAGATATACATTATTAGATTATAACTTTATGTTTATTTATCATTGATCTATAAATGTACTTATATACATACAAATTAAAAGTTATTTTTTAATAAATAATAGCCAAATTTATGACTTAGATATATAGTATGAGATGAGCCTCAATCTAGCAGTTCTTTGTTGACAGTTAATCTTTGAACCCAATTCTATCAAAAAACGATTAAAAAAGTCTAGTGGACCGATTCATCTTTTTAAAAATGATTGACAATATTGATACAGTATTAGTATCAAATTTCTTAATGATGGGGGTTTAATTTTTAATCTAATATTTCAAGTAAGTACCTATAATTG
The DNA here is from genome assembly GCA_034509805.1 of Sipha maydis. Lineage (NCBI taxonomy): Eukaryota > Metazoa > Arthropoda > Insecta > Hemiptera > Aphididae > Sipha > Sipha maydis. The sequence goes on from JASXSY010000574.1 coordinate 171,541, forward strand.
AGAGACATGTTCTAAAAATAAAGTCGCCATGCTTCTAACACCATAAATAAATATTTTTGTTAAAGGTTGATAACACTGGCATATTACAAAGCTTTTTTCTTTTTAAACGAAATTTGGCTCAACTTAATCCGATGTTTAGTTTACGTTTGACATTCGTTCACGACGGTCGCTTTTATATCGGTCGTCGTCACCTTATTTTCTGTGTAAAACCAAAAACGACAAACACTTTGAGGTTTTAAGAGCATTTTTTGCCCGATTTATCAACGAAGGAGAGGATTTTTTAGACTTAATTTTAACTAATGATGAGGCGTTGGGCTTACCATTTCATACTCAATTCCAAACAATAATCACTGAAGTAGAGACATTTTCGCTCTCAGAAAAAAGACAATTTTAAGTGACGCAGTCTGCCCGAAAAGTTAGTTTCTTGAGACAAGAAAGGAGTTGTTTTTATCAAAATTATGCTAACTGGGACAACCATATGTTCAGCTTTGGAGACTGAAAAAATTTTGTAGAGCCACCAAAAACAAAAGATGTAGGCTGAAGAATAGGGTTTGTTTCCTGCATTACAACGTTCGAGAACTCATAACACAAATTTCAATAAAACATTTCGAACATTATGAAATGTCCTTAAAATATTTACATTTATAAGATTTAAGTAAATATGTTGAGGTTGTTATGATTAATGTTTATGAAATAAACACTTAATTTTTTATTTATATATTGTATTCAAAATTCTTTAAAATCTTCTATTTCGTCAAAATTAATTTTCTAACATTCGTATTGTATGATTGTTAAAACATACTGAAAATATATAAAATATGTATATAAAATGTTTAGTTATTACATCAGAATATAATTTAATATTTGAAGAAGTTCATTTTTTATATTCAAAAGGAAATAATGTATTAAATTGGGTTAATAGAGTTGCAGATCTCAAACAACATTTTATATATTTGAGAGTCTACAAATAACGTTGTTTGAACAATTGGTAAGTGATAATAAACAATAATATTCAAGTACGTTCTCAAAACTTCAGTAAAGTGGAAAAATTGCATGGTAATTTTTTTTTATAATATAACATTTTATATGATGGATAAATTGACTACATTTAAAATTGTTATTTTTTCATCGTTCAACATTTTATCACTGAAGATATCATAAGCAAAACAGTAATAATAATAATATTTATGACGAAAACAGTGTAAATCCAGTAGTCAATTGCTATAGCGGAATTAGTAAATTATGGTTTATAAAAATTAAAGAATAAAAACAATTCGCATATTATCATTTATCGGATGGGCAGATAGAGGAAGTTTCTCGTGAACATGATGTCCTGACATATCTTATAAAACATATTGAGATGCATTTTAAGATAAATGCTCGACGATGGTTGACATGTGGGTTACCAGCCCATTGTCGCTCGTTTTTTTATATTTATTGCCCATGTAATCGGTGCGCACTGTTTTTGTACGCAATTTCCGACGTTTTTAATTAATAAAAATGACGACTATATGGTTATTTTTCTCGATTTTAACGCGCGTTTAGTTCTATCTATATAACTGGGTTTTGCGCAAGTATTATGTAGAAGTTATTTTCCACAACACACATATACAGTCAATGTCAATATTGGTAGGTCATTATTTCATTGATTAAATATCAAAATTGTATTATGCGTATTTCGCTGTTAGTGATGTTATGAACGTTTTTCTATATTTTGTGATAAATACGATCACAAGAAATAATATCACGTGGTTTCCTATTTAAAATTTTTCAATACATATGAGTAGGGCTCGGAGGTTGATGACCTTAAAAAGAATAAAAAATTACCATAAAAATGGCAAAAATTGTCCTAAAAAATGACCTAAAAAAATTACAAATATTAATAAAAATACATTTTTACATATTTTACTCTATTTTACTGTAAAATTCAAAATATGACATAAAAATTACAAAAATGTCCTTAAAATAGGAAAATTAAAAAATTAAAAATGTTTGTTTTATAAATTTATCAATGCTTACAAATTATTTAAAAATCAAAATCATTGCATTGTACAATAAGAGCGTATTTTATGTTATCGAAAGTAAATGAACGACGATTATCCGTTAATAAATATTTATATTTGGAAAATTTCTCTCCACGCGTTCTGAAGTGATGGGCCAAATCAACAGCACTGAAATCATCCGGAAAACACTCACTTGAAGCTTCTTCATCATTTATAATTTTAGAAATTGTTGACGTCGTTTGAAATCCAGTATTTCTGGCAAGTACAGCTTTAAATTTGGTTTTTATTTCATTTCCAATTCTATTAACTGCTGCTGGTTAAATTTTAATTAAAATGTCTTGTACAATTTGTATCGAATCATAAAGCCTGAGTCCTGAAGTTTGTAACTTGGTAATAGATCGGCCAGAGTGCGTTAATGTAAATAAAACTATGTTTTACAATATAATCGCTTATAAGATCCTGTGCTTTTTCAACTGACGTAGAATCATCTTTGTTTAGTCCCATAATAATAGTATTCAAAATTTCAAAATGTTCACAAAAATAAGTAGCAGCTTTTAACCATGTACCCCATCTTGTCAATACCGGTTGTGGTGGTAGAGGAATATTAGGTGCCATTTCCTTGAAATATTGAACACTTGATGGACATTTCAAAAATATTTTTTTTATGTTCGATATTAACTGATATACTTTTGGGAAGTGTTTTCGAATCTCTTCTGCAACCCTATGTTATCCATGGGCCAAAAAACTTACGTGTTCCATTTTAGAGTACAGGATTTTTAGACCTCTGCCAGCTTTCATCATATAGAGAGCGGCATCACTTAAGAACAACAAAATATTGTTATGCTTTATTCCTTGGGGCCATAAAATATGTAGAGATCTATCTAATAATTTGGTGATGGAGGTATGGTTAGCTTTTTCTAAAATTTCCAAATTGAGCAAAAATATTTTCCCTGGGCCTCCGACTTCCAATGTACCTACCGACAATCACGTTAGCCATATATTGTCCTACTGAATCCGTGGTTTCGTTTATAGAAAAACCATAGCTTTTGGTTTTCGCAATAACTTCTTATTTTGTTAATACAGTCTTCGTAACATTGAACAACATAGGTTTTCCTTAGCGTTGATTCGTCAGGAATACTTTGTGCGTGTATTTTTCCAAAACTGCACGGAATAATTAATTTGATATTTTGTGTAGGGGAATATTGGCTGATAAAAGAGCTTGACATAAATCGTAATTAAATGAAGATTTTTTTGACGACGTAGTAAGAAAACTTTGACTTTGTTTTAAATGTTTGCGCTCCATACCATTTTTATGTTTTATACGGGAAATATGTTGTTCAATAGTAAATTTTTTTTCTGAGGCCACCTTTACTTCACATACTATACAATAAAGAACTGTGCCATCGGAAGAAAAAATATCGTTACCGAATTCCGACACAAATGCACGCATACAAGCACTAACCGACGTTTTAATTTTCGGCATTTCGAAAATATTACGAAAAATAATAAAATGTAGGTCTAATATTATTCACTTTTACACGACAACGACGCGACGACTGTAATCGGCGAGATAAATCGGATACTAATCGAATATTAGGAAAAAATAATAAAATGTAAGTATAATATTATTCACTACAATACGATAACGACAAATGTAATCGTCGAGATAAAATTGGATAGGTACTAATCTTAGTCTGTGGTTTAAGTTATAGGCATAATGGTCGATAAGAAACGATAACAAATTAACTAGTGTGAAATCAGTAAAAATAACTAAAAATGAGGGGAAATGACCTATAAATCTCAAAAAATGACTTAAAAAGTAATTAACACGAAAAAATGCAAAAAAATGCAAAATAAAAATTAGTTATTTAGATTCACATTCTTAGGAAACAGATTTGTGGCCAGGAGAGCATCGTCTAAAAAGTTCCAAAAAAAAAATGCAAAATGCATTAACTTCCAAGCCCTACATATGAGTATACATATATGTACGTATGTACGACATAAAAGTTCTAATTAGTGTACATTTAATTTTTTTAACATCGCATTTCTCAAATATGCGTATGCATATGCATATGCGTTTCCATCAATGTGTATTATAGCGTTAAATATTAATGTAATTGTACTATTACTATTACTATTATTAGTAATTGTAATATTACCAATATGATCATTGTGATTTTTGTTTAATGTCGTTTTTACCGATGACGCGAATTACTATTATATTAAACGAAAAATACAAATGCTCAAATTGGAATTTTATTATAATTTATAACAACGATGGTCTGAGTTCTAAGATTCTAAAGAAAAACGTAATGTTTCCGAGTATATCACCAATGTGTAATGTTCCAGACGACCGTTCTCTTGTGTTGGGTAGTTATTGGATGTCAGACGGACACACGCGTGGGCAAATTAAAGATTTACTAGTGACATTTTTGTATTCCCTCACGACTAACTGCCGTCCATGTAGTTGAGCTGCGATGCAGTGTGGTACACATCACTTCGGCACTTTTGCGCGAATACCGTTGGCTTCGTTCACAAAAGTTGAAAGGCTTCAATAGCTCATTTTTTTCGAATACGCCAATTATACGCATGACATATTATACAACCGTCCAATGTCGTATCTAGTCGAACGATTTTCATCTCTTCGATCCCATATACATTTCTGTTTCTTTTTTCCTTTCATACATTTTTGGCATTCCAATTCAAATCGATATGTACACAGCGTTATAAATAGTACATTGTAAAAGCGGTAATACATCTATGTAATACGCATTTTAGAATTATAATAGAGTGTTGATTGGTAGACGATTATATTTGGTGCCACCAAACGATACATTTCAAGCGATTGTTTTACTATTTTATTCACGTCATTTTTTCAACATATCAACAATACAATGTTTACTGAGTTTGTAAAAATGTCTATTTCATATTGAGCTTTGAAAACAACGTCGTAAATACAATTGCGTTATAATGAATTGCTCACTTAGCGAAAAAAAAAATACTAAACAGTTTATAGATCAATAATTCAATTTTTATTTGTAGCAAAGAAACTTTTGATTGGATAATTAAATTATAACATTTTATCAAATTTTACTCTTTTCCTTACATCATTTATATACATATTAAAAATAAAATCTGCGATCGATGTATTAATTGAGAACATTTAAAAATAAACGTTCATGAGTAAATAACCAATGCATTGAAATTATTGAATGATAAAATTAAAATATTAATCGAGTGTTATTATTATTCTTATCCTTCGTGTTGGTAAGCTTTGTACTTGGAAATAACTGAATCTACATATCTCTTGAGACTGAACTACACAAGTGTAAGTAATACACAACACAAAGTGTACATGGGCATAATTTTTATATTAAGTAGGTAGTTCTTAAGAATATTTCAATTTTTAAAAATTTGAATAAGAATTACAAGAATATTATTTTATAATATTTTATCATAATGAAAATAATTTAAGTAAAACGTGTAATCAAAGTACATTGAAATAAATAATTAATTAACTTTAAATATATTCTAAAGAGATGCTTCAATTTTAATGATTTCATCAGGTTTAAGTAAATTTTTAGAGAGTTTATTCGTATCCTTGGTTTGCGGTTATTTGTACGCATAAAGGCGACATCATGGCGTAAAGTGATAAAAGAGAAAGATTTATGTATTAGTAACAATGGATAGTACGTAGTTAAAATTATAATCATCAGAATCAGGTTTAAATGATTTCATATTTTTATGTTATTAATTATATTTCTAAATAGCTAAAAATGTCAATTCCTCTTTCAAAATCAAATAGTATTTTTTCCTATAATAAAAAAAATAAAGATTTGTATATTTTACATTTTTAAAAATTTAGTCAAGATTCCAAAAAAATAAGAATAAAAAAAAAGAACCGGATGGACCTCGCTGTGCTGTACAGTTCGTGATTTTTACACATTTTATACAAATTTGAGCATTAAGGGCTTATAAAAAAAATTTGAGTAAACCGATCACTGATATTTTTTAGTTACGATAATTTTAACTTATTATAAACCTTATATTAAATTTTCAAGAGTTTTCGGTCAACTAACTAAATTTTATAGATGTTTAAAAACAAAAATTTTACAAAAATCGAAAATTTAAATTGTCTATAAATAAGTCAAAATACTTTGAAAACTTAACCATGGTTAGAAAACGCCAATATAAAGATTTGGTGAATATTTCAAGTTGTTGCGATTTTTGGTTTTTGAGTTAGAGCATTTTAAAAAAATGTAATTTGTAAAAACGTGATTTTGCGTAAAATGTCCCGTTTTTCGTAATTTTTTTATCGTTTTTTTCGATTTTTTTAAAAAGTATTGAAAAGTTGGATTTATCATCTACATTCACTTTCCTTTCAGAAAAGTTGCTGCTTAAGCAAATCGAAGCATTTTTACTGCCAAAAAAGGTGTCGTCAGACACAAAAATAAAAAATAAAAATGAATAAAAAAAAACACACATCATTGTAAAACTAATAGATTCCATCACTCCGTTCAGAATCTAAAACAAAAATATAAATATTTAAGTAGTTTAAATAATTTGTAAGCACAATTTTTCAAAATAATCTCGTCCTACCAAATTTTCAAAAAATAATCACGTATTAGTTACAATAAAAAAAAAAAAATAATATGTATCAAGTTTAATAAAATTTGCGAATTTGAAAAGAGAAAAGACAACTTCTAAAATTCTAACACGAGTCGGTTAGGAACTATGGTCAGACTTTGAAAACAATATTAATCTATAATAGTATATCTTTAAAACAAATAATTATTTGTTACTTTTTATTGAGATATTGTAAAATTACTGTATTTAATATTAATTTTCATAGTGTGTATTTTACGAACAACAAAATAATGTATCATTGTTTTATTTCGTTCTAAACACAACGAAAAGTTTTGAATCAATAAATGTTTTTAATTCGACAAATCATACGTTTGTAATAATGTATTCGAATGGAAGTCTATTATTTTTCTTGGTTCAATTAAAACCTTATAACATGTGAACATCCTCCCCCCCCTCTATATCATGTACAAGAATAAAAATAGGTGACATATCATTCACAATGAAAAATCACGACACATGCGACAACATAGAAAATACAAATTTTGTTACGCATTACCTGAAAGTTATAATTCCACTAAAAATCATAGTCACGTGAATAATCTTTTTTTTTTGCGTTTGTCTGATAATTTACATGTTCGAGCAAAATATTGCCATTAGATGAACTGTAAGGACCCCAAGGACAACCTCAAGAGTACCCCTGTTACGTAACTTATTGGTATTCTAAATATCGTAGAAATTCACAACGATAACTGGTCGTATTTTCACCTGGATCGGAAATCGAATTGTATATGTTTCGCACGTGCTTTCAAGACGAACCCGATTGTACGAGACGCTTTACATTATACTATCGCGTTGTATTTCTAGATAATATCTTATCGAGTCTTCATCAAATTCCTTTATTTTGATACGTTCTCCTGAAGTTGTACAGCTGTTGATTGTCTAGGAAATATCGAATTTCTCATTTCCCGGTGGATTTTACCGGGAAACGTTCGTAGCTGTGGTATAGTATGGTATAATGCAAGCAAACCATGTGTCTGTAGAACGATGCAGAAGTATTTATAATCAATCTTATTCTGATTATGCAATGAATGTGTGGGATCCGTTTAGTTAATAAAAACGAATAATGTACTGAACGCGTCCGACGCGGACCTCTTAATTTAGCAATTTATTTGTTACTTTATTCGTTATGAAAAATAGATTACCCGTACTACAAATATTTTCCAATTGTACGACCCACTTTGGTTCCAATACTTTGACAGACGAAATATTTGAAAATAAATAAAATTTCTTCAAGTGGTTTGTTGATTGGTTGATTTCACTATCTAGAGTTTAGATCAGTCAATTGTAACCTCTCCATATTATCCCTAACACCGAACCTAAATTCCTCCCTAGGGAGGAATTCACTCCTCTCGTTGGGAAACATTGAACTAGACATTCCGAAACCGTTATTAATGAACTAATGTTTAGTGCTCATCGTGCGTTTATTAATTTCAACGCTTATATAGTGCTACTAATAATTACAATAGGAATAAGCCAGAATTATTATATGTATTGTATATGTATTGTATATGTAGCATTTTTTATAATATTGATCCATTTTGATTTAATACAAAATTATTATGGACTCTTGACGTCTAAGGTGTGTATTTACTTATTTATAATAATTAAACGGACAAAGTCCTTAAATAAATTAGTTAAATTAAAGCAGTAGATATTACAATTAAATTGATATAGTATACATGAGAAATAAACAATAATAATATGAACAATAATTACAAAAATCTGTACAAGACCATTTGATAATATAATCGAGAATTCGCATTGCTTTTTTTTTTTTTAATAAATTCATTGTGATAAGAAAAATTTAGTCTAGAATCAAATATTATCCCAAGATCCTTAAAATTAGAAACAAGTTCAAGATTAGAATTTGATTAATAATTGATTTGAATAATTTAAATTCAAAATATCGAAAAATAATTGGGTTCATGATTAAATTAAAACGCATAATCTTACATTTTTATATATTTTAAAACAGATCATTACTTTCACATAAATTTTGTATGTTGTTTAAATCAGTAAATCAGTAGCATCTTGATTATTTTTCATTATTTTTAATAGCTTGGTATCATCAGCAATTAAATAAATTTTCAGACATTTTAATAACATCTGGTAAGTCATTTATGAAAATATTAAAAAGAAGAGTTGACAAGTGGTCACTTTGGGGAACACCAGATGGAACACTAAATTTGGGAGAGCAGACATTTTTATATTTAACTATTTTAAAGCGGTTAGTTAGAAAGGAGCGAAACCAGAAAAGCAAAGGAACAGAAAATCCAAAAGGCTGTAGTTTATTGAACAATATTTCAAGATTAACACGTTCAAAGGCTTTCGAGAAATCTGTATGAATAATATCAGTTTGTGAATTAGAGTTAAATTAATTAAGAAATACATTTTTTTACTAAAGATAAATTAGTGCATGAAGAATGATTGAATTTAAAGACATGATGATTTTTAAAAAGGTATGGGGAACAATATGTTATTAATTTAGATGAAATTAAATTAGAAAATTGTTTAGGAATAGCAGATAGCTTAGAGATAGGTCGATAATTTGGAATTTATGACGGATTACCTTTCTTAAAGACTGGAAAAACAAAAGAAGTTTTCCAGAATTCAGGAAAAGTACCTTTATTAAGAGAGGTATTAAAAATATAAATTAAAATTAAGTTTTTAATTAAGTAAAAATATAAGTTAAAATAAATCTACAGTTGTACAGAAAAATGGGTGGAATACCATCTGGTCCATTACTTGATATAAGAGATAGACTAGAGATTAAATTAAATACATCAATTTCAGTGAACTTTAATTTATTACACGAAAATATTGAATTTATTATTTTATTATTTAAGCTATTATTTCGAAAAATAGTATGATTAAAATTACAGTAGGCCTTAGAAAAATTAGATGCATAAAGGTTAATAATGCCTTGGCCATTGTCAGCGGAAATAGAATCAAAATTGACAATTTTCGGTAAAGTATTTTTATTTTTACGATTATTTACAAATTTCTAAAATTGTTTCGGATTATGTTTAATAGAAGATTCATGCACTCTATACTATAAAAACAAGTACCGATTTTTCGTTACGCATACAAATCCACATCGTTTAACGTATCGTCAACAAATTTATTACTGTTATATCTGACAGTCTGTTGAAGGTTTGAGTACATTTTGTGTTAGTAAAAAATAAGTACAGTGAAACCTCTATTAATGGACACCTCTCAATAGTGGACCCTTCCCAATAGTGGACACTTCTAAATTCCCCGGCAAAAATGTATGCGCATATAAATGTATGCGTAATAGGTTTTCTCAATAGTGGACAACTCTCTATAGTGGACAATTTTTAATTCCCCGTGGCTGTCCACTATATAGAGGTTTCACTGTACATCATTTTTGGAAAATTAAGAAACAAAACTCATTTTTGGTGGTGGGCTGGGGGTTTCCATAAAGCTCCAAATATTGAGTTAATCAAACATATTTGTAATATTGTAGGAATGAAATAATATTAATTTGCACATTTTTTGAACAACCAGTGTTTTATATGTTGGCAACAATAATTTACTCTAGTTAATTTACTCTTATAGATTTTTATATAGTGTATGTTTGTAGGTAACGATATAAGATTTCTATAATATATCAGTTGTAATTTTATTTTTTTACTTAATAATTTTATTTTAAAATACATTTATTTTAGTTTTTGTATAAATAGGTTTATTAATCAACGGAATCAAGGTAGCAAATTATTTAAAAAAAAAGTAAGTGGAATAAAATACTCATAAATACAATTTTTATAGATTTATAATTAATTTTTCATGTCAACATTATATAGTCATCTGGGTAATGGATGGCTAAATCTTTTACTTGCGTCACTCTTCTATTTAGATTAAATATAAGTATCTGATTTTCTCATCGTATTCTGAAAATTTTTATGTTTTGTAAGAATTACTATTTTATTTTTATTAATCATTATTCCTTCTAAGTACAAATTCATTTTAAGAAATATAGTATGTTTATAAGTTTATAAAGTACCGCAAAATGTTGATAGTTTTGTAGTTACGTAATATTTCCACCTTAAATATTGAAAATCTATTTTTTACTATACATTTTTAAAAGAATAAAGAATTCTGGTATTTTTTCAAAATTAGAATTTAACAATCTTCTTTTGATTATAGGCATATAAAATGTATGCTTAGTACATCCATATTTTTAAATTCTAATAAAAAATTTTCAATACTCAACATCTGGGGTATTTATTTTATATTTTTATATGTAAAAATGATTTTTTAATTTTCAGATTTTGAATATAAAATAAAAGTATTCGGTGCAGTAAAGTGTGATTTTATTCCGCCCTAAAAATGCAAAAAGTGAGAACAATTTAGTATAGTGAATTTTTTTACTTATTATTGTATTCACATAATCATATTGTAGGTCAAAACAGAGAAAGAAAAAAGGGCATTGTATAGAAAGCTTATAAATACACCAGCCGAAGAGCTCAGGTTAAATGTGCAAGCATGGAAAAATGAATGTGAAGAAGAAGAACGGAAGGCAATGGCCTTAAAGAAAAAAACAAAAAGAGAACAAGCCATTAGGAAATGGCATGATCATTTGGTAAGTATTTGCGATACGGACGAAATATTTCCCACGGCCGATATGACAGTTGAAATGTTCAATGGGGATAAAATTGCAAAATTATTGAAAAATGGCATTTTAATTCAACCTAAAGAACTGGATGTACAACAAAGTGAAAATATAAGGAAGATTTGTAATAATCACAATCAAAAATTAGAAGAAGAAGATGATGATGATGATTGATAAGAGAAATTAAAAAAACTAACTAATGTCCAAATCCTCGTGGGAAGACATAATAATCCTTTTTAAATCTTTTTTAAAAAAATTAATTTGAATAATCAAAGAGCAAAAGCTCTTTATAAAAACACTTTAATAAATTATAATAATAAATATTGAAATAAGAAATAAAAACATTTATTTAAATATTAATATATTACAAATCAATTAATTATAACAATAAAAATGATTAGAGACATCATAAAAACTAGCGAAAACAAGTATAACAATAAAAGTAAACATAAATTCAATTTTATTTTTGAATAATAACAAAGTATTAGCCTTAAAAAATTGACAGGGTAAAACAAAAATAAATTAATATTAGCAATTAAAAGAAGTCAAGAAAAAAAGAGTTTGTGCCATTATTAAAATTAAATTTAGGTATGTAGAATAAATCCAAATTTCTTGTATTCTTACCATGTAATTTAATATTCAAGTATCCAGGCAGTCTATAAAGACATTTAAAATATTCCAAACAAACATTATATCGATTGAATCACATCTATTGGACAGTGAATATAAAACAGAGAATCCTGAAAAAAACTATCTGACTATCTATATTCCGTTTGCGACTTGAACATAAATTTGAAAATTATGACTTTATTTTATTCGTACATGAAAAATTCATATTTTAACATTAAAGAGTAGTGGCGTAGCCAAGGCTGGCTAAGGGGGCTATAGTTCTTAAGTTATGCTCAACTAAACTAATATACTACTATTTGATATTTGAATATTTTAAAGTGTTGGTACTTACTAAATGCTGACGAATAACATATCATTGGTAAATACGTATTACTTCTATCGTAATTACTACCAAATTTTTGGTGGTTATCATGAACGCTGTAATGACTCTTGTCTAACCATAATTATTATATTCCCTCCCCTCGTTAGAGTCCCTCCATTGAGGTCGTAAATTCCCGTCAATCTTCACATCTCAGAGTTGATTTCAAGACCCCGAAACCAACATTTATTCACAATAAGTATTCTACCCTTATTGTATGTCGAGTGACGGTTACTACAGACCAAACTGTCACTCTACATATCTCGATTGTTCAGGTCTGCCGCGTTCAGATTTAGTATATCATTACAAGGTAATTTACCAATTATAGGAGATCTGTGAAGTCACACTTCGCAGGTGGGTTCCCCATTAATATCATACCAGCTCACCATATTATCCCTATAATTTGTCCCCACCCTTCTATTCCTATTTTTGGTTTATTACACATTTAAATACAAATTAAATAGGATCGTTTAAAATTACCATCGATACGTAGACAAAAAATATAATTTTAAAACGCAATTTTTAACGATATAATTTATTAAATTTTAATGTTATTACCTTATTATGATATTCAATAGACGAGTAGATAATAATAACTAAATATAAACATCAATCAACCTTTTTAGTTATAACATTTTAGTTATAAAGTGGCTAATCATTAGTTCTATAACTGATAAATGAATTTAGTCGCTAATGCATTTATCAGTTATAGATTATAATTTATGTTTAATAGAAAGTTGGGATTTAATATTGCAGTTGTGATAATACAGTTATGCTTGACTTTTGTATTTAGCTCGCAGCTGAAAAAAATGGTTATAATTGATTATATTATTGAATTGTTTATAGGCTAAATGAGCATTTTTTTTCTTTTATCAACAACATAAGGTTAGTAGAATACTAAATAGGAAAGAGCTATGGAATATATATTTTATTGGAACAAAATTATCAATTGCTTTATATATGATTGAATATAATTGATTATCAAGAATATTAATCAGATGAATCAAAAACCTGATTAGAGATTGAGTCTTCTAAATAATTTATAATATTAATATAGTTACAGTTTTTGAAATTATAAACTGACTCAGGTACTTGGAGTAGGTCAAATTGATTACAGTCTAATGATACATTAAACGCAAGATGGTGCTCATCGATAGACAATAACGAATTAGGACCGTTAGAGACATTAACATGAACATTTGATAATACTAAATTTAGACTAACATTATTGTGATTACGAATAAAATTATATTGGTTTAAATTAAGTTGAGATAGCATACTAATGAAATAAGACTCAATATTTGAAATACAATAAGCAGGTAGGGTAGTAATAGACCAAAATAACAAAGATAAATTAAAATCGACTTATACGATAATTTTGGAATTAAGATTATTTTGGTAAAGTTCAATAAGAGCAAAAAAATAATAATTTCATACATAATTATTTTTGAGCATAGCGGAATATAAACACAACAAAGTATATACGTAGTCAATCCTAATTGTGTATGAGCAAATAAATGCTCGACACTTTTATTAGATACATTTAATATTTTACTTTTTAAATTATAATAAACTGCGATTAAAACTCTACCACCAACATTACAATTACTATTAAACAAAGATCTATCACATCTATAAATTGTATAATTATTAAAGTCCAGGCTCAGAATTAAATGTATTATCAGAAAGCCATGTTTCAGAAAATGTGTGTAAACATTATTTATTTTAAAAATTGTTGAAACAATACAATTTTTTTTCTAAATTCTGTATTAAAAAATTAAATTACCATACACAAATATTTCACCCTCTCTCTCCCGCCTGTAATATACTTATAGCTCCCTAGGTGGCCACAATTAGATTAACTTGTACTATACCAAAAATTTACTTTATTCGTAGTATAAAATTTGTTTTGTGTATCTAATTTTATACATTTTTATACTTACATCAAGTAGTCTTGGGCTCGTCAATATGAAAAAAGAAAAAATAATAATAAAAAATATATCTGAGCATAAGTGACGTTATGCTATCAAATAATGAATATTATTAGTCCATCTCTGAAATTGTATGATAATATAGTTAAATTGTTATCAACTTTTTTAAAAACTTTTCCTGAGAAGCAAAATCATTTTCCAAGCATAGCTCTAAAATAAAAAATAAAAATGATTAATTTGAAAAGTATATAAATGCAATTTTTACATCAATTGTGATAAACTGTGGGATGATTGTACGTGATGCAGTATTTGTACTTCGGTTAATATTTTTTTTTTTCAGTTTTTAGGTCTTAATGTAAATATATGCTCACCCCCATTCTACTATGTAAAAAGTTTCTCCTCATCTCAGCATCCCATCAACGTTCATCACGGAACGATATACTTTAACAACTGATTATTATAATATAGTCGTGTGATCGTTTCATGTTGTACTTTCCATACGCTTATTCGCATTTTATCGCACAGGTTGCTAGCACGAGAAGTCACATTATTTATGCAGCGAATTGTTATTGCAATTACTATTGTTATTATATATGACCGCCGAAGGCAAGAAGAGCACAACTTCAACACAAAATTCACACTCACAAATATGTTCTTGTTGATAAATAATTATAATATTGGTGCATTATTTCACATATCATAATGTAAATATCACTTAGAATGTTGTACTCATCTCGTCGCATACACTTTTTATCGTTGTTGCATTTATGTTTCACATGTAAATCGGTAACTCGAGTTCATTTCGCTCGATTTCGCTTCGCTACCCAAATGGGGTCGACAGGACGCTTTTTGTATAATATATTGAAAGCTTGGAGAGGTAGGATTTTTTTTTGTTATTATTATTATTATTATTTTATTTTTTTTATTTGATACACGGTCCTGCATTCTTGATGTTATTGTACCTCTGAATATTTAGCAATGACCGAGAGGAAATAATGAAAGGAAATAAATATAAAAGGTCCAGCGCCTGGCATTTTATACGGATGTTAAAATCATACTATGTAGGTAAACTTTACAATATTTCAAGAATCTATTTCGGATTTATCAGAAGAATATCGATCATGGCACACAAAATGTCTTTATAAGACTTGAAAAATTATTATTACTAAAACCAGGGCTGTAAAATAAACAAATAATTAGTAGATTTTCCGTCAGTCAATATTATTAAACGTATAGAAATAAATAATAATGTTCAGATTTTTATGATCAGCAAAGTGAAAAGATGTATATATTATAATATTTCTTACTATAGTTTTTATAATTAATTTAATATCAATACATCTATAACTATATAAATTGCAATTTAATTTCAATTGGTTATAGGTACCTTTTGTAGATTAAAAGATATATTATATTATATTAAACATTTATATTATACATTTAAGCCTTGAGGATATCATAGTTTTGAGAAATACTCGTATACTTAGATACTAAAGTTTTATCAGAATAATAAGATAACAAGATAGTGTAATAAGAATTAAATATTATTATTCATTACTTTAGTGTGATTTCTATAAAATGGAGCAGTCGTTAAGATGTATCATACAATCTACCTTTATCATGTTGATAAATTAGGTCTTAAGTGTTTTGACGGTATATATGTGTCATATCCCGTCTAAAATTTTAATTTTGCTATTTTGTTTTAAGGTGGAATGCATATTTCAATGAACATTTATGTGTATTTAGTTTTAAAATGTATTGGTAAATTAAAAAGTTTATTGAATGTTATTACTATTAAATTTAAATAAAATTAGTACTTACTTTTAAACAAGTATGAAGTTTCAAAGTGCTATACTGGTTCAAAATTGATCAAAATGTGATAACTGTAACGTTAAGATTTAAAAGCATTGCAAGATATGCATATCCAATGTGTCGAGGGGAGCAAATCAGTCACAAGATCAAAGTGTTTAGACCAGAAAGTAAAATAATAGTCTTAAAATATGTATAGAATCACTTACTACGAGGGGTTGTAAATGTAATTTAAACCATTAGATGGAATAGCATTAGTCCCTAGCTGCTGCCTGTTCATTATGGACACACGGACAAAGCAAAATAATATGTAGAATTGTTTTTTACTTTAATACTTTTATTTTTAATTAAAAATAATTATATAAATAAATATAAAAATAGTTTATATGTATATAGAAATAAATAAACAAATTTAACGATTCGCGATTTTATTAACATTGTATATAGCTGACGATGAATTTTTAATTCGAAACCAGCCATTCTTAACAACTATAATATACTTTTAAGCTAAGAATTTGTTTATTTATTTATTTCTATATAAAAACTATTTGTTTATTTATTTATATATTAAATAAATTATGTTTAATGCTCGTGTAAACTTTTTATATGTGTATGAATAAAGGTTAATTTATTCAAACTTCAATTTTTGTTAATAACTAATTCACGAACAGGTCATTTATTTTTCACCATTAATAGAGAAAAACATTATTTCATTGATTATATTAATTTCAAAGTATGTTAGTTTTGTTCTGTTCTGTTGTTAGTTGCATTATGGCTTCAATACACATGGATTGAGTTTTGGTTGATTTCTTCTACACACGTAATTTGATGTAATGACAACAAATACAGATAATATGATAATTTATACGTATTTTATTTAATTAAATGATTGTAGTATATTTTCATTGTAATTGTCGATTTATAATAGTTTATACTAATAGCTCACATAAAAAAAAAAAAAAAAATTTACACGTATTACTTAGTTCATCAGTATTACTCACACTACTAATTATCATATTATATACGTATTTTATCGTTACATCAAATTACGTGTGTAAAAGAAACCAAATAAAACTCAGTCCATGTTTATTGAAGCCATAATGCAACTAACAACAAAACAAAACTAACATAGTATGAAATTTATATTTATTAAACAAATATTGGGCAACTGGATTTCAGTATAAATTTTCATTGAACAATGAATTATTACATGATTAAATGAATTCAAATAATATATCCAAAATAATTTCGTGACCAATATTTTCTTTTATTCTGAGTTCCAATCGATTTTCAGCGTTTGAAGTTTGCACATCATTTATTATCAAGTCAAAATCAATGCAAGTCGATACCGGTGTTATGATAACAATTTTTTCAGATAAGGTAGTTTCTAAAATAATTTAAAGATGCTTTCAGTATAGTATAAAACACTTTTGGACTCGAGTAAATAATTATATCATAAGTGTGTATAGTAATAATTAAACAAAGAAGCATTAAACAACATTTGTTGGTTTTCGAATACGTATAAGTTGCAACATCAGTTTTAATGATTTTGGTTTTATGCTTAGGTGAGTTAATGTCAAGTTATTGAACTTGATACATAGAAGTACGAGATATCATTCCTTTAAACGGTGACGTGACGTAAATAAAATGGAATAGAATATTAGATTGCGATACCAATGGATTCCCATGTGAAAAAACAAACGCCAAAGTACTTAATATCAAAATTATTACATTCAGAAGTAGTTAAACATTTCCAAGTTCGGTCCATCTATCAGAAGATTATACTTTAAAAATTATTTTTTTATCATTTTATAATGAAAAGTTGATTATGAAATCATCATGTCCGTATTTATCTAACTTAACTGGCCATTTGTTTTTTACCCCTTAGTCATAAGATTATCATGTTTATATTACCATAGATTAAATATACTTACTTTATATACTGGTCTTTGGAATTTTTATTATATTTAATAGTTCGAAATATAATAATATACATTCATTTATTTTTTTACGTAACTATTATTTAATTAGGTATTTTTTGTTTTTTATGTATATAATAACGGTTAGTCTATGTTTTAGTGATTATTAACAAATTTGAATTTTTCTCAATTACTGATTATTATTAGATATTGTTATTTTATTAATTATATATTTATTCATAATTATCATTAACAACTTTTGGAGAATTTTTCATGTTTACTCTTTTTCATTCCATTAGAGTAGGATTGGGATAAAATCCTCTCTTATCTCATATTTACACCTTTAGAAATATATACCATCAGAATGTCAAGTCTTAAGGTTCAATGATTTGATCTGGGTGTTAGTGAATGAGCGTACATCATCCCTTAATATATGTACCGGCAAAATACGATAGTTGGTAAATGACGTATTACACCAATATAATTAAATTATGTAGGTAAATGTTGCAAATGAAAACATTTTAAATTCAAATGTTCTACTTTCGTCTGTTAATGATGTCATTTACTACGATTGTTAGTAAATTATGAAAAATCTTTTATTCCTCATAGTAATAAATCAAATAAATATTTTACTATATTAATACATACGAATTAATAATAATCATAGGGATTGTTATAACGGGATCATTGGGATCATCAAAGGGATTCCTGCTGAAATCAATCCTGTCCTTGTATACTTTATATCATTAAATTGCTTACTTGAGCTTGTGACCCGATTTTTTTAGAACTGCACAAATATTAATGCCATTGGCCAATCTTTCGATTTATTATCAGCCATCCATGAATCTAATATTTCTTTTACGTCTTTATTCTCCAATTCAATTGATCCTTGGGTCTGGCTGTGTCATACATAATAATAGATTCTGTGACATTACAACGAGACTGGATTATCAAATATATATATATTAGTCAATCATTGAATACGTACCATTATATCTATAAATATTATGATGATTAAAAGATTAAACATTTAACGAAATAATATTCTTAATATATAATACTTGTTATAAATATATAGATATTCAATTCTCCATGAAATATTAATTAATGATTATGTAGTACCACAATATATAAGCGAAATTATATCGCATTCATCACTACATTTTGCTATGTTAAATATTTTTCGGCAACATTTAACACATCGTAGACTGTTTATGTATATTTAATCTATTCTAATAATATGAAATCTGGAAAAATAACTGATCAATTTGAGTAGATTGGAAAAAAATAGTTTTAAAATCAATATATATTTTTTAATCATTTATACTTAATAAAATGTTTTTTTTTTTTTTTTGCCAGGAAGTAGGTAGGTAATTTAAAAATATTTGTACTTGGTACCCATTATTTTAGCAAATGATATGTTTTTAACATTCAATGACAAAAATATATGGGTAGTTCTAAACATTGAATTTTTTTATAATTTATTTAGTACTAAAGTATCACTAGTATTTGGTTCTAGATCACTAAATTATTGGTTAAATTTATTATTAAGTGTCAATGTATGATGAAACTACTGCCTAAAATCTTAATCGACTTAATCCATTATCTAATTATAGCGTAGAAGCAGCTTGGACCGTGTAGTAATTTTTATTATGTAGGATTATTTTTAATATTCTAGATGCATTTATATTTATTATTCATATTTGTACTTCGTATTTATTTATCTTTCAAATTATTTATATGTATGGTTCAACAGCTAAAATATCCACGGCCGGAATCCACTCTATGTTGTGCCTCCAACCTACATATTTTTTTATGACATTATAAATAAACTAGATGATCGTACTGCCGTTGCAATGGCGGTCATAATTAAGGAGAGGTAAATTTTTGATTCCAATTTCTGATATTATTTGTAACCATGGTTTTATAATTTTGATACTTAAGTATTTTTAAATATATGCACTAAATTTAAACTATAACAGACAAGATATGATATTTTAATGTATTTTATGTTATCCGCAAAATTATAAAATAAAAATATTTTATTTTCAAAATGAAATTGATAAATTATTGGTGCTAAACAATTTTAATAAATTATAACGACATAATTAAAATAAAATAACAATTTCAAAGTTAATTTATGGATTGATCTATATTATGAAACCACATCTTAAGGTATTCAAAAATTTAGTACGTAATGTGTTTGCATTTTATTGAAAGGTTTTAGAATTCATTTTCGACATATTAGTTATTCAAGTATTTACCAAAAAACTGTACATATATATATCGGTGTAGTTTAATAATTATTATTATTATTAATATTATTATTTATTTAAAATCTTTTTATAGATTACTGGGCCTCACTGAGATAACTCGTGTGGAGGCCCAGGGTTATCTATATCTTAAACAAATATAAATTTTATACATAGTATTTTAGTTTGAAAGTTTACATGTTGATATAGATAAAAATAAATTAATATATAAGTTGCTTCTAAAAATTAAAGATGATACACACAAAATAAATAAATAATAGATAACAGTGTTCATAAATCACATATTTTAGTAGCGTCAAATTCATACATTATCCAGTGTGAGATCTGCTTTTTAAAAAGTTTTAGTTGTAAATTTGTTAAATGGCTAGGTAATGATTTATATATACGAATTCCTATAAAATCAAAGACCTTTCGACAAGCTGCTTTTTTTGGCCAAGTTTGGATGTATTTGGTTTGTGCATATCTTGTATTAACATTATGGTTTAATGGCTGTAAGAGCTTATGTTTTTTTATAAAAATAATACTTATTTTAAAATATAAGTTTTTAATGTTCAATACATTAAATTCTTTAAACATAGTTTCTGTTGGATATCTATAATCTTTTAGATTCTGAACGGAGTGAAGAATGTATTGATTTTACAATGATGTGTGTTTTTTTTTTTTTTTTTTTTTTTGTGTCTGTCGACACGTTTTGGGGCAGTAAAAATGCTTCGATTGCCTTATGTAGCAACTTTTCTGAAAGGAAAGTGAATCTATTTGGTACTTTGGGGGGTCAAAAGTAAAAAATTTCCAATATTTTTTAAATGCGACGGGAAAAACCATAAAAAAATTTGGGAAAAACGGGAGTTTTTACGCAAAACCAGTTTTTGACATAATCAAATTTTTTATTTTGCTATAACTCAAAAACTAATCGATGTAAATACTTAAAATTTTCACCAAATGTTTAGATTAGCGTTCTCTATACACCATTAAATTTTCAAAGTATTTTGACTTTTATTAAGTTATTTATAGACAATTGAAATTTTCAATTTTTTTAAGTATTTTTTTTTTAAATAACGATAAAATTTTTTTGGCTGCCTAGAAAATCTTGAAAATTTAATACAAGGCTTCTTATAAGTTGTTCCTTAACTGATAAAAATAAATCTAAAATCGTAAGTCACAATTTTTTTTTATAAGTGCTCAAAGTTACAATTTATACGAAATATGTAAAAATCACGATAATTTGCAAGTTATTTTGTAGATAAAAATTCATAAAATTTTTTCTGTTCATACTTAAGGTTCAAAATTTTAACACGAGGTTATCTATAAGCTACTCTTCAAAAATCTTTAAAAAAATGTATACCGTACTTAGAGGAAAAAATTTTATGACTGTTTGAAATTTAAATATTTACGAAATTGCATAAAATAGCGATTTATTCTCAAACGATTTTAAATATTTTTTATAATTCAAAAAGTATAAGTCGCAGATTTTTGAAATTTCTACCAGTTGTTAATATTGGTATTTCCTTTATGATCATATTTTTTTCAAAATATTATATTGATTTTTAAGCCACTTATAGGCATTTAAAATATTCGATTTTTTTACATTTTTTTTTTATAATCGGTGATAAAAAAAATTTGGCTCGTACAAAATACTTGAAAATTTAACAGAAGATTCCACAGAAGTAGTTCTTAAAGTCATTCAAAAATTATTAAAATCCATAGGCACAATTTTTTTTTATAAGCGTTTGAACAGCGAATATTGACATAAAATTACATGTAAAATATAATATAATGTATAATATTCTAGACTGACAAAGATATCGGTTTTTTTTAAAATGCTCTAACTCAAAAATGAAAAACCGCAACAACTTGAAATTTTCACCAAATCTTTATATTGATGTTCTCTATACATGGTTAAGATTTCAAAGTATTTTGACATATTTTGACTTATTTATAGACAATTTAAATTTTCGATTTTTGTAAAATTTTTGTTTTTAAACATCTATAAAATTTAATTGGTTGAGCGAAAACTCTTGAAAATTTTATTCTAGGTTTATAATAAGTTAAACTTATCGTAACTAAAAAATATCGGTGATCGGTTTACTCAATTTTTTTTATAAACCCTTAATGCTCAAATTTGTATAAAATGTGTAAAAATCACGATAATTTGCAAGTTATTTTGTAGGTAAAAATTCATAAAATTTTTTCTGTTCATACTTAAGGTTCAAAATTTTAATACTAGGTTATTTATAAGCTACTCTTCAAAAATCTTTAAAAAAATTTCTACCGAACTTAGAGGAAAAAATTTTATGACTGTTTGAAATTTAAATATTTACGAAATTGCATAAAATAGCGATTTATTCTCAAACGATTTTAAATATTTTTTATAATTCAAAAAGTATAAGCCGCAGATTTTTGAAATTTCTACCAGTTGTTAATATTGGTATTTCCTTTATGTCATATTTTTTTCAAAATATTATATTGATTTTTAAGCCACTTATAGGCATTTAAAATATTCGATTTTTTTACATTTTTTTTTTATAATCGGTGATAAAAAAAATTTGGCTCGTACAAAATACTTGAAAATTTAACAGAAGATTCCACAGAAGTAGTTCTTAAAGTCATTCAAAAATTATTAAAATCCATAGGCACAATTTTTTTTTATAAGCGTTTGAACAGCGAATATTGACATAAAATTACATGTAAAATATAATATAATGTATAATATTCTAGACTGACAAAGATATCGGTTTTTTTTAAAATGCTCTTACTCAAAAATGAAAAACCGCAACAACTTGAAATTTTCACCAAATCTTTATATTGATGTTCTCTATACATGGTTAAGATTTCAAAGTATTTTGACATATTTTGACTTATTTATAGACAATTTAAATTTTCGATTTTTGTAAAATTTTTGTTTTTAAACATCTATAAAATTTAATTGGTTGAGCGAAAACTCTTGAAAATTTTATTCTAGGTTTATAATAAGTTAAACTTATCGTAACTAAAAAATATCGGTGATCGGTTTACTCAATTTTTTTTATAAACCCTTAATGCTCAAATTTGTATAAAATGTGTAAAAATCACGATAATTTGCAAGTTATTTTGTAGGTAAAAATTCATAAAATTTTTTCTGTTCATACTTAAGGTTCAAAATTTTAATACTAGGTTATTTATAAGCTACTCTTCAAAAATCTTTAAAAAAATTTCTACCGAACTTAGAGGAAAAAATTTTATGACTGTTTGAAATTTAAATATTTACGAAATTGCATAAAATAGCGATTTATTCTCAAACGATTTTAAATATTTTTTATAATTCAAAAAGTATAAGCCGCAGATTTTTGAAATTTCTACCAGTTGTTAATATTGGTATTTCCTTTATGTCATATTTTTTTCAAAATATTATATTGATTTTTAAGCCACTTATAGGCATTTAAAATATTCGATTTTTTTACATTTTTTTTTTATAATCGGTGATAAAAAAAATTTGGCTCGTACAAAATACTTGAAAATTTAACAGAAGATTCCACAGAAGTAGTTCTTAAAGTCATTCAAAAATTATTAAAATCCATAGGCACAATTTTTTTTTATAAGCGTTTGAACAGCGAATATTGACATAAAATTACATGTAAAATATAATATAATGTATAATATTCTAGACTGACAAAGATATCGGTTTTTTTTAAAATGCTCTAACTCAAAAATGAAAAACCGCAACAACTTGAAATTTTCACCAAATCTTTATATTGATGTTCTCTATACATGGTTAAGATTTCAAAGTATTTTGACATATTTTGACTTATTTATAGACAATTTAAATTTTCGATTTTTGTAAAATTTTTGTTTTTAAACATCTATAAAATTTAATTGGTTGAGCGAAAACTCTTGAAAATTTTATTCTAGGTTTATAATAAGTTAAACTTATCGTAACTAAAAATATCGGTGATCGGTTTACTCAATTTTTTTTATAAACCCTTAATGCTCAAATTTGTATAAAATGTGTAAAAATCACGATAATTTGCAAGTTATTTTGTAGGTAAAAATTCATAAAATTTTTTCTGTTCATACTTAAGGTTCAAAATTTTAATACTAGGTTATTTATAAGCTACTCTTCAAAAATCTTTAAAAAAATTTCTACCGAACTTAGAGGAAAAAATTTTATGACTGTTTGAAATTTAAATATTTACGAAATTGCATAAAATAGCGATTTATTCTCAAACGATTTTAAATATTTGTTATAATTCAAAAAGTATAAGTCGCAGATTTTTGAAATTTCTACCAGCTGTTTAGATTGGTATTTCTTTTATGCAATATTTTTTTCAAAATATTATATTGATTTTTAAGCCCCTTATAGGCATTTAAAATATTCGATTTTTTTACATTTTATTTTTATAATCGGTGATAAAAAAAATTTGGCTACTACAAAATACTTGAAAATTTAATCGAAGATTCCACAGAAGTAGTTCTTAATGTCATTCAAAAATTATTAAAATCCATAGGCACAATTCTTTTTTATAAGCGTTTGAACAGCGAATATTGACATAAAATTACATGTAAAATATAATATAATGTAGAATGTTCTAGACTGACAAACTATATCGCTGTATGCAACTGCCAACCCATCCTAATTGAAAAACATATTTATCGTTTCAAAATAAAATATACTTTTTACAATGTTTATAAATAACAATGTATTATATCCTAGACAAACATATGAACTCCGTTCAGAATCGTTATTCGTATACAATGATATCTATCATTGCATACAAATTTAACAAATCCATTATAATAATGACCTATCCTATAAGCGAGGTGCACTCCACCCCTAACTGTACAGCAGAGCGAGGCCCATCCGGTTCTTTTTTAAATTGGTGATGGCTTTTATAATATTATCTATTGTTATTGATTCAAATTTATTTAAATACGTGTTGTTTGGTATAAATGAGTTATTTAAATTTGATATATTAATGGGTGGCGTGAGTGTGTTTTTACGTTCGTGAAGTTGCTGAACTAAATCAGATGATGCATTTATAAAGTATTTATTAAATTCATTAGCTAGTGTTCTTGTCGGATTATTACTATCTGTTTCATTTTTAATATTTTTTATTATGTTTTTAAATTTATTCTGTTTTTTATTTTTTGCAATTATATCATTTATTATTTTCCATTTAAGTTTTATATTATTACCAGAATTTTGTAGTTCTATTTTATAATATGCTATTTTGGCTTCTTTTATTGAATTTGTTAGTTTATTTCTAAATTTAAATAGTAATTTTTTAATTTCAGATTGTGTGGGGATTTTTTTACCTGTATGTGTAGTCGATCTCTATGTCTTATAGAGTTGATAATATCAGTTGTGGCCCATGGTTTTAATTTTTTAGTTTTAGAAGAAATAGATATTGTTGAAGAAGCATATTCTTTAAGTTTGTTTATAGATTCAATAAAATAATGAGTAGCTTCGTTTACATCGTAAATTTCAGATATTTCTAACCAATTGTAGTTTTGAATAAGGTCAGTTAACTTATCTTCATTTATTTTTTGTAATTTTAAGGGATTTGGATTATTGTTTCGGTTATCAGATATGTTACCTATACTAAGTATAGTCGGATAATGATCTGTAATGTTAGAATGAACAACTATTGGTAATAAACTATTAAGAGATTTTGATTTGATAAATATGTGGTCTAAACATGTTTTTGAAGAGGGTCTAGTGATGTTTTCTATTAAGGGTAAATATCCAAATCGTGCCATCAATAGCAAATAGTCTTCTTTATTTTTTGACGGTTTACGTAGATCAATGTTTAAATCTCCTAGTATAATTTTAAACTTAGCAATTTTTAAAGTGGAGTCATGTAATATTGTATCATTTAATTCATTTAAAGCAGTTTCAACATGGCCATTAGGTGACCGATAAATTGGATAGATTAAGAAGGCTATTTTAGCAAATTTAAAGCCAATTTCTAGGGATGTAAAATTTTGAGTATTTAGTTCTGACACATAAATATCATTTAAAGTATTTTTTAAATAAATTATAATACCATCATTTTTATTTTTATTAAGCTCAGTTGAATGTACAGTGTAGTCATTCATTTGAAAATTATTACTTGATATATTATCTAGACCTAGCCAGGCTTCGGTTAAGATTATTACCTCAAATTTAGTTTCTATACTATCTAAAACAATGCACAGTTCATCAAAATGTTTTTGAATGCTACAGATGTTCATTGACAGTATGTTAATCGCGTTTTGCCTATAAATTGTGGTATCAAGTTTATCACATAGACATTCAATTACGTTTACTTCATTAATATTATCAAGAGCTAATGCACAATCAGTATTATAATTAATCATTGAATTTAATTTTATTTATAATTTGGAATTGAATCATAAAGCCATTAATTGGGTTATGGAACAGTGTACTTTTGTAAAGAGAATAGCAATTGATAAAATAAATTAGCAGAAAATACCCTGGATGATAATATGAATGAGCGCTTGTTGTTATAACAGATAAGAATATGATTAAATAGGTGTGTGAGTATATATAATATATAAGTACATATTCGACTTCGGTTAAACTAAATATATGGAGTAAAGTTACTAATGAGTCTGGAGAGTGGATTAATCGAGTAGAGTTGATGGTTCTGTAATGTGATTGGGGTAGATTAGGTGGTTTTTTTACGGTTCTTAGAAAATTTATCGATATATGCTTTAGTTAACGTTATAAAATTATAATTGCACTTGTCGATTAATCGTCCAGAAGGATTGACTTAATAATTGTAATCAAGAAAGGCTTCTGATTGAACATTTTTTCATATTGTTACTTTGAAGGTAAGGAAACTTTAAGAAATTCCTAAAAGTTTTCTTAATAATTGCAAAAAATTAACGAAAAGTAAAAAGAAACGATATAATTTACGGAACACCGGTTTTATTGACAATAAATTTTATTCTTTGTCATAAAATTAAAAAATAATAATCGTAGACTTGAGATTTTCATTGAATGTTTATCTATACCATCTTTCGCTATAGATAGTATAATTTTTAAAAGGTTTCCTATTTTTTGAGTTACAATCAAAAAAATAAATTCGATTTGTCGTCACCATATATTATATTATTGTCGTCACCATATATTTAGCCGATTTTTAACATTTTGTCAGCTTTTTCTAATTATTATGAAAACTGTAGAGCAATTTGTAAAATTATTGCCTTTTAAGGCTACATTTCAACTACACTTTTTTTTTAGGATTATGTTGATCGGAGCAATCTTTCTGGACGAATATTGTACATAAATATAAAAAACATATATCATGGTAAAATCAATACATTCCTCGTTTCTCTCAGTATATATAAAAAAAATTATTATCATAACCTTTAAGTATCTGAATAAATATATTTTTCTTTATTGTAGTCTTCACATAGTGTTTATTTAAATGCAGTTATATTACTTTACTATAATAATTAACGTATAATATTCATAATATTATTCATATAAAACGTTCAAAAAGTGGCAAAAATTAAAACAGATATTTGCTTTCATTACTTAATTTATATTTGTTTAATCACGAGTTCATGGTTATCTTTGACTGTGTGATAAGTTAATGACCAAAAAGTGATAAAATCTGGTTTTTCGTGAATAGAAATATAATTAAATACATTGGTAATTTAGTGAGGGATATCCATAGTAAATTTTTTAAATCTAAAACACAAAAGTTAGGAGCAACCAATTATGAACGTTAGCTATTTATAATGTTATTAAATCTATAATAATATTACATACTGGATACCATAATATGAAAGTGCATGTCCGTTGAAAACGACACTCATCTCTAAATTTTTGGTGGTTCACTGAATCATGAAATACGATGTCAAGTTGCCTCTGGTTACGTTCATACACTAAACGAAATCGTTTCGGTGGACCTTGTAGTTTTTAAATCCTCTTATACTATCATATATCAATACTATAATAATACGATTTTACTATGAAAATTAAAACAATAGATTTTTACTGGTGTTTACCAAAACATAAATATTATGTACTCGCATTTGTTATTAACATAAATATAATCTGGTAGTTGGCCTAGATCTCAACGTGCAATAATAGTTTGCACTGTAAATCTTCTTTGCTCTCACCTGGATAGTCTCTCCCGTTGCAATATTCTATTGCTGGTCTTCCAGTCACTTTAGCAACGAGTCACGTGAAAAAATTCCTGCCGGCCAAGCCTTTTAGCACTCGCAGAAGACCGACCCCTATAAGTATGTAGGTCACCTACACCGAGCAAAGGGGGTAACTAAATTAATTATAATATTCTCTTAGGCTACCACGCGTGGAGCAAAAAAAAGAAACAACCACGTGTGATATTTTATGGACGGAAAATAGAGGTCTACGTGAACTTTTTAGTTTCTCGTGTGATGTATACACTCACATATATTTGGGGTACGACCGCCGCGAATGAAAATCGAATTATTTATGTAGCTATCTATCTATACACACCGGCAACGCACGTGATGAGAATGGCGTTCGTTGTATGATACGCGAAAGAGATTAAAATACAAGTGGATTTATTTTTGGATACGTAACGGTCATATATATATATATATACGAGTACAGTCTTCCGGATAAATAGGAAAAATTGAAATACCTCTCACAGAAGTGAAACAAAATATATTTACACAATTTTTTTCTTTATTAAAAACATAATCTACATTATAATATGCCACCGAGAGTCTAAAGGTTAGGTTAAGTCTTAAAATGTATAAACATAACGTTGGTCAGATGTTGTTAAGTTTTACATGTCTATAGCATGATCCAAGGGGAGAAAAGATCATTGACTGGTCAAAAGATCATTAAACACTGACCGGATTTATATACAACGCTCGAATTTTTAAACCGTATGGATAAACATTGTATGCATTACGGTAATACTGACAATGGTAAATGGGAAGTGTGTTTAATAAGCTTAGTTATTAAAAATAGTAAAAATATTCTAATGCAATAATTATATATTTCGAATCGTGTTAGAATTTGGAGTTATATATTATTCCAGCAGTCCTACAATCCCATCTCTACGGGTCATATTTATTGTAGTCTTAACCTTGGCCTCTTAAATTGGAAAACGGCCAAGAAGCTTTTCTGAATGATAACTGAACTTCTTTTGGCATGCCAAAATCGATAAAAATAGAATCATAATATTTATGTACTGAAATATACGTATATGTCTAGTATATGTTGTGAATTATTAATTATACACAATGAACACACCGTTATTAACACTATATACAATGACCGTACCGGTCTGAGCATGGAATTCAATGACCAGACATTGTATAATAGTGACTAGATTTTATGGGAAATAAATATTTATAATTTAGATAGCCAAATAGTATTCCGTGTGCTGTATACAATGATCATTTTATCATTTGGACCGTAACATATACATTCCTAAAATGGAAACGTGTCTCGTCTGACGTTGACAGGCATTGTTGTCAAAAATGGTTCAATCTTCTTTTCACTAAACTGCAGTAGTCGCGACGAGGGTCTCAGGTCCTGTCCGATATTTGGATTTTAGAGGTGTCAAAAAGTAATCGTGTAAAATGTTAGTACTTAATTTGAGCAATACTGCATATACTAGTATACGTATAAATGAACACCATTTTATGAGCATTCATATTAAGACGGCATACGTTGTGATATAATACTATGTGGAATTTGAACTGCATGCAACGTAGAATCTGTTTTCAGCAATGCAATTTTATGAAAATATGTACTTATAATTTTTTTTTTTTTACTTTCGTGAGAGTTATTTAAAACTTTACTGTTTTCCCGGAAGACCCTGCAGTACTGTACGATAGTCATCCGGGTTCTGAGTGATACGTATAATATATTATTACGTCAGTAACGTCCATGCATTCACGACGAGTGCGGATCAAGATCAATAACACTCGATTACTAATCCCTTGACCCTCGATCGTGCCTCACATGGTACGTTGCCAGAAACACGTTTTGCGATTTATTATTCGTCATCTCTGAAGTACAACAATAGTAACAACAATAATAATAATAATATGATAACAATACAATTGCCATGGGTTGGTTTAATATGTAAGTGCAGATAGTGTTTTTATTGTATTTACCTTTTGCATTACCGCACGTGTACCTAAAGTACCGCCATTATATAGTTGTATCATCTTAACGGATATCATAATATTGAATTCTAGCACAGATTTAACGTTTTGATGCCACGATAATATATGGCCCGTCCGTGTTTGGTCCTCGTAAAATCACCCGGCGCGCAACGATTGGTTTTTACAGTAAATTATATAAATCCAGAACGATGTATTATTTGATTCAATAATGGTTTAATTGATTAATTGAAAAATCACCAACGGTGTCGGATTATTATTTTAACATATATATATATACCAGAGTAAATATATTGAACTTGATGAGAGAAATCATGAATTCGGTGAAATTGAAATAATATGGCAGATTTAAATGGAAAGCACAAAATGCTATTGATTCAATTTGAAATTGAATAAGATATATAAGCATGTGATTATTAAAATATCGAGCAGAAACGTTTTTAGAACAATGTAAAAGTTAATTCAGTCGTACATATTATTATTGTTGATTTTTTCACAAAGTCTCTAAATTTAAAAAAATAGTTTTTATCACCAAAGTGTATAAATATTGTTTACAAAATATAAATATTTTATTTTATTTTTAAATTTAAATTAAATAAATGGTTTTTAAAATTATCGCAATTAACAAGGTTCCGATTTACAAACGTATTAAGTTATGTATAAGTATTATGTGTGTTCATACATAATATAATTGCTGTTCGTATCGACATCAATAAAGTCATACTTTTAAGTTTAAATTGCTCTGCTAGTATCAAAGGTTACTTGCAGTTTTCCTAAAAGCAGTTATAATCAAAAGGTCCATGCGAGGTGGATTGATGAACTGGGAATTTATTTTTTATTTCCCTCACATATTGTCGCAAATTACGGACAACAACGGGGAGAAAAAAAATACTAAAAGTTACTTAACCCTAACAAGAGTATATATATATATATATAAGTGCAACTTCGATCAATAAATCTAGTATACACTACAATTCTCTCTCGGTTCATTTTTATTATATACATGTGTATGTATTTTTATTTTTTTATTTTTATTATTATAGCCAGGCAAAATATGTTCAATTTTTTCCGCACAACAAAACCCGGGTGTAATGTATTTCACCGAGGCAAAAGTAAAACGCCATCGTCGTTACATGATTTCCTCTTTTGATAATATAAAACTTTTTCATAAGACTAGGTTGACAATGGTAATTCTCCACTGGAGAAAGTTAAAAAGAAGTTTCAATGGAACGCTTTCAGCTTCTCCGATGTTACCATGTAGCAATTGTACACATGTATATATATATATATATATATATATATATATATGGGGGGATAAAACATTCACGCGTATTACTCAGTAGGAAATGTTGCCAGAACGAACCCCAAATGATAGAAGATGATAAAATATATATATATATATATATGTATGTATACGAATACAAAACACGTACCAACGTTTCTTTTGTAGTTTACTATATTCTTACGATAGAATTTCAAAAAACATAATATTCCACAAAAAATCACAATATTTATTACTATTATGCTGGAATAACAAATCTTAATACAAAAAAATGGTGCCAACATGTATATAAATATTTCTAACCTTTAAAAGATGTAATTGATTTTAAATTTTATTGGTTGTACTGACTGTATACAATTAAATTTCATTTATTTTATTATTAGCATAATTCATTTATAATTTGATTTTACAAGGAAAAATAATAACGTAGGTAGGATTAAAAGTTCTTTTAAAAGCATTTCATCTTCAAAAATAACGTAATAGTTGATGTGAACAATCCATGTTGAAAAGTATTGATGCATTATTTTTAAACAATTTGATATATTGCATCTTCATACATTTTTCTTTATTTATTTGTCCAACCAATAATATACAATTATTGTTAATTTAAACGATCTGATCGTAGATCTTAGATTTAAATACAAACTAAATCTTTAGAATTTTTAAAGTATATGCATTCAAAATAGAATGATAATCAAAGATTTAGCATACATTCAAAAATGTTGTATAACTTTCAACGAAAATGTATCTATTATCATCAGTTGTATGTATCTGTCTTAAATTCTCATTATTTTTGAGATAATTCATTATTTTTTTATATTTAAATACATAATTTAACTTTTAACATTATTCATATTTTATTTTGTTATAAATTATTTCATGCGTAAAGTATTTCTGGACATTTCTAGTTTTTTTAATATATTTAATATTTATAGTTATGATTAGTAGATTTTAATGATAAATTCGTTATATCACCTGAATAAGGCGACACTTGGTATATAACTTTTAATCTAGAATACATTTAATGTAAATAGGTCGTTTATTTTATCCATTAAAAACAATTGAAAGACAGCTAATAACAAATTTAAAAGAAAAAAAATGGGATTAAAATAATATTTACATAGTTTTAAATTATTCTTTTGGTTTTTATTTTATTACGAGCCA
Organism: Sipha maydis; assembly: GCA_034509805.1. Classification (NCBI taxonomy): domain Eukaryota; kingdom Metazoa; phylum Arthropoda; class Insecta; order Hemiptera; family Aphididae; genus Sipha; species Sipha maydis. The sequence continues at coordinate 204,309 of JASXSY010000574.1, forward strand.
CTTTAATAATATAAACCAAATTATTTTCTTACGCTAAATTAAAAAGACGGTACTTGTTTGAGGTAAATATATTATAAAGTTATTTAACATTTTACAAAATTTGAGTTTAAATAATAACAAATTAAGTAATATTTAGTTTTATATAATTTAGTAATATATGACATCCATGAATGATCTAAGTTATATCATTTTATTATTTTTTTTTTGTATAAAATATAAATTTAAACATTGTTAGTCAATATTTTTAACCAGTTATACAATTTTTTTTTTTTTATTCAGTTGAAATCAGTTTAGTTAAATTATTAAAACCTACAACTTAATATTTTCTTTTTACATTATACTTGTACATAATCTGTAGCATATACACATTTTAGTAATAGAAAATAAACAGTATACATTTTTATTTTTATTTTATTTTATTTTTTTCTACCTGTAAATTTTCCAACACAATTATTATGTTATAAATATTATAATAATATATAAACATTTTTTTAACAAATATTAATAAAAATAATTTTGATGTTCCTTTGAATGGACTCTATCATGGACCATATCACCTAGATGTATAAATGTATTTCTAAAATATTTATAAATTGGCCAGGTGCACAAAAAAAATTTAAAAAAATGTATTAAGTAAAAACAAACACAAATAAGTTATTTTTAATGATTCATTTTTAGTATTTTATTTTTATTTAATTTAAATTAGATTTTATTATACAAATTAGATAATCTAAATTATATTATAAAAAAAAAAAACATTTTATATTAGTCGTATCTACATTTTTATATAATATGAAATTAAACGTATATATGTAATTCAAAAATGCCAATAAAAAATGTAATGAATATTAAATGTAGAACAATAACATTGGGAATCAATAATTGATGATATATTTAATACATATTGAGCCTATACTCTGGGGATGACTCTAAAATTCCTGTTATTTATGTATAAATAATACATTTAATATATATATTTGACGATCAACTTAGATTATGATCAAAACTTACAATTAACTTTTTTTTTAGCTTTTCCATCATAAAAACATTTTTATATTGTAATTTTACTTCTGGATATAAGAAAAATTAGAAAGAAATAACTTATAATTAAAAGTGAGGTGTCCTAACCGTATGGGTAAAAGATACAGTATACTATTCAATAGACATCAGATCATTACAAAACAATTAAACTCACGACATAATAATAATCATAATAAAAATGGATTAATTTAACAAAAAAAAAAATATTTAAATAAGACTTGTATATATTAGTATTTATTTGGCTATCTTTATCATTATACATTTATAGTTGCATAATTTGGTGTAAATACTATTTCGAAATTATATTTGTTTAAATTTCGGTCAGTAATTTTAAAAGTAGTATTAAGGACATCAAGTGTATACTGTGTATTTTATTCTAAATTAAATGTCAATATATCGTACGATAAACAGTTCAATTTTAGAATTTCCCAATGGTAAATGAGGGAACCGTGAAAAACGGTAGAACAATAGGCGAGGAAATGTAAGAAATAGTGCACTGGGTTAAAACGAAAATAAAACGTTCTTTGAAAAATAATGAAAAATAGTTTCGTTCAGATTCGTTTTCATAATTTAACGTTGCGATCGAATCCAGAACAATAACAAAATCAATGGTCCAAGTCATAATGAATGAAATGGGACGAATGGATAATCGAACCGCAGTGCAGTTCAAATTTTAAACTTATTTCATTTTCATGATTCACACTATTGTATAGTATACGCCGATCATTCGTACATACTTATTGATATAAATCACACAAGTAGAAAGTAAGTTAAACCTTGAAATAACATATATGTCTGAAAATGATTACGCTAAAAGATCTAAGACACACATGCAAATTATTAGCACTTTATTTGATGATTAACGTTTTTAGGTCCGCCATTGAAGATCTTCTTACTATTTGGTTTTCTCTCTTATATTATACCACTTAACCTAATTATAATATAAATCTCTTTGTAAAGTTGTTATAAAACATATTTGTAAAATTATATTATTTGATCTACTAATAATTACTATATAATATACAGTTATATATAATTAATATACAAGTTTCGAGACTGCTATTGACCTTAACAGGTGGAGGGATTTAGTAGACGCTGAAAAATATCTTAATGGCTCATAAAGCAAAAAAAAATTTATAGCTATTGACAACTCTCTTTTATATTGCAACTTAACCGAATTATAATACTTGTATACATATATTTGTAAAGTTGTTATATAACTTATTTGTAAAATTATATTATTTTATCTATTAATAATTACTGACATAGGAAATAGTTTCGAATATCGTTTATAACAATAACTGTATTAATGTTCGCTTAAATTTAGTTTTGAACAATTTTTCAATTTTGATATTTAAAGGTATAGAAAAATTACTTAACTAAACGAATAGCAGTCCTTATTATTAGCTAATATATTTTTAATAAGCATAAACTTATAATTACTGCATGATAATACAGCACTAATATTATTTAGTCGTGCATGGATGAATAGTATTTGAATTTTATTTATTTAAAATATTTTTACCTTCTCGAAATCAATAATAATATGTATTTTGAATAAGAAATCATATTTTAGGAAATGCGGATTATTTTGAAAACCCACCAAGTACAAAATATTTAGAAAATGTTCTATGTTCTAACCATTCCGTAACCTTAATATTTTTTCATGCAAACAAATAAATTGAAAAATAAATTGGATTTAAAAATGATATGGAATAAAATATTCGGTTAGCAGTTATCCGTTTCATTATTATTTTGTTATTCATCCAATATTTATGAAATTATTACTTACATTTGATCATATTTTGAATATACGTGTTAAAACTTTAAGTTAAATAGTTAATATTTACACATTATAACTACACCAACGATTAATAAATAATATTTTGTTAATTAATGACTGTTGTAATTCATCGTAGTTAAATGATTCAAACTTCATACCGGTAAAAATATGGTACGTTTTGAAAATTCGCTGTTTCCTAATAAAACTATTACAATAAAAAAGTATTATTATAATTAAATAATGTTATTATCCATATACACGTAATACATTTTATAATACTATTTTCAATTACGCATATTTTCAATTTTATCTTATACGAGTAATATTATTTTAAAATTTAAAATACACTATAACTCGCAAAAAATATTAAGATATATTGAATAATATTATAACGTTTTTTTGGAGGTGCAATTCGCTTGGGAATGACAGAAAAATTGAAATTGCAAATATTAATAATATCAGTAATTTTTTGGCCGTAATTATTTTCCTCCAAAAACAAAATACCATTTTGCTCCACTGTCCTGTCCATTTTCCTCAAAAAAAAAAAAAAAGGTTGGTTTTCATTTTCCTCCACATTATGTCTATTATCCTCCAATATTTTGTTATATTTATTTTCTTTAAACAAGTATTCATTTGTTACTGAAATGTCCTATAATTATAAAAAAAAAAAATAATATTATTAACTGTAGAGATTTTACTATATTTTATATATTACATATTGTTTGGTTGCGTTAACTAACAACTTATTATTATCTAATTTTTTATTATTATTTTATTTATTGATCAATGCTTCTTTATCGACGTGCGTACTTGTTTATTATATTCATTATTTTTTTAGCCACCCGCCAAGTTCGGCGCGTACGGTTATTATATTATAATTATACATAAAATACTTAATTTGTTCTTTTATTTATAATTTATCATTCGATAACGATTGACGATTTTAATATTATATTTTTTGGAGGAAAATAGATTGTGGAGGAAAACGGTATCTTGTTTTTGGAGGAAAATGGACCCTCCCAATTTTTTATAGTACTGAACTAGTCAAATGTGATATATGAATAAATAACTAGTTACTATTTACCATAGGGTGTGCTTAGGCACCTCCCCCAAAATATTGTAAATGAGGCCCAAAAATTGATGTCTTAGAGTAAAGGGCCGGGATTTTAATTGATATTATTTAAATTAAATGTTTTTTATTTTAGAGTATTTAATAAAAATTAAACAGTTTTATATAATAGAAAATATTTAATTAAATTTTTAAATTTTTTAAAATGTTGTCTAAAAACTTGTTATAATAATATAACAGCTATAGTTGAATATAACGATACAAATCATAAAAAAATTAAACTACCTAAAAAAAATATACGATATTCATGGAAAACATACATACATAGTGACTAATATACTACAATATTGAATAATAAATTATGTTTATTTAATCATTTATACGTTTTAATTGGTTTAATATACTTATATATTTTGTTAAGATAGGGGCCAAATATATTGTAGGCAACCCCTAAAATATATGACTGCTAACAAATAAGGCTCGGAAGTTGTAGGAGCTAAAAGGCAAAATATGCACGAAAAATTTGCAAAATATGCATTGAATATACAAAAAATGTAATAAATACGCAAAAAAAAAAAAGAAAAAAGACACACCTTATGTTGTTAATAATCAATATTATACACATAAACTATTTATAACTGAAAAAAATGAATAATTGGTTGGCATTTTGATGATAAGATAAAAATACTTAATATAAGTATTTCGGTATTTTAGGGTGATAGACTAAATGCGTATCACATAGATGTTATTAAATTAATTGTCGACTGTGGCGACGACAATAAATATTTTCGTTGATACTTTCGAATTTTATATACTCAATATTAATTGAAATATACAGACGAGGAAAATAAAATTTTAAAGTTAATAATATTTTTGTTAGAAAAATATAAAATATGCATAATATGAGTGCAAAATAAATGAAATATGAATGTTTTAGCTAAAATTGATAAAATACGCAAAATATACATTTTAAATTTAAAAATTTTTAACTCGCCATTGTATAGTTCAGATTTCTAGCTTGATTTGCTATAAAATGGGAACATACAGAATAATATGCGATTTCTCCAACTTCCGAAACCTACTAACTACTAACTCTAACTATTATCTATTATAGCGGTTAGAATATGGTTAAAACATGACGACAGTTTTTTTTTTTTTTTATAAACGTCTCGGTTATATTATACTCTACGCGTGGTTAGTGCGGTGTTGTTAAATCATATTTAACATGGACGTTGGAGTAGATACTTTAACCTGAACTAGGAATTATGTATATGTGTGTTTGTGTGGGAGTATAAAAGACCGTAATAATTTTGAAGTCTCAGCACGCATTTCGTGTTCCTCGCACGCACCACACACATCCTGTTCTCCTATCGACCATTTCGGCGTCGAGCGCCATACGAGTACGTAATTACGGTGAAATAGTGTGTGGATGACCGGCTGACCGTTAATGACGTCCGAAACGTTTGGCTGGGACTAGGAAAATAATATTTCGAACCTGCGGCGGCGGTACATATTATCGCAATGGTGCCGTAGTAAATCACACGAGTGTACTCGTATACGTACGTATACATTTAAAGGTGTAAGATTTAGCGAAAAACAGACATTTCGTGGGATAGGAAAAAAAAAAAAAAACGTCCGGCTTAAAGTGTACTACGTTCTGCGTGCACATTCGTATATCGCGTTTGGAGTAAAATAAAAACTGGACAGCTGGACAGACAAGCCACCGTACGTATACGTGTTTATATACGCTTTAGAGTGTTTTATCTCTTTCTTTCTCATTTTCTGTTTCTCTTTTATACTTTTCCCTCTTTTTTTTATTTTCTCTAAATTTATCCTACACTGGGGTAAAACGTGAGCTGCTTTTACGACGCACACAAGTATACCATACCCACACCCTTTTCGAAGCCCTTTTCTGCATCGTGCTACATACACACACAAATATACGCACGCGCTCGCTCACACGTACAGAAATAGTGTTCTATTATATATACATAGGACATATACAATACTTTGTTTAATGTATATGTATATATATATATATAGACGTTGGCCATTGGTTACGATTTTGTTATGTGGCCCTGCGCTAAATCGGCTTACCAACGTTTACTGATGGACCAAATTGCCCACGGGATACTTCATCTCCACCCCATCGCAAGCCCAGCAACATAACCACACGGCCTTTGTCCTTATACATAACTCTGCAGCACAACGCACGTCTATTGCCGTCTCTACTGTCGACCTTTTTCACCGATTCTTGACCCGGAAAAAGAATTCCATCCGAACTGAACGATGTGCCCCGCCGCTTCATCATCATCATGACCAATCGTAATAGAAACGCGTTAAATAGTATATATATATATATAACTTTCTAATGTGGTCGTTTGCCTTCTGCCCCCTTTTTCCCATCGTTGACGGTAAAAATAATTGTTGTATATCCCTTGGACAAACGATTAGGTGTGGAGGGAAGTGTGGAGGGTGGATTTTTATTTCCCGACTCGGTTGCCTGCAGGATACGCTGATTACTATTTGGGATAAGCGTGTTACGGGATAGGGAGGGTGGAGATCTCGTGAGGATACTGATAAAGTGATTGCTCTCATCGTTGATAAACATGGTCGGATGATACAGCAACGCGCCGTCGGATTAGAAATTCAATAGCAGACTGCTTTGAGCTGACGTGACTGCGCGAACAATTATTTATTGGAAACCGATCGGCACAGATCCACGTCATCGTGTTAACCGTTTTTCTGTTGTGTTCACAACTACGACATCTGGACAATGCGATTGTGATTAATAGAATTCTATACGTCAACATTATAAACATTTTTGTGTACACAATAATCCCAGAATACGCGTTCACACACACACGTACATGCGTGTATACACATAGACGTGTACGCGCGTCTTGAAAACAATTACTCTGCAATTATTGCAGAGTATCAGTTTATATTTGTTCGAAGCGAAGATTTGATAGTTTCTACAACAATTTTTGCTACAAAAACCGTTACTTATGTAATTAAACGCTGTGTTTAATAATTTTCAAATTACTTTTTTCATATGTGCTGTTATCAAGAGCGTTTCATGCTGTGAAGAATTAAAAATGTTTGATCGAAATAACGACTGTTCAGTACATTTTCAATGTATACGTTTCAATAAAAATTCGTTCGTTTTAATAACGGTATTATAACGTGAAAACATAATGGTGGTTTTAATATGCCAACAGTTTATAAGTAAAAAACAGGGTAAACGAAAAGACACTGAATAGTTTACTAAAAAAAATTATCATAAAAAGTGTACAACATCGTTCATGGAAAACTGATTCGGTAATGGTGGAACACCTCCGACACTTGACTTTTAGGATTTTATCTCGACATGGCGTTAAGACTCAAAGTAAAGTTTGCTTTCTTTCATCCGATAACTTCCGATCGATTAAATGACCCATGCAAGTTATTGCTGAGATACATGATAATATTTACATAATGGAAGTACAGCCCAACGAGTTGAGAATGTCTATAACATTATTTATGATCTACTATCACGTAGGTATTACAAAAATATTGTTATAATAAATATACTAAGCTATAAAATAAGACGAAAAGTGGAATGAGGATGGTTTTAAATGTCTTGACTAACTCAAACTTATTATTATTATTTATACATTTTGTACATTTTTTTTAGTGTCGCATTAATATTTTTATTCAAGTTTATTTCACCCATAGTTAATATTAAGTATTGTTATAATAAAGGATAATTAACATAAAAATTTTTCATAGTACATCTATCATAAATATGTGTAATATAGTGTGATATAAATGGTATTTGTATTTGAGCAGATTTTTTTGAAAAAAAAAGTAATTAAAATGTATGTTAAGACATTTAGAGTAAAATGTAACATGTATTAAAGTTGTAGGAAAAGTTCAATTTTGCTGAAATTCGAAAATTCGCTTTCTTAAAATTCGAAATATAAAATCTAGAATTTAATTTAAAATTGGATTTCAGATTTTGAAATCAGGATTTTATTTTAATTTCGGGATTAGAATTTTGAAAAATTAAACTAGTCTTATTTTATTTATTGTTTATAACAAAGTTTTAATAACTATACTTATTTTGTTTAAATTCATTTTATAACTAGAAGACAGAATTCCACAATGTTAAAATCAAAATTCGGGTTTTTTAGCATTAAATTACTGGTTTTTCAGAGAATCCTAATTTAATTTCCATGACTAATAAAAGTCAATATATGTATATTTAATTAATAATAGCATACATTTAATATTATTCAGAAAATATTTTAAATAATTTTCACTTGGTGGTACTTCGATAAAATTAACTGCCATAGGGACGTAGAGGGAAAATCATCTCCTGTCTCAAAAATTTGTATTTACTTAACTCAACTGAGACATATCAATATGGCTGATTTTTCAATAATAAAACCTTAAAAAAAGAATAGATTAGAGTATATATGTCTATTAGCATCTGGATTTTAAAAATATTATATTGAACTAGGTTTAAACTTTTTTTTAATTTAAGTCCCAAAATAATATATTATTACATTGAACAATTTTCAAATAATATGTTACGGAATCAATTATTTTATCATGATAAATATGTGTATATAATTAATAAACAATAAACGTTTATTTTAATATTTAAATAGTACTGCAGAAAAGTGACTGTAGCTTATTTTGCTAAATTAATTTTTAATTAATAAACAACTAACCTACTGGGTTCTTTTAAATGGTATTTGTTTAGTGAGATACCTACCGAAAAATGTTAGTCTAATACAGGTATCGAAAACCCTTTGAACTTTTTCTGCGGGCCTCTAAATATACATATATCAAAGTATTTCAAATTTTAATAAATAAAATCTAGTCAAAAACTATGAAATACAAAATTTAATTACGTAGCACGTTATTCTCACCCAGCCTTCAGTTTATGGAGACGATGACAACCTATCACCGAGTATCATTCAATTATCACTGAGGGTGTATTAGTGTCACTTATTTTTTATGTTAAAATATGTTCTTACATTAGTGCCAATAGTTTAATTAAGTTATTATAATTAATAAATATTAAACCGATATAGTCTAAAGGTTTACATTAAATGACAATAATGATTTGTAACCTTGGGCATTGGATTAAAAAATTTGTTTCGTCGTGTGATTTACTAACTAAAAAAAAAAAAAAAACCGTTCGGCTTGAGGGACTTAATGACTTCTAAATGTGTTGTAACGATCGATCAAGACATTTGTATAAGTCGACCGTTTTACCGATGGTGGAATGCGTAGGTAAAAAAGATTTCACTGTATCGTGCACATTGGTTTTAGTGGATATTGCTGTATAATCAGATGTTCACGTTGATCGAATTGGGAAATTATAATCATTACGATGGCCAGCGTGCGTTGTATTCAATCGTAACACGTTCTCTTTGAGTATTATCGATATCGCAGGTTTCAATTGTGCGCTTGACCAACTCCACATTATTCGAATAACCTTTGACGGCGGCGGAAAGTACTCTTTGACTACTACATTCTTAAGAAACCGTTCTCCAGAAGTAACTTCGAACGGTTTTTTGTAGCCGCGTTGCTTGTACGTAACATCCTCGTACTATGTTTCAGTGACATTCGTATTTATTATCGTTGTGCAATATATGCATCAAATCCTTTAAGAAGGATTGACGGAGGGGAGCAAAACGGATAGATAAAAAAAATAATGAAGCCGGAGAAATATAATTAAAAACTCTTCCAGTCCAGTTCCATCCGAACCAAACGAGTTATGGCTGATCGATGGGTATTGTACATTTGTATATATATATATATATATATTTGTTAATAAAAAAAGTTACTCGCGTTGCACAAGTGTGTACTGTATAATAAAGGTTCGCACATCGGCATCTCAGTCGATTGAAACAATGCCAGACGTTTTGCGAGACATAATGAACCCGGACACGACGGGTACTCGCCCCGCGGATCACAACGCCGGTCCAACAAAACCCGAGTGCAGCCGGAATATTATTACGAAAGTTTTGCGCGCGTTCAAAAGGAGAAGGACGACGATTACGACGATTCGTCCTGCCGAGTAAATAATTCGATTACAGTGCTGTTACGATGACACACGGTTTAGGACTGCGATGGAATATTATTTTTAACGGCTGCTTCGATCCAGCCTATGGTCGTGCAAGTTTTCTTTTATCAATTTTTTTGATACTTGGACCATCGAGTCGCGGCGACTTGGATCTTCGTACTAGGTACATTACTAGTAGGTGCTTTTCGATTTATTCGATTCTATCGACGAATATCGTTTGCGTCGACGTGCACAAGATGGAAAATATTGTGTGCCTATTGCATCAGGGTCTGAAAGAGCGGTCGTTCCTCCGTATTTTCCATGGATGTGTTTTAATATGTAGCGTGACATTCGTTCCAGCAATGTTGAAGCTTCAGTGTGAATATGCGTTAGCCAACATAAAATCGTTTGATTAATAAGTGTAATTTTAATAACACCTTTAAAACCGGTATATTATCCTTAGGTAGATCAATGCATTCATAAATTATTGTTAAATGTGTTGTAAATAATCGTTTAAATATGTTATTTGACGTATGAGCTATAGATGTTTTTGTGTGTGATAAAAAAACAAATAATACTCGTACGTTTAGCGATCGTAGCGAATATTTATTTTTGTATGTTTGAATCAAGTAAGTTTGTAAGTTTGGTTTAAATATAAAAAAATGTCGTGGTCAGGGTTATGATGGCGCTTCTGTTATGAGTGGTGTCCATTTTGGAGTACAAAAACGAATTATTAATATTGTGCCTACAGCTCTTTACGTCCATTGTTGTGCACATAATTTAAATTTAATAATTTCTGATGCTGCTAAAACTTCACAAAAGATTGTTTCATTTTTTAGTATTGTGCAAGATGTTTTTAATTTCTTTGGGTCTAGTGCACCAAGGTGGGCATTATTAGCTCTTGGTGATGAACAAGGATGTAAAGTTTTAAAGAAAACATTAAAAAAAGTATGCCCAACATGATGGGAAGCAAGGCATGATGCTGTATTCGGTTTACAAGAGAGGTTCATAGATGTTGTTAAGTGCTTAACTAAAATATCATTAACTACCAAGAAAACAGATGAAAGAAACTTAAGTTTAACTTTAAAAAAAAAGTTGGAATCAAGTGAATTTATTTTAATTTTATGTTTATGGGAAAATATTTTGAGAATCTTAAATGTTGTGTCAAAATTATTACAAGGAATTAATTATTCCATTGAAATGGCTTCTACACTTATGAATCAATCAATTAATCAAATCAATCAATTAAGGAATAATTATGATGGGATATTAAGTAAATCAAAAGAATTATGTGCTAAATGGAACATTCCATTTAGTACGTAAACAATTTGCAAATAAAAGGTTTGATGATTTTGATGGTGACTTTTGACTTGATATTAATGAACAAAATTTTAAAATTAAAGTATTTCTACCTGTTTTGGATACTATACTGTTTCAATTACATAGTCGATTTGAAGGAATGTGTACTATAGTTAATAATTTTAAATTTCTATCGCCATTAACCATTATTGAACAAAATGAAGATTATATTATAAAATCATCATATGATTTTATAAATGTATATACAGAAGATGTTTCAAGTGAACTTACAAGACAATTATTATGTCTTAAGTTACATATTACAAAAATTGATAAAACTATTGTATCGGAACTGAAGACCATACAGAATTTGGCTTTTTATATAATTGACATGGATTTATCAACAAGTTTTGCAGATGTTTTAGCTGCATGTCTTATATTTTTAACCATTCCTGTTACGGTAGCATCGGCGGAAAGAAGTTTTTCTAAGCTTAAATTAATTAAAAATTATTTGCGCAATTCAATAAGTCAAGAACGGCTCAGTGGAATTTCCATACTAAACATAGAAAGAAGAAGAACTTCAGAGATAGATATAGAGAAAATCATTGACAACTTCGCAAATGCAAAAGCGAGAAAAAAACAATTCTGTTAGATACCTGTTTCAAATGTGTTAAAATTATACCATAATTTTACAAATGTTTTATGTTTATTACCATTATAAATGTAATTATACAACATTATACAACTATTATCTGTACAATTTAATAATTTCCATAATATTCCTTATGATATTAACCTTTCATAATATAAACGCCGGTTATCATATTTTATTAACAATAGGTAAATTCATTTTGAAAAAATATTTAGGCCCCCAAATTAAGATTTGCACACCAGCCCTGTAATGTGTAGTTGCGGCACTGTGTTTGATACTACTGTTAGTGCAAGGTTATTAGACTAAAATCTTTAATACTTGTATTGAAAATTGTCTCACCTTGCCACTGACTGTAATGACTAGGGTTCGGAAGTTGTAGGAGCTAAAAAAGGCAAAATATGCATGAAGAAATTGCAAAATATGCACGAAAAATTTGCATTGAATATACAAAAAATGTAATAAATACGGAAAAAAGAAAAAAAGAAAAAAGACACACCTGATGTTATTAATAATCAATATTATACACAAAAACTATTTATAACTGAAAAAAATGAATAATTGGTTGGCATTTTGATGATAAGATAAAAATACTTAACATAAGTATTTCGGCATTTTAGCGGGATAGACTAAATGCGTATCACATCGATGTTATTAAATTAATTGTCGACTATGGCGATGACAATAAATATCTTCGTTGATACTTTCGAATTTTATATACTCAATATTAATTGAAATATACAGACGAGGAAAATAAAATTTTAAAGTTAATAATATTTTTGTTAGAAAAATATAAAATATGCATGATATGAGTACAAAATCAATGAAGTATTCGTTTTTTTAGTTAAAATTGACAAAATTTGCAAAATATGCATTTAAAATTTAAATTTTATAACTCACCATTATTTCTAGCTTGGTTGCTATAAATTGGGAACATACAGAACAATATACAATTCCTACAACTTCCGAATCGTAGTAATGACTGATCGTCAATAGGTCAAACGGATAGTAAATATTTCGTTCAAACGGGATTACAAAAATCGATAAACAATTGAAATTTAAATACTATTTCACTTTTATATACGTTTATCGGTATTCTACTGTATAATATAGTTGTATTTCGCAATAGTTTCATTTCCACTCATCCGTTTGGCGTGCGTGTTAATTGGCCATCTGAAAACTACGCGAATCATTACTGAAATCGCATTTGTCAATTTTAATGAAAATACTTGTAGAACATTGTTCATCACACCTATTTATAATATGTATGTACACGACGGGATTATCGTGCTTAAATCGAACACGTATACCATAGACGAGGAGGAAAAAGTTTCCTTTAAACATTGTGCGTGTGGTGTTTAATTCGTTTTATTTACGATTATTATATGTAACGTAATATAACAACCTAAAGAAATCAATCTTTAATAAAACAAGGTGAAAGTAATTGCTATCGAAGGTATAACAATAACACCGTATCCTTTAGAAATTATATTTGTTTTATAATAACGTGTAAAACATGGGTGTTCCTGTCAAGGGGTTTTATTTTAGATATGACTAATAATCGCTAAGCTATTTGCGACAATAGCAGCACAAGTGTATCGAAGTTATCCAATAAATATTATTCATCATAAAGCAATACAGCGTACAATGTATATTTACAGCCGATTTTATTTTATATTATTTATATATTATTTTATATTATTTTATATTTTCTTTTATTTCAGTTACTAATACATAATACCTACAACCGTGTTGAATTTAGTTTTGTATTCTCAATAATTTTTTATTAATTCACGAGTGAGAATGGTCTTATTTCAGGAATGGGAATACTTGCACTACAAATATATATATATATATATAATTATAATTGTTACACGCGTAAAATTAGCTATTAATATGGTTTATTTTTAATCAAAAGTATGCAAATATATAACAAGTGTTTTTAGTTGACTTTCATTTACACATTCTACGATATGATACCTTTAAAACTACTTTTAAACATCAAACAATGATTGATTTCAAAACTTTGAGACCTTGTGACATGATAAAACGCTTCCTATTAATTGTTTTTTTATTTAGATTATATCTAGGATAACAGTTCTTATTGAATACATTTTTATCAGTTGATAGAATTGTTTCCCTAACTGGTTCGTAAATTAACACCGGACATAAAAATACTTTAAACTAAATAGTTCTAAGATTTATCTTACTTAAGGATTATATACATTTATATTGTCTTCGTTTTACCCATAATATAATGTTGAATACATATTTTATGTAATTCAAAAAGGACGAGTAGAATATAATTATAATATATGTATAATAAAAATATTAATAAAATAATAATATTGAAATAAAATTAAAATAAATTATATCAATATGATACAGTTTGTATCTACTCTTTTAGTCTCGATGTACTACTTATTGCTCAACTAAATGAACAATCGACCAATACCGCATCGGCAGTCAATAGTACATGTACCAACGAAATAAAATAAAAGTAATACTAACATCACTGAAAATATATTAATATATACGTCTTATATTCTACATTGTAGAGTTTACAATACTAGCAAAAATTTACTTTGCTTTTATACGTAGAGGTATCAGATAAAACATAACTTAAGAATTTATAAATTTACGACTAAAATTACTTTCGTACATATTTTACTTTTTACATAACGCAACTTGCACCCATTTACTTTAGCTGTATACAAAATTATTGTTGTTAACGCCTAGTATCAAATGTATGAGATTGATACAAATGGTCATCTACCATCGCGTGGTCCATGCGTAGCAATAAATAGGTATAGTGCAATGTAATCGTTTGTTATTGATCAATAAACAGTTTATAGGGAAATTTTGTTTAATTAAAACTAAATCATACTACAGAATTTATTTATTAAAAACTAACAAAAATATTAATATGTACATATATATGTATAAAAAATACGGCGAATTTGTAAATGTATTTTAATTTATAATCTAAAATATTTAATAATAAAAAAGGTCATCATAGCACGAACTTTATCAAATCTTACATTTAGTTAAACAACTTCAAAATATTAGTGACAGTACACGACATCTATAATATTTTAAAGAATATAATAATATGGTAGCAGTACGCTGAATTATTGTAGTTAATTTTTCTAAGTGTTTTAATTAATTTTATAATATTAATTAAAAACGTTTTGTGTTAATATTTTGAAGAGGTTTTAAATACAAGGCTTACACAATATTAATTACAAAATTTATGAATTTTAAGTCAAACAATATACTTATATTACTAAAACCATTGTCTTTGAACCTTTATATTATAACGATGAAAAATCGTATTTTATTTTTGGCGCTGAATTTTCACCAAAAAAAATCATCTAATGATATTGTAATATTTTTTATACAAATTCTCTTCGTACATAACCAACTAAAAAATAAGGAACATCAAGGCAGTAAATATTATTAAATATAAGCAAACAGAATTATCAAAAAAATTAAATCATAAACAACTAATCCACAGATAATATAGAAAACCACTTCGAAAATATTACTATACTATAATTATGCAAGTATAATATTACCAAGCCATTTTTTGTAATACCTGATTATACATTTACTGTATTGTACTGATTTTACAATTATATTAATATATAATTTTATTTTATTGTAAAATTTAAGTTTTTTGATATCAAATAGTTCTAAATGAATATTGTAGTTAAACACAAGTTTAATATAAGTTATAAATTGTTATAGACTTTACTTTTAACTTTACGATGGTTGAAATTAATTATTTACCAACGTAATAAAAAAAAAAATTAAGTTTTATACATAATAAAAATTTAATTGAGCATAATATATTTTTAAATGTCCATCTTATACATTATATACAATTTATTTGTATAAGTGTTAGATAAACTTAAAATTTTTTGAAATTTCAAAAAACCCTTAACTCGAAATAAATTTAAAACCATACTAACATTATTTTTGGAATAAATCACAAATGGAAAAGATTAAAAGTATTTTGGAATTTTTTAACAGCAAAATTGTTATTTACAATTAAATTGTATTATATTTTGCATATTAATTAAAAAATATCTGTTATTATAATTAAAACTTGAATTTTCTAGTTCTATATAAGATTTAGGTAAAAGATAGTTAGAAATAATGTAATGAGATTACCTTCTATCAGATTTTATTATAATTTTTATGATACAAACCTTATGTAAAGATTATTTTAAATTGTTGTAACAAATAAATTTAGTTGTTATAATTATGTTCTTAAGTTAATAATTGATCAATTGATCAACAAAAAAAAAAAAAAACTATGCCAATAAAGAAATTCTCCATAGTTATGTATTTATATATATATATATATATATAAGAGTGGAGGTTAAGTGGTTACGACTTATAAAAATATTAAAATATTAAAAATATTTATAGTAAAATATTTATAGCCTTTAAACATTGAGCATTTAAATTAAAAATACTACCGAATCACAATTGAATTTCTTTCCTTGTCTGCAGAAAACATATGTTCTAAAGAGTCGTGTATTCGTCCCTAGTGATAAAAAATTGGCTATAAAATGTAGGTACACCTAACATTCATTGTTCTTATTCTTTTACGTATATTTACGTATACTTACGCAACACTCGTTTAAATTATTAGCAAGTTATATGTATACTTAGATATAAGCATACTTGTGTGCAAGCATTTCATTTCGCATACGTTTAGTTTTTAATTATTTATGCACACTTTATTATAGTTGAAATATATTCTAAAATAATGATAAATATAAAGCATCGTAAGATGCAATTTAACGACGGATCTACTACATAACGAATTCTAAAAATTCACTACTAATTCTGCAGAAAAAAAATATAATACGCACAACATTTTAAGTCGAAAAAGATATTATTATATTATAATCATGTTATGATGTGTATTTTATACTTGTTCTGTATGTGCACTAAGTATATATTTATTTATAACCATATGATTTTGGATTTAACATATACATATTTATACATAAAACAAAAATAAATATTATCATACAATAATTTACAGATAGGAACATTCAATGGCTCAAACTATTACCTAGTTGTGCTTTTACTCTATATTATATCAGCTTAAGTGAGTAATGAATGAAACTCAAAATAGTTAATTTGCAACACATAATAGGTCGATTTCGAAATCTCGTATATTTTCGCGCATCATTCCCGACGAATATTTTGCATACCTTTGTTGTACCTACTTAAGCTGATGAGTTTGTACTGTATGTAGTATACAATATACATTGATTAGTGTGAATTTTCAACTCGCAGACTTCTCAAACCATATAATATAGCGTTAACTTGTTCAAGGGGAAAAGTTTTCTTCGAGAGTAACTTTGATTCAACAATAAGCATTTAATCTGCAATCGAAAACAATTTGTATCGAAAAATAAATAAATTAAGAGTTCTATCGTTTGTTATTACTTTTCATCTACTCGTTTGTTTATGTTTTGAAGATAGCACCATGTTGAATAAAACAATTAAACAATATAAATTAAAGATTTATGAATTATTAAATTTAATTTCATCGTTGTCTTATTGTTGTACATACAATCAATACATTTTATCGTTATTATTCTAAAAGAGGCATAATCATTTTAACACCTAATCACTGTTTATGAAACCTTTAAGTTATAAATAAATATACTTATTGATTATGCACTCGTATAGTTTTATGTATTTAACCAGCTGAATTACCTGGTCATGCCGGGGGTATTATGGGATATGTACTATTTTAGATACGAGTAATTACAATTTCGATTAAAAAATAATTTTAATGGGAAAATCGTTAATCACAAAAAGTAATGCCGTCATACATTCTAATAATATTTATTTATTTTCATTTATGCTATATTTATTTATACATATTTCAATAATTCAATTAGACACTGTATTAAAATCAAAATATTAACGAAAATAAACATTTTTTAGGTAACCAAAAAATAAATACATTTATACATCCAGTTCAGAACCCGAAATCGATCCCAACATTAAAAATGGGATTTTCAAAAAATAATTTCTTAGAGCATCTATATACAGAGTGTTTCTGAAATGGTTGTGGAAACTAGTATACGCATACTCTCTAGAGTGGTTAAAAGAAGAATCATTTGATTAACCTGGGTTTCATCTAACGATTTTTAGAATATTATTTCTAGTCTAAATATGAATATTTATAAGATATTTATTGTAAATTTCTTATCAGAATCCATATGTGACATCGATTTTGGACTTGTCACCCGTTTTTCACGTTCAAGTCATCAGAATCAAAAAATATGATGTGACATATTGATGTGTTTGAGAACTCTGCAAAATAAAATATCTTGAAATTTGTTTGTTGTTATTTCACATATTTGATTCATTAACACGGTTTTTATTGAATTTCAAATAAATTTGGTTTGATTATGATTATTTTACAAAGTTTCCTCAACTATTTCAAGAACACTGTATAGTAATACAATTTATTCGTACATTCTCCTATATTTTTAAATAAATCAAGTGTGTGGTAACTATGGCTATAGGCCGTTCACTGAGTAAGTGTGTGATATTTTAATTATTTATATTAATATAAAAATGAATATTTTTTTGATGTTCAATTAAATCATAAAATGTATTCATATTTGATCAAAATTATTTCTAAAAGATATGATTTTTATTCAAAATAACTATAAACATTTTTTTTTTTTTTACTGTTTAGAGCTTTGATAATTAAATTATTATTCAGCGTTTTCATTTTCATTGTTTTATTTGGTGTAGGTAGTATGCGAACATTCAAATCAAATACATATTTTGAACACGTATTATTAAGTCACATAATTGATGTTAATAAACTACGTTGAATTTAAAATGAAACAGTTGAGAATTTACTTTGAAAATATCTATAAATCTATAAATAATAATTATTAATCTATTAATAAAACTTGCTACATTAATACCTTAAATGTAATAAGATCGATATTTAACTCTTTTGCAAACAATCTTTCCTCCGCTTATTGTTGTATTTTATACAAATTAGTAAGAGATGAGTGAAAAAAATCGTTTACGTGTGCGCACATAGTTTACATAGGTCGAAGTGTGTATTCTTCCATTTTAGCGGAGATAGATAACAAAAATCAAAACTGAAATCCCCGTTGGCAACAATCTCTCGGCAGCCCGTCTAATCATATTCTCCGGGCAAATTGACCTTCGAGAATGATTAAGGATTCGCATAGTATAACAAGCACACCACCTGTCGCCCCTCTTGAAGCTTATGGCCAATATTATTACCGTCATTTATACGGAAATCCATTGTAAAATACGTGCATTACAGACGTGGATAAAATATTTTACATTGAACTCCACTGTTCGGGTGCCTGTTGTGCGTAATGGAATTTAGCACTGTCGTCGGAATCAAATAGCAAACGATATTCACAGAATTCAACCCCTCCAAATCAAAATATGTTATGTGTATGATATATATATATATATATATATATATTATATGTTTACAATATCTAAATTGTAGAATAGATTAAAACACGCATCGAATGGAAGATTGAATAACGTGTTCATGTACATCCGAAATAGTGAGAAGAAATTCTAAGAAATACAGCTACATAAGAATTATCTTGTTTTGATGGATGCCTTTGGTATAATTTAAATTATATTCATTTTCAAATTAATAGCTAAATTAATAAAATACAAGGTCTAGTAATATATCAAACAAAAATATTGAATTACAAAGTTTAGCACTAAACTAAGACATAATATAATTGTAACTAACAACTATATATAATATATAAATTAATAAACAACTAATTTATATAAATAACTTAGAAAATAAATAAATACATGCTTAGCATAGATTATTAATAAATTTGTTAACTAAAACAGGTTTCAAATTAAAAATTAATCGTCAGGTGTTAATAAAAGTACAAAGTAACAAAGTTAATAAAATTGTGACTGAATATGAAAAAATAAAAGAAAAAATACATTGAGAAAAAAGTTTATATAATCAGCATTTACAAAATAAAAAAAATATTAAATTATTTTGAAAATGCTAATATTTATAAAATTAAATGTGATTGTTATAATTTTTTATGTAGATAAGACAAAGTAAATGGTTTAAATAAAATATAAAGAGCACATTTCTCAAATAAAGTTAAAAAAGTAAAAAAAAAATTAATTGAAGTAAAAAAGACTACCCTTAATCTAAATTTTATTAAACATATTTTAGAAAATAACCATAATGTAAATGTTGATATCGATACAGAACTAAAAATATTAAATATCCAAATAAGATTTAAATATGTATATGCATTGAAATAAAAAAAACCGGTTAGTGGTATTCGGGGACTGCCACGATAAAGCTATTGCATATTAAATAAATAAGAAGTTGATATAATTTTAAATTTTTTTATTATTCTAGTTATTCAGGAATTTGTATCATAGCAACTACGATATTCCATTAATTTCGGGATTCCACAGGTAATGGTCATGCTTTTTCATTACGAAAATTTTTTTTTCAGTCATTACACCAGGCCTGCGATAAAAGCTATACAATAGCTTAAAAAAAATATTAATATATTATAGATACAAAAAAATTATATCTATAAATGTTGGATAATAATAAATAATAATAACCAAAGTATTCATATTTTTTTTTTTTTAACATATCTATATATAATAAGGAATATTATAAATAATTTCTCTTATTAAAATAAATTATTTCTTTAATTTTTTCATATTCAGTTGTGATTTGATTGACAGTGTACCTGATGATTAATTTTTAATTTTAAATCGATCTTAATTTACAAATAAAATAATGCTCCAGGCTAAACATTTATATATAAACTATTTATTTATTTATTTATTTATATATTAATTTACGAGAATTAACCATTTAATAATTTTTAATTTTTATTTAATTTTTATATCTATATATATAAAAATGGAGACAAAAAATTCGAAATTGCATCAGTTGAGAACGGCTGGCCCGATTATCTTGATTTTTTTTTAAATGATAGAAAATGTCGTGGAGCGGGTTTATAGGGTTTATATATGGACCTAATTCCACCCCCGGGAGGTGGTCAAATAAGAATTTTGAGATTTACGATAGAAATTTTTGTTTTTGTTTATAAATGGTTGCTATGGGGGTTATAAGATTTGAGAATAATATTTATTTATTAATGGTTAATATAATGAATTACCCGACGTTGCAAGGTAACCAAAAAAAAAAAACATAAATAAGTACTTTGAATATTTTCTATTTGTTTGTGCCATTAAAAATGCCAAGAAGATGCCAGAATGCCAATTATTGTCGTAGAACAAATGCAGCTACAAACATGAGAAATAAAAGAGCGCAAAGAACAGACGAACAATGCCAATCCGATAGTGCGAATGATTCGTAGTTGACTCACGCAGAGCAAATGACCAACAACGCCAACAGGTACATCGAACATTTATATCTGATTCATTCCTGCGTCTAGCATTCTAGTATGAGTCGGATATTCAATATTATGCTCATTCAAAAGTAGTAATTTTTAATTAGTAATTAGTAATTAAAGGAATGCCCTCACTGCTATGCTCTCAAATTCAAAAAGAACCGGATGGGCCTCGTTCTGCTGTACAATTGGGGGTGGAGTGCGACTCTTCATAGGATAGGTCATTATAATGGATTTGTTAAATTTGAATTCAATGATAGGTATCATTGTATACGAAAAACGATTCTGAACGGAGATGATATGTTTATCTCGAATATAATACAATGTTATTTATATTGTATTATTGTAATAAGTATATTTTATTTTGAAACGAAAAATTTAGAAAAATCGAAAATTAAAATTGTCAATCAATAAGTCAAAACATGTAAAAATACTTTGAAAACTTAACCATGTATAGAGAACGTCAATATAAAGATTTGGTGAAAATTTCAAGTTAGCATTTTAAAAAAACCGATATCATTTGTCAGTCTAGAATATTATATATTATATTATATTTTACATGTAATTTTATGTCAATATTCACTGTTCAAACGCTTATAAAAAATTGTACCTATGGATTTTAATAATTTTTAAATGACATTAAGAACTACTTCTGTGGAATCTTCTATTAAATTTTCAAGTATTTTGTAGGAGCCAAATTTTTTTTATCACCAATTATAAAAATAAAATGTAAAAAAATCGAATATTTTAAATGCCTTTAAGTGGCTTAAAAATCAGTATAATATTTTGAAAAAAATATGACATAAAGGAGATGCCAATCTTAACAGCTGGTAGAAATTTAAAAAATCTGCGACTTATACTTTTTGAATTATAACAAATATTTAAAATCATTTGAGAATAAATCGCTATTTTATGCAATTTCGTAAATATTTAAATTTCAAACAGTCATAAAATGTTTTCCTCTAAGTCCGGTATAAATTTTTTTAAAAATTTTTGAAGAGTAGCTTATAGATAACCTAGTGTTAAAATTTTGAATTTTAAGTATGAACAGAAAAATTTTTATGAATCTTTATCTACAAAATAACATGCAAATTTTCGCAATTTTTACATATTTCGTATAAATTGGAACTTTGAGCAATTATAAAAAAAAATTGTGACTTACGATTTTAGTTTTTTTTTTATCAGTTAAGGAACAACTTATAAGAAACCTTGTATTAAATTTTCAAGATTTTCTGGCTGGCCAAAAAATTTTTATCGTTATTTTAAAAAAAAATACTTAAAAAAATTGAAAATTTCAATTGTCTATAAATAGCTCAATAAAAGTCAAAATACTTTGAAAATTTAACAGTATATAGAGAACGCTAATCTAAACATTTGGTGAAAATTTCAAGTATTTACATCGATAAGTTTTTGAGTTATAGCAAAATAAAAAATTTGAGTATGTCGAAACTCCCGTTTTTCCATCAATTTTTTAGGGTTCTTCCTGTCGCATTTAAAAAATATTGAAAATTTTTTACCTTTGACCCTCCAAAGTACCAACTAGATTCACTTTCCTTTCAGAAAAGTTTCTACATAAGCAAATCGAAGCATTTTTACTGCCAAAAAAGGTGTCGTCAGACACAAAAATAAAAAAAAAAAAAATAAAAAAAAAACACACATCATTGTAAAACCAATAGATTCCATCACTCCGTTCAGAATCTAAAATGAGCCAGTCGGGATGAGTTGCGCGTCAGGAAAGATGCAACTACCTAAAATTGAAACACCACCTGAACCATTGAACGGTTAACTTATCGGTACAGATCCAGATTCTAATGTGTTCCTGAAGTCAATTAGAACATTCAATTCATGTTTTCAAATGACATCGTTCGGAGCAACAGAAATAGTTCGTAATACTAATGCAAATGGTCAACAATACAATTATACACTACGGATTTTAGTACGATAATGTTAGGTTAGGATTATGTATTAATTTATTATATTAATCCACCGTATTATGTCAAACTTGGTATAACTTTGATATTTTATTAGATTTAAATCATACACTAGGGTACGTACAAACAGCACTAGGTCCGCGATCTACCGCAGGTAGATTGCCTACCTGATAATATACTGCTATGAATCAGAATTTTTATTCCGGAGAGAAAACTTAAGATAAATCTAGAACATCATCCACCGAATATTAAATAACGAGTTGGACAAAGTTAGAGTCATATAGAGTTGGTATATTTAACGAGCAACGAAGTGCATGGGATCAGCTAGTTAATTTATAAATATATATAAATCTGAATGTATTTGATAATAATAAACAAAACAACTATTCCTTTTTATACGGTTTTTAGCAAAACTATCTGTGATGTACGGAAAAGTTTAATTGACCTTTAAAACTTCCGATAACTTGACATTTTATTATAACTTATTATAAATTCTTGGTAACATACAGATCATTCATTTTTATATTTAAAGTAGTAAATTAAACAGGAAAAATAATTATTTATTATAATGAAATTTATATGATAAAATAAGTGCATATTTAGAGTATTCAAGTGCTGAAATAATGTACAGTTATAGCAAAAACTAATTTTAACAAAAAAACATAAATCGTTCACATAAAAATAGTTACTTCTCAATATCAAAAAGGAACTTATTATGACATATGTATGGAGTATTACAACATATCGATACGAGATATCGGTAATAAATTATGTTGAAAGAAAACTAGTAGCTTTTGAGATGTGATGCATATATAAAGGATGATCTGGATAGAACGAAATATAAACGAAGAAGTACTTAAAATGGTAGAAGGTTGACGTACGCTCATAGATGTGATTAGAGGGAGGCATTGGAGAATGGTTAGGTAAGTCCTAAGATGCCTAGAAGAGCTGCTTAATACAATATTATAAGATACAATAAAAGGAAAGAAAACTGCAGTATGACCTCGAAACTATTGCATAGTACACATTAAATGTGGTGGTGCAAGAGCTAAAATCATTAAAGAAAAGTCGAGTAATGGTCAGAAGAAAAATTGGAGTTGTAAAAAAAAAAAAATGAAATTTAGCAATAGAAAAACATTGCCAAGTCAGTTGGTACAAATCAAGAAGAATAAAATCTATGTTTGGTTACTTGCAGTAAATATTATGAATGATTTCGGAAAGGAAGAGTTGGTATGGTATTATTCAAGAGTTTTAATACTATGATGATAAAACCTTACTGCGAGCTACCAAATTAATTACTTTGTATTGTATTTATACGCTTTGCTATTTAGACTTTCGTGTGTATTCCTAATGAGGTTTATATAAAAAGCCAATGTTGTGTATTATACTTAGATAATAAAATGTCAATATCACCGTAGATCGATTAAGGACTCTGATTTCCGGACTTCTTTTACATGACATACAATGTTTATATTAGGTTTTATAATGATATTAGATTCTGAACGGAGTGAAGAATGTATTGATTTTACAATGATGTGTGTTTTTTTTTTTTTTTTTTTGTGTCTGTCGACATGATTTGGGGCAGTAAAAATGCTTCGATTGCCTTATGTAGCAACTTTTCTGAAAGGAAAGTGAATCTATTTGGTACTTTGGGGGGTCAAAAGTTAAAAATTTCTAATATTTTTTAAATGCGACGGGAAAAACCATAAAAAAATTTGGGAAAAACGGGAGTTTTTACGCAAAACCAGTTTTTGACATAATCAAATTTTTTATTTTGCTATAACTCAAAAACTAATCGATGTAAATACTTGAAATTTTCACCAAATGTTAAGATTAGCGTTCTCTATACACCATTAAATTTTCAAAGTATTTTGACTTTTATTAAGCTATTTATAGACAATTGAAATTTTCAATATTTTTAAGTATTTTTTTTTTAAATAACGATAAAATTTTTTTGGCTGCCAAGAAAATTTTGAAAATTTAATACAAGGTTTCTTATAAGTTGTTCCTTAACTGATAAAAAAAAAACTAAAATCGTAAGTCACAATTTTTTTTTATAAGTGCTCAAAGTTCCAATTTATACGAAATATGTAAAAATCACGATAATTTGCAAGTTATTTTGTAGATAAAAATTCATAAAATTTTTTTTGTTCATACTTAAGGTTCAAAATTTTTACACGAGGTTATCTATGAGCTACTCTTCAAAAATCTTTAAAAAAATTTCTACCGGACTAAGAGGAAAAAATTGTATGACTGTTTGAAATTTAAATATTTACGAAATTGCATAAAATAACGATTTATTCTCAAACGATTTTTAATATTTGTTATAATTCAAAAATTATAAGTCGCAGATATTTGAAATTTCTACCAGCTGTTAAGATTGGTATTTACTTTATGTCATATTTTTTTCAAAATATTATATTGATTTTTAAGCCACTTATAGGCATTTAAAATATTCGATTTTTTTATATTTTTTTTTTATAATCGGTGATAAAAAAAATTTGGCTCGTACAAAATACTTGAAAATTTAATAGAAGATTCCACAGAAGTAGTTCTTAATGTCATTCAAAAATTATTAAAATCCATAGGCACAATTTTTTTTTATAAGCGTTTGAACAGCGAATATTGACATAAAATGACATGTAAAATATAATATAATGTATAATATTCTAGACTGACAAATGATATCGGATTTTTAAATGCTCTAACTCAAAAACGAAAAACCGCAACAACTTGAAATTATCACCAAATCTTTATATTGACGTTTTCTATACATGATTAAGTTTTCAAAGTATTTTGATATATTTTGACTTATTTATAGACAATTTAAATTTTCGATTTTTGTAAAATTTTTGTTTTTAAACATCTATAAAATTTAATTGGCAGACCGAAAACTCTTGAAAATTTAATACAAGGTTTATAATAAGTTAAACTTATCGTAACTAAATAATATCGGTGATCGGTTAACTCAAATTTTTTTTATGAGCCCTTAATGCTCAAATTTGTATAAAATGTGTAAAAATCACGATAATTTGCAAGTTATTTGAAGATAAAAATTCATAAAATTTTTTCTGTTCATACTTTAGGTTCAAAATTTTAATACTAGGTTATCTATAAGCTACTCTTCATAAACCTTTAAAAATATTTTTACCGTACTTTGAGGAAAAATTTTTATGACTGTTTGAAATTTAAATATTTACGAAATTGCATAAAAAAGTGTTTATTCTCAAACGATTTTTAATATTTGTTATAATTCAAAAAGTATAAGTCGCAGATTTTTGAAATTTCTGCCAGCTGTTAATATTGACATTTCCTTTATGTGATATTTTTTTCAAAATATTATATTGATTTTTAAGCCACTTATAGGCATTTAAAATATTCGAATTTTTTAAATTTTTTTTTTGTAATCGGTGATAAAAAAAATTTGGCTCCTACAAAATATTTGAAAATTTAATAGAAGATTCCACAGAAGTATTTCTTAATGTCATTCAAAAATTATTAAAATCCATAGGCACAATTTTTTTTTACAAGCGTTTGAACAGCGAATATTGACATAAAATTACTTGTAAAATATAATATAATGTAGAATGTTCTAGACTGACAAACTATATCGCTGTATGCAACTGCCAACCCATCCTAATTGAAAAATATATTTATCGTTTCAAAATAAAATATACTTTTTACAATGTTTATAAATAACAATGTATTATATCCTAGACAAACATATGAACTCCGTTCAGAATCGTTATTCGTATACAATGATATCTATCATTGCATTCAAATTTAACAAATCCATTATAATTATGACCTATCCTATAAGCGAGGTGCACTCCACCCCTAACTGTACAGCAGAGCGAGGCCCATCCGGTTGTTTTTACCCTTATAAATACGTTTATAGCCTAGACATGACAATATTAATAAAATATTTATACATAAATAATAAATTAAAAAAAAACTTTGAATAATTTTGATTTGTGGAATTGAAATTGGCAAAAACAAAAATTTAAGGAGTGGGATTTTTTTTTTGTTTTGTTTTTTTTTTAGCAACCGTTTTTCGACATTATGTCATGTGACGTGTGGCTGTATGTTGGAGATGTGTCCGCATCGGGAGATAGTAAACTGCGACAAAATTACACCTTTTACAAAAGTCGATATGTAAACAGTTTACTGCGCCAGTTACTGCGCCAGAAAAAAAAAAAAAATCAACAATATACAATCTTTGACAAAACCGATAAGATACATTATACAAACTGCGACAATTTATTTTATATTTAAAACATTTATAGATGTACATACTATATATACTTTATACATACTAATTTGATAACAAATACGTTTATCATTTAATTAGCTATATATAGGTACGCATTTGATCAATAATTTACCTATATGGTCGATAACGTCTGTACATCGTTTGCTGTCTTGTAACATGCTTATATTGTTTTTAATATATCGTAATGATCGTATAATCAAAACAATTAAAAATTGACATAATAAATTAATAATACAATAATTGTTTAGGTACTCTAATATATTTATTTGATATTTCGCCGTTTATTCTTAAAACCTACTTTTTTGAAAAATTCGTACCTTCAAATTAAAAATTAAAAATTTATCTCCAACATAACATATCAATTAAATGATTTATGTATATATAATAACATACAACACATAATATATTATATATTGCATATAACATATAAGTAAATTTGATGCATGCATATGCCTATATATGTTATCGTATCGGTATATTTATAGTACCAATATATTTATTATATATATGAAATAGGTACATTGTCGCAGTTTATGTAATGTATCTTATCGGTTTTGTCGCAGATTGTATAATGTTTTATTTATTTATTTTTTTGGCACAGTTTACATATCAACTTTTAGAAAATGTTTAATTTTGTTGCAGTAAAGTTAAGCTGACCCACAGTTAATATTTGTTGACAACATTGGTCTCTTAAAGACTTCTTATATTTTTTAAGTGTGTCGATAATAAGTTAGAATTAATACTAGACTGTGGTGAATGTCCCAAATGACACCACGAGTTTAATTGTATTGTACTGCAAAACATTTTTATGTCGCACCCTATGTAAGACGGAATTCTCCAAAAAATAAAAATATAAAGTTTTCAAAGAATATATGGAATAAACTTAAAAACACATATTATATTTTTTTATTACAACGTTTATTTATAATCCAGTTTTTAGCTATAATGAGTGGTTTTTTGAGAAACCAACAGTTCTCTAACTATGGATCCGCCCATGATTAAAAGAACTAAGTACTTCTTTTATATTATTCATTGTGTATAAACCAGTTCAGCGTCGACCGTCGTAGCGTTCACATGCATCGCGCTCGTTAGTGTTATCGCACAGTTATGCCTACCTTTAGTATTATTATCGCTCATTAAAATACGGTGTTTTTATATTTATATTTATATTTATATAAAAATCGAACATGTCGCGTCTTAATACACCCAACAAACGTAATCTATCTTCAACATCGTCGTCGCCTTAACCCTTTCATGCCCCCTTATTTTTAACAATTTGTCATGGTCAGGGTGGTTATCGGGTAAACAGTTAGTATTATCATTAAAATTAATATTAATACGTAATTTTTCAAATCGATTGCGTGCCATGGCATCAGAAATAGCTAGATATTTTGAATTATTTGCCCAATACATTCTCATAGTTGGCATTTTAACAATAGACATAACCATATGAATTCCCAAAAATATTTCAATTTCATTGATATTTGTGTTTATACTAGTACCAGTTTTTTGCACAGAATATACATTTGTTTGGTATACTATGCTTTGGATTATATTTGTATCAAAAATTTGTTTAAAATATTGTAATGGTGTGTACAGTGAAATTGGAGGATCTGATAAAATAACATTACATGGGCAAGGTTGGTTTTCTCATGAACCTCTAGCCCAATTAGGTGGTAAATAAAGATCTGAGTTTTTTCAGGGTAGTCTTCAAAATTATCTTCAATTACATTAACATTATCAGAAGAATTAATATTTTCCAAATCTTTGGTCAGTGATAAATCAGCTCTTATAATACACTGTTCTCTTTCCTAATAATTGTAGTATATTATTAGTAAAGTCAACTTTTTTGAATAAAAATGTATTTATTAGGTACATACTAAATCATCTAGGTGAGCATTGTTATCAACAACAAATTCATTCATATTAGCTATGCATTGTTCTAAATTAAATTCTTCTACTTCTTCATCAAAAACATTAAATTCCTCAATATCGGATAAATTTCCTTCCAAAAGTTCTTCAATCTGAATTTTGTTTAAATTCATGGTATGAATAAATATAAATGTCCTAAACAACAATATAGTTTATTATATTTAACTCAAGTCACGCATACTCCCAATGATGCCATATGGAATCAAGCATTGTCATAGCAATTGTATAAAAACTAATACTTATACAATTTCAAAATCTATTTTATTGTAATTAATACAACATTTTAAAGGATAAAAAGTAAGTTTAATAAATAAATATGCGTTTTACTTACAAAAAAAAAAAAAAATTAAAACAAAACCAAGAATACATGTGTTGAAAAACAAATAATTTTTTTTTGAATTTTGATAATAACGATAATTACAAATATAATAACCACAAAGGCAGTGTTACCATATGAAAGACAAGAAAATATTCAATTATAAATGATGTTGTATGGAATCATTGATCAATTAGAAAAAATTAAAAAAAAATGATTAACATTGTGATGCCATATGGCATCACCTGGCACGAAAGGGTTAAGCCGGTGACAAAAAATCCAAAATCTTCATCTCTACTAACAAATATGCCGCTCTCGCGGATGATTTCGATTCATTAACTGAAGTCTTCAGCCTTCCACCGGTACTAACCTCACCTTCTAATCAAGATGCAGTCACGGCTGACTCTAAATCACCGGTTATACAGTCCTTGGATGTCGAGCATCTGAAGTCTCCCCCAATATTCATCAAAAATATTGCCAACTTATAAGCACTCAAGGGTGACCTTATCCGTATAACAGGGCCGGATGGGTTCATCCTATTTGGATTCAACGATGTTTTAAAAATAAAAACTCCAAATTGCAAATCACTTACAAATTATAATGTATCTCATGGGCATTACGTATAGTACCGTCACTATAATATAATGATCAGCGCAGTGTACAGAAAGAGTTGTCGACCATTTCATTTTACAATCACAGTTCACAGGTGATTAATATCTCGCGTATTGTGCATAAAATTGTAAGTTCAGGATGATAATATTGATCGCTCATCCAAAAACGTCTCGGACGATGGAATAAAAATATTCATCCGATTGTTTCGTCAATTAATAATTATTTTGTGCATGACGGCCACGTCGGGTCAGTTTTTTCGCTCATTGAACAACGTTGGTCTTTGAATGATATCAAGTGCGGAATTTAATTCAGAACAAATATCGATCCACCGCGATAATTATGTCGGTACATTATTTGTATAATATGCCCCCCTTAGTGATGAATCGTTTATGATCCCAGCCTCTTTTACACCGAGAATGGGTTAAGTATAAATGACATTACCAATGGTATACTCAATGGTAAATATTTGAATTCAAAATTTTGAAGTTCAACGGGGGTAGGAAAATGGAGCTATCGTTATTTATATGTTTACAACATAACGCTGATTCTTCATCGATGTTGGTTTATGCGATGTTTCGGTGTTTAAAAACTATATTCCGAATGTCTCGATCATATTTAGAAAAGTTGAGTTTATGTCAAATAAAGTCGGCAAATACTGAATAAGTGAGTAATAATATATACGTCTGTAATATTTTTTATGGGTAAAAAATTTCGTTATCGAGACGGTATAGCTTATACCGGACCTCGAGTCATATAATATTTTTCTGCGTGGGTTCCGAATAAACTGTATATAATGTATAAACGGATTAATAATGGGATATTTGCAATGCATTAAAACCGAACACTGCGTAGTACACATATTTTCCACCCCGATGACGTATTGAATTACTTGTGCTGTAACCCGAACCCCTACACTGCCGTAGGTACAAAACCAAAATGTTGATCCTCAAAGTCTTTTGAACTATCATTTTGAATCAGTGTTTTTTTTTTTTATTAATAATTCAGTGACTTAGGAATTATTAGTATAGTGTTACAAAACGGGTTTCGATATTATAGGCCGATCAAAGTTATACGTTTCCGAAGTCTTAGCGCAAAATTCGTTTTTATAGTTTATCTGTTAATAATATTTCATTTTATTTAATATTTCCATCCAACCCCTCTCATTTATTTATTGATCCTATAGAAATTGGCCATCATTAATCGTCTAATTATATCGACTAAAACGATTATGATCAGTGCCACTTCAAACAAATGCATCCATATCAAAACTCTGTGCACTCGTGTAGTAGGTACATATCATCTGGATTAGATCACTAGTGGATTTATTTACACATTTAAAAAATAATGTATATATGCAGTATGAATAAAGTTTGAAATAAATATAATTATTAGCGTTAGTATATCAACACGTTAACGGACGAAATGAGTTATATTAACTATTGAAACTCGTGAATGTTTCGATTTAAACATTTTTACTAAAAGTAATGTTTGACACTGGAAGTTTTATTCCTGTGTCTTAAGACAAATATTTTCCCTTGAATTATTATTATTTAAGTATTTTGTTCGATTTCATCGTTGTACATTTGTGGCTATTATATAACATGGAGTAAATGTAACTTGGGTATTTTGGGTATTTGGCTATTCGCAATTATTAATAATTATTACTATCTTAAAAAACAACGGACCTATTCAATTTGAACTTTGCACACATCCATATTTTTAAGTCATTTATGCTTTAAACAGTGGTTGAGTAGTGTTACCAGTCGCCAACTCATAAGTAGATACAAACTTTTTCTAGGATTGCTGTTTTTTTTTTTTTTTTTTGTTTTTTGTTCATATGTTTATAGTTACACGCACATACTTGTAAGGTATAAAAAAACTTAACCAAACGAAACGAACTGACAGAAAAAAAAAAAATAATTATTATAAGACAAAAAAAAAGTATACCGCATATATTAAACATTATAAAAGCTAGTGATCCTAAAGGTTAGAAATTACAAAATACCAATGTCTCAACGTTTGTTAAAAAGCGTCCGTGATTATGTGTTCATAGAGCAAATATGTAATTATTTGCTTAATCCAATGTATTCATTATAATGTCGTTAATCAATAAAAGTATATATTTTTTGATCATCAAAAGACAGACTACGCATTCTGAACTATAACAAGAATATAGATTCAAATATATACATTTATAGTAAAAACGGAGAAATTATTTTTTTAAATTACCTGGGGAAACAATTTTTGCTTATTTCTTTAAACGCTCAGTAGATTTTTGTAACGTCTCAGTATAATCTATTACTATTATCGTTAGCGTAATCTTCTTACATCCAATCATCAAATATGGAATGAAATTAATTGATGTCATAATTTTTCTGTTAAATCTTATTCCATCAAATCTCAAGAAAAAAAAAATTAAATATTTCAAATTAATTAATTATTTAAAATTAAATATTAATAAGAACCGGATGGGCCTCACTCTGCTGTACACTTGAGGGTGAAGTGCGATTCTTCATAGGATAAGTCATTATAATGGATTTGGTAAATTTGAATTCAATGATATATTTCCTTTTTATTTAAAGGCTTCAACAACAATGGTAATTAGCCTATCTTATTCAATGATAGGTATCATTTTATACGAAAAACGATTCTGAACGGCAATGATATGTTTATCTAGAATATAATACAATGTTATTTATATTGTATTATTGTAATAAGTATATTTTATTTTGAAACGAAAAATTTAGAAAAATCGTAAATTTAAATTGTCAATCAATAAGTCAAAACATGTAAAAATACTTTGAAAACTTAACCATGTATAGAGAACGTCAATATAAAGATTTGGTGAAAATTTCAAGTTAGCATTTTTAAAAACCGATATCATTTGTCAGTCTAGAATATTATATATTATATTATATTTTACATGTAATTTTATGTCAATATTCACTGTTCAAACGCTTATAAAAAATTGTGCCTATGGATTTTAATAATTTTTGAATGACATTAAGAACTACTTCTGTGGAATCTTCTATTAAATTTTCAAGTATTTTGTAGGAGCCAAATTTTTTTTATCACCAATTATAAAAATAAAATGTAAAAAAATCGAATATTTTAAATGCCTATAAGTGGCTTAAAATCAATATTATATTTTGAAAAAAATATGACATAAAGGAAATGCCAATCTTAACAGCTGGTAGAAATTTAAAAAATCTGCGACTTATACTTTTTGAATTATAACAAATATTTAAAATCGTTTGAGAATAAATCGCTATTTTATGCAATTTCATAAATATTTAAATTTCAAAGAGTCATAAAATGTTTTCCTCTAAGTACGGTATAAATTTTTTTAAAGATTTTTGAAGAGTAACTTATAGATAACCTAGTGTTAAAATTTTGAACCTTAAGTATGAACAGCAAAAATTTTATGAATTTTTATCTACAAAATAACTTGCAAATTTTCGCAATTTTTACATATTTCGTATAAATTGGAACTTTGAGCACTTATAAAAAAAAAATTGTGACTTACGATTTTAGATTTTTTTTATTAGTTAAGGAACAACTTATAAGAAACCTTGTATTAAATTTTCAAGATTTTTTGGCTGGCCAAAAAAATTTTATCGTTATTTTAAAAAGAAATACTTAAAAAAATTGAAAATATCAATTGTCTATAAATAGCTCAATAAAGGTCAAAATACTTTGAAAATTTAACGGTGTATAAAGAACGCGAATCTTAACATTTGGTGAAAATTTCAAGTATTTACATCAATTAGTTTTTGAGTTATAGCAAAATAAAAAATTTGATTTTGTCGAAAACTGGTTTTGCGTAAAAACTCCCTTTTTTCCCAAATTTTTTTTATGATTTTTCCCGTCGCATTTAAAAAATATTGGAAATTTTTTACTTTTGACCCCCCAATGTACCAAATAGATTCACTTTTCTTTCAGAAAAGTTGCTAAATAAGCGAATCGAAGCATTTTTACTGCCAAAAAGGTGTCGTCAGACACAAAAATAAAAAATAAAATAAAAAAAAACACACATCATTGTAAAACCAATAGATTCCATCACTCCGTTCAGAATCTAAAATATTTTGTCTACATTTAGTATTGCACAAAAGTTGTATTCGTAAGGAAAGAGGGAGTAATTTGCTATAATTTTTTAAGTAGCGAGATATTATTTAGGTATCATTTATTATATAATTCGTAAAATGTATTATCATTAAATGCCATGGCTAAATTCAGTTAAGGAAAACATTTCAAAGGGCGAGGTGACCCCTTTACTATACACCAAATCTAAATATTATTAGAAAAATATAATTTATATTATATTTTAAAAAATATAAACATTTTCATTTCATTTTTGAACAATGATCATTTTATTAATTTGACAAATGATTGTACTATACATTTGTCTACGATAAAATGTACAGATACAATCAATTATTATGTTATAAAGTATATTTAGAATTAATTGATGTACGTCATATTTTTTTAATTTATAATGGAAATAATTTTTCCCAATGATGAACAAAACCAGATAAATTTTGTGTACGTATTATTTGATATTTCGTTTTTATTTTGATAGTTAATATAATTTTTTTTCCAAACAGAAAAATAAAAAACAAATACTCTTGTTTTATCGAAATATAATGTTTTCTGAATTTTGTCACAGGCCATTTCAATGGATTCAACTTGAAAAATGGTTTAATACTTTAACCTAAGGGAAAATAATTTGTATGATAAATCTATACGATTCTAGTAAACATCGAACCTTATTAAGTTGTTTGTAAAATATTACTTAAAATAAAACAATGTACGAGTTTGAAAAAAAAAGAACTTAGAAATCAACAATTTTTTTTTAAACGATTTTCTTATATTTTTAATATTCAAATAGAAAGTTCAAGATACCCTCTTAAACTCTTATCTCATATTCTTAAAAGTCATGAAATATCCATAAAGATTAACGAGGGATTTGTTAATTTAAACAGTTGTAATCTGTAAATTAAACATCGGAATAAGATAGGACGATCTATAACTTTCTTGTATCATCTTATTTTAGGTCGGTATTTGATGATTTATATTTATAAAAACCCGTTATAAATTGTCTGTGATAAAATGT
This sequence comes from Sipha maydis, assembly GCA_034509805.1. Taxonomy (NCBI): domain Eukaryota; kingdom Metazoa; phylum Arthropoda; class Insecta; order Hemiptera; family Aphididae; genus Sipha; species Sipha maydis. The sequence goes on from JASXSY010000574.1 coordinate 239,855, forward strand.
GTTGGTTGATGAAACGTGTTCGATTATAGTGAATAAAACGTAGTACGTGATAACTAATTATAATTATGTGATTATTAATTAAGATATGTAGATAAATTTGTTACGGTTGAAAGTCGCAGATTTTCTTACGAGTTACAAATTCTGTGGTGATGAAATAGTATTGGATATTAACGATAAATGATAATTAAAATGTTTTCAATGGATTGTGATGACGTGAGGAAGATGCCGGTTATACGCATTCTATATTTTATAATACTCTTTAGAATTCCGAATCGCTAATACATTATGAAATTAAAAACTTTTAAATTAAATTATTTAATTAGAGTATTTCTGATTATTCAATAGAAACTGATGTGAAAATAATAATTCAATAATTAGAGCTAAATTTTTTCGTGGTTTTCGTATCAGTAATATACCGTTTGTATAATGTAGAACCACGAACTGCTATAGTAACTGTAAAATACTTTTACATTACCAATGGCGTACCTGTGGGGGGGGGGGGGGGCAACAGGGGCATTCCCCCCCTCCCCAGAAGTTTTTTGATGCCATAATGCAAATTCATTGTCTAGCTTAAATAATGTAAATAATAAATATTTTCACTGATTATAATAAAAATAATATAAATAATAAAAAAAAATTATTGAAACAAAATTGAGTTATTTTAATGTATAGATGGAGTTGTTCTTACTGATGCATTAACATCTATGGACCAGTGTAATGAAATATTATACCCAAATATTAAAAAAATACTACATATTATTGCTTGTTTGCCTGTTTCTGTGGCTTCTGCTGAGCGTAGTTTCTCAACATTAAGAAGGTAAGTTAGTTATATGCTTTTGCATCGTGTATGCTTATATTTTATTTTAATTTATATTGCTTTGTACTTTTAAATTTAGATTAAAAACTTGTTTGAGGTCAAACATGGGCGAAGAACGCTTGGTTGGGTTAGCTTTGCTTAATATTCATAGACACAGAACAGTCGAAGTTGACGAAGTTATTGATTTATTTGCTGGCAGTAAAAAAAGAAATTTATATTTTTTTATATGATTCATGTTTTAAGTATTGAACAATAATTTATATTTTATAATAAAGTTTCAGATTACTTATATTATAACCATAAAAAATTGTGCAAATTAATTTATGCCCCCCCCCCCCCCCCCCCCAAAATGTTTCACAGGTACGCCACTGTACACTACCGGTTATTATGGATATCTATAGTTATATAATACGTCATTGCTCTTCATTGCTATTTTCTGAATCAGCTCGATTTTGATAAATTTAGTCGTCTGGAAAAGTATACGACTAATTAATAATAAGATTTGTACGATCAAGTAATTATGTATTGTAGTTTACAAATAGGGCGTCCTGGATATGCAATATCGTAGCATCGCTGTAAAGACGTCTTTGTGGCAAGAATCTGAAGTCGGTAACAGTGATAAGTCAATCGCGCAGTTAATATAAAATTAATTAAAATATTTGTATAGAAAAAAAATCGATAATATACGTTTTAAAACCAGTTTATGGTAATTTAACTATGTACCGTAAAATTATAAGAAACAATTGAATCGAAAGGTCGTGATTCAAGTTCTACTGGTGGCGTCAAAGGAAACAATAAACGATTCGATTAATTTTCAATCAAAGAAATATCTAAGAAAGTTTAGGCGATCGCTGTTGCTCAAACGTTTTTAGGAAATTTACAGCCAAAGTATTTGCAGATGGTTCGGAGGAATTGTTTGGTCAATTTGGATTACTAGCGGATATAAAGATATACAGAAATCCGGGTAAAGGATAAAATCTATTCCGGTCCGTGTATTACGTTCTTTTGTGCCGTCGAGAAGCCCATCAATATAATAGTAGAATACCAACGGTGTAATTTACGATTAAATATGTTCTCTAGTGACCACTGAAAAACAAAAACAAAAGCAAATACTTATTGATGGTTATTATTCAGGGTGCGTTTTTTACCCTTCCGTTAACTTTTGAATCATTTTGTAATAACTTATACATTATTTTATCTCTATATTATTTTATACTCCAGTGGGCTGCGCAAAAACCGGAATAAGCCATCAGCGTCATCAAATTTACATTTGGATACATTTGTCTTCGACATACTCCATTCCCTGTCCCGTAATCATTATAGGGATTTCTTTATAACCATTTGAAAATTCCTACTAATGGGACTCGTGTTGAACGATTAATCTGTCACTTATAATTAAACAAATATCGTTATTTAATAGAGTCGATTCGTATTTCTCACTAATCCGGAAACGATTTATTTTTCGTATTATTATCGTCATCACAGTAACTATATAGGTCCAACATTCAATGCAAAAAATATTTGTTCTTTTTCAGTAGATACCCTAATGCTCGACGAGTATAATAATATTGACCGTGGTCCAATGGTCCGTTTGATACACGCACGTGAAAATATTCGCAGCTTTGAATTTTTTGTTTTGCAATTAGCAATTCAAAATATTTAATATTGAATACCTATTAGTTAAGCTAACAGTACATTCTTGTAACAAATCTTTCAATATATTTCATATGTATTTGTTGTTGTCCCCCTATTAAATATAAACAGTTATATAGTCTATAATCTTATTGTAATAATCTTTAGCAACTGTCCTCATTTGGCATGTTAAGAACTTTCAATAAATACCGTAGGCTCAAACGCAATTGGAATCGTGATCTGCTTTATAAGTAATCACCAACTCAACTAGTTCCTAGGTGTCTCCAATGGATGACTTCCTTTTAAGTCTTGTTTAATTCGTTGTTATATTAATTCGTTATGTTTATTTCAGCGAAACTACTTATTGTGCTTTTTTGTAGAGATTGTGTTTTATCAATGGAAAAAAAAAAAATTAATACCTCAGTCTTCGAATTGTTTATCTTTTACTACTGTAGCATGTGAATCTTGTCATTGCTATTGATTTGTATTTGTTACACAAAAATAACATAATCACGTTTGTTTACTTATTTCGTTCCATTGATAAAATTTGGAGAGTTGCACGTTGATGGTTCACTATTTATTATTATACTATAATCAGTCACTTGAGCCATGTAGATGTGTATGAATTCGGACATTTTTATGCCTTTTACATTTTAAAAATCATTCTCCTCCCCCTCCCGAGATTGTATTATCAAAATATATTATTTATATAGGTAAGTACCTTTTATTTCATTTATTATTTATTTTATTTAATGAAACAGCACTAGAGCACATCATACTGTAATGTATTGATCGACGTATCGACATTAAAAACTGTCTATACGAATAACGATATAGATCCACGTATTTTTGATTATATTCCAATCATTACATTTTTGAACTGCTCACAGACGGTTATGTTTTTTACATACTTATGACGTATTATGTCCATTATTATTTTGTTGATATTTAATAATATGCTGTTTAATTTTAATATTTATTTTGTTTTTTGTTTCTCGGAAATAATTTTTAACTTAAAATGTTTATGTTAGCTACATTATTTAAAAAAAAATTATAACAATCAACAAGGTTAGACGTTTTAAGTCGTGATATTATGGAAGTTAATTAGCCTGCTGTGAAGGGTATCTTAATTACTCTAGACGTAATATACTAATAAATGTCAAAGCATAAACGCTTAGTACGAAAATTATTGAATATACTATCATAATCATTTTTTCTATTTGTAAGTTTTTCACATTTATTTAAGGTATATTGAATACTATAGATTTTAGTACATATATATTTGATAAAAATATCAAATATAATTTAGTAAATAATTGTGTGTAAGTTAAAAGCAATCTATTGTGCACGATGTATACGAAATTCAATACTCTCACCATGTCCTTAAGAATCGATAGAGTAAGCTTTTAAATAACTGCGAAAAGAGGTTAAGTGCGTGCATCGGTTATGTTTGAAATTACACTATATGAAATTCTCATTTTTTATCAATATTAAATATTATCATATACTCGTTTTACAATATTTTTACTGGGAATTTTAAAAACTGAATATTTGGTGTATTAAATATTTAAAACATTTTTTTCATATTTCAATAGAACGAAATAAAATTAAACCAACCAACATTTTAAGACCACTTATTTTTCTAATACTTTTATTTTTTAGAATGCAAAACTTACTTTTCTGATTCTGATAAACGGCTATTATTTCAAAGTATCATAAAAATCTAGTGATTGTTTTATCATGATAATTTTTATAGTAAAATGTTGTATGAATAAAATATTTCCTATGCGAAATATTGTCGTAAAAAGAGTAATCAAGTTGGCCGAACGAGAAAAACGTCTTCAGAACTTTGAGCTCGGAAACCCCCATAAATCGACGCACATAAAAGCGATCCAGATATACAACGGAAGAAGCCGATGAAGGTATTGGTTTAGATATAAACATAGGTATAATATCAGGGTATTCGGGTGGTTATTCTTGAAGTTCGACGATCACATAAAGGAGATAGGATGCAAACGGAGAATAAAAAGACTGCTAAATGAGATAAACCATAGAGACGTAACGTTAATCACTCATATCTCTCTCAACGTGTAAATTTTTTCCTACACGTGACAAAATACATAATAAAACTTTTGACACAGGTTTTCACGATTAGATTTCAATAATATTAAAATAATTTTATTCCGCGTACGCATAATATGCATAGTTTTGTATTGGTCGTGACAACGACACGTAAAATATTATTATATCCGATGACAATTAACGATCGTAATTGAGATTTTATCGACAAAACTACAGTTGCTTCTGGACAGCGTTAGTAAAAAATACTGTAACGCAATAAAGGCACATAGCATTAAGTCCTTCTCTCGTGTCGACGGTAATTAAACGTTTTCTCAATTTCATATCCCTTCGATTTTATGTAAAATACATACCATATCGTCTTATCATGGTAGAGCTCTAGTATTATATGTAGATTTTAAAATTTATTTTTAATTATAGATCCTATAATTAATGGAACTATGGTGTAACTACACAATTCACTTAACACATAATATACCGATTGCGTTTACAGAGTTCACAACATAATGGCCTATTATTCTCTTATCTTTCTAAGCCCCGGAGTACAGGACATTCAATACGCGTTTTAATGTTTACAGATATACGAACAAACTTCGATTTAAACTACGCAGTATGTTGGAGAGATCGCTTATTTACAGCTGATACGTGATTAGATAATCTCATTTAGTTCCATAATTTATTATTGATTTAAATTCAAGCATCGATATCTTGAACGTATTCCTTGATACGAAATAGTTCTGTATTAGTTTCTATATCTTAGAAAATACTTGTAGAAACTAATACAGAACTATTAGGTTATAATATTAATATATTTTAACACAATCATAGAAAATACTTAGTATTAAAAAGAAAATCCTCTCAGTTTGATAAAATTATTGGAATCCAATACCAATATTTAACAAACTAAAAAAATATTAAAATAACAATCCAAAAATTACACATTCCTTCCAACTTTAATTGACGTCAAAACATCACAATTACTCGTACTAGAATCGGATACTCCTTTCTCACAAACTCGTACTTTGTTAGAAAAGATTCTCAACCAATATACTACACATACCACAAATCATAAACTATCAATCACATAACGGAAGATTGTACACAATATGCCTCGAAGCGCACTGACTTAAACATGTTATTTAGTATAGCAGAAGCGCTTAACGATAGCTCAACTTTGATAATTATCTTCTTCTCCTGACTTATTAATATAGACCATTAAGGTCTTTTGCTGCTTTTATAATCCTTCTCCACTGATGCCTTTCTGTCGTCATGTCCAATATTGAAGGGTTGTTCATTTTGGATAAATTTATTTTCACCGTATCAAACCATCTCTGGTGAGGTCTTCCAATTGGATTCTCCACTATAGCCTTACTTATGAGGCATATTTCTGGTCGTCACACATGATCCGTCCATTCTATTATCTTACTACGAATGAATTGGCATATACTTGAGTTACTATACAGTCTAAGTAACTCGTTATTTCTTCTTCTATCGAATACTCTTGAATTCAAATGTGCATTGGTCCATATATTTATATATATATATAAACTAGCTGATCCCGTGCACTTCGTTGCTCGTTAAATATACCAACTCTATATGACTCTAACTTTGTTCAACTCGTTATTTAATATTCGGTGGATGATGTTCTAGATTTATCTTAAGTTTTCTCTCCGGAATAAAAATTCTGATTCACAGCAGTATATTATCAGGTAGGCAATCTACCTGCGGTAGATCGCGGACCTAGTGCTGTTTGTACGTACCTTAGTGTATGATTTAAATCTAATAAAGTATCAAAGTTATACCAAGTTTGACATAATACGGTGGATTAATATAATCAATTACTACATAATCCTAACCTAACCTTAACGTACTAAAATCCGTAGTATAGAATTGTATTGTTGACCATTTGCATTAGTATTACGAACTATTTCTGTTGCTCCGAACGATGTCATTTGAAAACATGAATTGAATGTTCTAATTGACTTCAGGAACACGTTCGGATCTGGTAAACCGTTCAATGGTTCAGGTGGTGTTTCAATTTTATGTAGTTGCATCTTTCCTGACGCACAACACATCCAAACTGGCTCATTTTTGAATTTGAGATCATAGCAGTGCGGGCATTCCTTGTCCATAGCACAAATTACTCTACTTTTGAATGAGCATAATATTCAATATCGGGCTCATACTGGAATGCTAGATGCAGGAATGAATCAGATATAAATGTTCGATGTACCTGTTGGCGTTGTTGGTCATTTGCTCTGCGTGAGTCAACTACGAATCATTCGCACTATCGGATTGGCATTGTTCGTCTGTTCTTTGCGCTCTTCTATTTCTCATGTTTGTAGCTGCATTTGTTCTACGACAATAATTGGCATTCTGGCGTCTTCTTGGCATTTTTAATGGCACAAACAAATAGAAAATATCCAAAGTACTTATTTATGTTTTTTTTTTTTTTGGTTACCTTGCAACGTCGGGTAATCCATTATATTAACCACTAATAAATAAATATTATTCTCAAATCTTATAACCCCCATAACAACCATTTATAAACAAAAACAAAAATTTCTATCATAAATCTCAAAATTCCTGTTTGACCACATCCCGGGGGTGGAATTAGGTCCATATATAAACCCTATAAACCCGCTCCACGACATTCTCTATCATTTAAAAAAAAATCAAAATAATCGGCCCAGCCGTTCTCAACTGATGCAATTTCGAATTTTATGTCTCCATTTATATATATATCTAAATATTTTATATTAATATTTATATTTTCCTTAGAATTTTCCTCTAGAAACTTGAGAGATTTTATTCATCCCCTTTGTGCTCGCCCATGTTTCAGATAAATACGTTGTTATAAGGCGTAGATGTATTTTATATATCTTCTTTTCCGTTCGGCGCAATAGAAGCTTTGAGGATAACATCTCTTTAAAATGTAATAGCTTCTATTCGCCGCACACATTCTAAGCTTGATTTCGTTATGCATTTATTTTTATCATTAATATTTACTCCCAAATATTTAAATTCTTCAACTTATTCAAAAGAGTATCCATTTATCTTGAGATATTTTTTTTGAGTCTTTTGTTTTAACAAAATCATATATTTTGTTATGACTTTATTAATTAATAAAGCCATATTACCGCTAGCCTTAAATAATATCTTTGCCTTTTCTTTAATTTTATTTTGAGATATTCCTAATATAACTATGTCATCTGCATACATCAAAAATGCGTTTATCCTGATTATTTCCATCTCTTGCTCCTCCTGAATATCTCTTATCACTTTTCCAAGCGTCAAGTTAAAAAGTACTTATGATACGTCTCACTATCTCAAACTGGTTTTACATTCAAATTTTTCGGATATTTCTCTCACGAAGCGTACTTTACTAAGGGTTTATTAGTATCGTTTCAACTAGAGTCACCATTTTTCTAGGTATCCCGAAAATATTTAGTACATTTCACAGTTGTTCTCGGTTGAAACTATCGTATGTTTGCTTACATTTTACGAACAGGATACTCAAGTCTTTATTGTACTCCTAACATTTTTCCATGACTTGTCCCAATGTAAAAATATCATCAGTTGTATATTCCTCTTCTAATTTCAGTATAATATTTTGCTAATATGTCTTCTGCATATTCTTCTTTTCTTGAGAATTATGCCACTGACAGTACTTTAAAAGCCGTTTCTAACTGAGATATGCTTCGATAGTTCAGTGTCTCTCTTCATAAAAATGAGACAAATAATTTCCGTTTTCCAATCATTAAGGATCTGTTCGTTACGTCATATTTCACTTATAATAGTTTTTATTTCTTTCACTATATTTTTTCCCGCCAGTTTGAATAATTCCAAATTCATGTCATTTTTTCCTGGGGCGCTGTGATATTTTAGCTTTTCAATGATATATTTGATTTTTTTCAAGACCTGGTTCTTTCATTCTAGTTCGGCCGAATTCATGTTTCTCGTCCCAACATACACTGTAGAATATTGTTGCTTATTTTTGTTTGATACAGCCATTACTTGAGTATCTCATCTTTTGCAATTCTGTAATTTGTAAATTATAATTTGCTATTTCATTATTTCATTATTTCATTATTCATATTATATCATTATTTCATTATTTGAAGTATTTTCAATATTCCTGATTTATGAAGAGTTTTAATGTTCCAAGTACCAATCCATCAATTCCTGATGATTTTATTGCTAATATTTCGATTTCTATAATTATTAGTCAGTGTCCAAGGCTTGTTTAAAATTTTTTTTAACAATAGAGTATTTTTAGAACGATGGAGTCTTGGTCTACCGATAAACCTTTACTTATAAAGTATCCAACATTTAATGATAGTGCGACAAAATCTTAAAATCTACCAATTTTCCTGAGACGAATCAAAGCCCTTTAGGCTACATCATCACTAGTTGTTTTGTCTCACCTGTGATCCAAAGAGAAGTATCTCGTGTGAAAATTCTGATAGCTATACCATTAAGCATCACAAATATTATTTGAAAGTTGCAATTTTAAACTTGCCATTATCTGTATAATATGTAATTTGCTATATGTAAATTTAAACCTAACACAAAACATATATAATTTGTAATATTTAATGGCTAAGAATCTTTGCTGTTAAAACTTTAATTTCAAATAAAAAAATACTTGATTTACAGTAAGTATTATTATTTAATAGTACTGTAAAATCTAATTATAATTGAATCGCTCTGGATCAAATGATTTTTATATTATAAAAGAATTTACTTTAGAGGGAAAATTACAAAAAATGAATTTCTAGACAAATTAAAATCTTGTAATTCAGTGTCATAAACAGTCCATTATAAAGAGGTTTTGCTGTAATTACATTTAAAACACCAAGTTCTTAATGTAAAATAAAAATATAATTCATGATAGATAATAAAAATGACCTTTACGCTTTTACGATGTTTCACAGTCTTGGATCCAATAAACAATAGTATCATATATTTTATTGATCATTTTACTAAGTTATAACCGTCATTAATCGTCATTTGTATACGATTTACAAATTACCATATACCATGAATTGAAAGTATCAATGCAACAATTACATTTAAAAAAAATATTCTCTTCTTAGTTCAAATATTAAATGGCTCACTGAAATTCTGAATATTCTGCAATCCTCTAGTAAATTAATTTTGCAAATTATAAAAATTATATTTTTTATGAAAATCTTCAAAGTAGTATTTTAAAGTTCAACGATCTTAATAAATTCAGTATCTGAACAGTTATGTGGCGCACAATCATTCTTGACGTTCTTCATTGACTATTACTTAACCTGACCATCTGTGAATAATCGATTATGCCATTTCCAGAGAATATGGCAATTAACCCCGAAATAAATTCTTTAACCTTTCCAGTGTTAATGGAATCCATTAAACATTATCAAACGATTAGGCTGGGTCACTGGATAAAACCTCTATATTTATTTAATCATGTTTTAAATCTGCTTATATATGTATATGTGTACAGAGTCGTCATAAAGATTTTTAAAGCTCAGGTCAAATTAATTTGAGGGCTTCTTAATCATTACAAAAAATCATCAAATATAATCACATATATTGTCTTCATAAAAAAATATACATCAAGTTTGCAACATTTTGGTTAATATTGTGTTCCAAACCTTAATTAAGGTCTATATTGATAAAATAAATAAAATTTTCAATTACTACTCAATAATGTATTGCCAGTTACCATATGCGACGGCTCTGTATATATAAATGTAGTATTTTAAATAAATTATACGTATATATTGTCCTTAATAATTAATAAGTGGTTACATTGTATTTGTTGTACTTAATTTTATGGTTTGATACGGAAAGCTATAAATACTCTCTCAACAATTGAGTTTAGAAACGAAAATTATATTAAATGTATTCTTTGTGTCAAAAAATCTATTGAACAAATTAAAAATATTACCTGTTTAAAGTATAATTTCTTATTCGAATGATTTCCGAATAACTCTTGGCGTAGTTCTAGTATTGCTAAAAAAATGTTTTTAAGAAGAAAGAAAAACGTAATTGTGAAAAGAATACATTTTTCGTTTCACTCGAAGAGTCTAAAATCATGTTTGAATATGTAAGTATGTGAACGGTCGATTGTATGCAGTCTACCGTAAAGTAAAATGTCGGCATGCAATTGTATAACATTTAACCGCTCAGTATTACTTTTTTTCCAAAGAAAATCGTTTCTATAAGCAGATGCATTGAACGTTTATCAACGATTTACGGGTAAATCTACCACCACAGAATAAACCGATAAAGAAAAATAATGTTAAGTAAATATGCAGTTAACATTATTTTTCTTTATCGGTTTAATTTAATCATTATACAAGTAAATATGCAGTTGTATAATGATTAAATTAAAAACAAATTAACATTAAATATTTGTTAAATACTACAGAAAATATGTACCACATACCATGTATTGAAAATACATGATACTAGATCTTCTTCTTCTTCTTCTACTTCGCCTTCCTCCCAACTATTTGGGGTCGGCCACCCTTGTCCTACACCTCCACTTTACTCGGTCAATCACATCTCCTCTGCACACACCGACAGCCCTCATGTCATTCTCCAAAGTCTCCAATCATCTCTTTTTTGGTTTTCCTCTTCCTTTTTTCCCTTCAACGTCCATCTTCATAACCACTCTTACTGCATTCGTTTCCTCTCGCCTCATCACATGCCCAAACCATCTCAGCCTATTTTCTCTCATCTTGTCCACAATTGGCGCTACACCAACACTACCTCTCACGTATTCATTCCTTATTCTATCTTCTCTTGTCACTCCACTCAACCATCTAAGCATTCTCATTTCCGCGACACTCATACTTTGTTCTATTCTCCTGTTAACCGCCCAACACTCTGAACCATACAGCATAGTTGGTCTCACTACACTTTTATAAAATTTACCTTTCAGCCTAATTGGAATTCTCTTATCGCATAACACGCCCGATGCTTCTCTCCATTTCATCCACCCGCACTTAATCCTATGTTTTACATCAATGTCAAAGCCCCCGTCCTTTTGAACAAAAGATCCTAAATATTTAAAGCTCTCAACTTCACCTATCACATCACCATCTATTGTCAGTTGTCTCCTCATTCCTTCAACTTCTTGGTCTCTTTGTCCAAAATCATACTCAATATACTCAGTTTTATTTCTACTAATTCTCAATCCCTTTTCTTCGAGGGCTAACCTCCACTCATTTAACCTATTATTGACAACTTCTAGGTTTTCTCCTATCAGAACTATATCATCCGCAAATATCATACACCATGGTATCTCACCCTGTATCTCCTTAAAATACATGATACTAGATGAATTACTCAATTTCGTTCGGAAGATATTTAACCGTTTTACATTAATGTTATGTTAAAAAACAGCACAAAATCGTCACATATTCTAAAGGTATTTCTATTTATTTATCCTTTTAGAATTACATAATAACTTTATCGATAATTTTTAAAATCAATGTATTGAACAAAATAAAATATTTCCTAAATAACCAAAAAATTAAAAAATATAAATATCCAGCTAGGAGCTCAAAACCCATTTAGATCCTTAAAATGCGATTTTCGAAAAATCTTTTCTTATTACACCTATACATACAGTAATAAATACAGTATTTAAACATATTTTGTAGATAAACCGGTACGGTAGTTTGGGCTAACTAGTGAGTGAGTGAGCGATATTTGAGTTTTAAATAAAAATATAAACTGACATAATATAATTAAATGAGTTAACGGTACTTATTTTTCGATTTGATCATTATGTGTATTGTCGGATAAAGTACAATAATTTCGGCTAAAAAGTCATGACATATTTTTATAGTTTTACTATAATTAATAATTATTTTCCGTAGCATATTTTTGTTGTTGTAAGTAATTCCATCCCACTGCTCACAACAAACAAATAGTAATGGTTTTTTTTGTGTTTCACTTCCAGGAATAATATTATTTACTATAAGTAACAGATATAATTTCGTCTGACCGATGATTTAAACGGGCAACGGTAAAAACTGGGCGTCTACTTATTATAATATTAATTAAATATCTAATTTTGAATAAATTCACTGTTACAATAGCGCTAGAAACTATTTTAAAAATTATGCTTACGGTTCAAGCAGAACACGTTGAACAGATCTTATATTATTTAAACTAATACATAGCTACTGCCTCCGTAATACAACGACAAAATTGATATATTTTACAAAGTTTTTTTTGTTGTTGTTTGCATTGCACTTAACACGCTTAAAACACGTAAATACATAAAATACGACAAGAATGTTAGTCGTGTGAGACACTTGTTATTGTTCTTTTAACTTTTTCAATGTTTACTTCTGCACAGTTCGAGAAACATCAAGATTTATCTTTAAACCTATATAAAAATGTCATTACGCAGTTTTTTCGTTCCAACAATTTGTTACAAGTGTATTCTCCTATAGTCTAATGCGTTGTACTTATTTTCTGTTTACAACATAAATAAAGTTAGCTATTTACATGTGTGCATTATAAGGAATTAGGTTCTATTAAGTTGTTCAAGATGTGTGACCGACACAACAAAAATATTTTTAACTTACAAATATAAACATAAAATAATAAAACATAACGTATCATATAAAACAATATTTTAGTCTTAAGTTATAAAGTAGGTATTTTTGAATACAAACCAGAATAATGCCTTATTTTTATATTTTGTTTTACCGTATCTAATGGTGTAAAAATAGTCATCACAAGACATTATTATTGATTAATAACTCATTCATATTCAAATATGACTTATCAACATGTTAATAAAGTTAGTGTGAGTGTGAAGTTTATACTATATACCATATAGATTAATTTTTGATAGTTATTCGCTTAATTAAAGGGGGGTAGTTAGTTCTGAAAGTACTAAATCCTCATTCTGTCGACAAAGCAGACAGACAAAACGATTTTGTTGTTGCTAACCTTTCAGCGTATATTCTACATGATTTATATTTATTATTACATACATGCTTTAACTAGGACTAGAGAGTCAAATGTGTCATATTGAGCAAGAGACAAACATTGAATAGAAATCCTTAGTGGTGACAGCAAATAATAAACATATTACTATGAATATAAAATCGAAAAGTAAAGAAGAATTTATATTAATTATTTTACTTTTATATTTTCCTATGGAATTAACTATTTTCAGGATATTAATATATTTTACAAAAGAATCATTAAGTCCCACTGACAGTATAAAATTATATAAATTTCAACTTTGTTAAATTACTAAATTACTTATTTTTCTTAAGGTGACTTTAAAGATTTGACATTTTTTTTTTATTTAAACAGGAATTTTTTGTTTTGAAAAACAATTAAAATTGGTCAGTAGGAATTTAATTCGGGCATTACTGAAAATAAGTAAAGAATATAACTTTATGGTAATTCATCATTAATGGTTTTTACATTTTTGCAAACGATTATTTCTTTCTGTTCATTTTAATTTAATTTATTAATAATGAATACATTTTATTTTTTTTTTATTCAAACTTTACTGCGTGAGCAAATCGTATCTTCAAATAACTTTAAAATTCGTTATGATTGAGGGGTCGAATTTGTTTTAATGATCCTTATGGCAATCGACTGACATGGCTCAAATGATAAAGATAAATGTATAATAATATTATATAGTACATCACTATAAATATTACTTAGACAACATTTTTAATATTTATCAAATTATTGAATTATAATATGTGTATAACTTTTAAGTACTTTTATACATATTTAAAAGAAAAAATGATTATAATTATAATTAATATAATAACCTTAAT